>JANAVB010040818.1:24020456-24140456 GCA_029216955.1 Iris pallida | reverse complement strand
CCACGCACGGCCGATCGCCGGAGGCCACACGCGCGCGTCCAAACCGCGAGCAATGGACAGCAACAGCGGAAACGGCAGCAACCGCGCCAACTTCACGATGCTCTCCCTTCCATCTCGTTCGATCTTTTGTCGAACGGATTATTCAGGTACGTACCTAACCTAACCCTCTTCGATCCTATACTTTTAGTTTGTAAGTAGATGTCTTCGATCATGCGGGAAGTCGACTCAAAGTCGAGGAAAATTCTATCCCGAAACAGAGTAAAATCCAGTTCAATCACCCAAGTTTGACGATCGATTCTGATCAATCTAGTATCATGTTAGAAAAACTATTAGAAGGCATTTATTGACAACATGTAGGGCTTCGAATCCCTTCTTGCGGAATTTGATTTCGTCAACTACGTGCCGAGAAATCGGATTCCGAAGTTTCCCAAAAATCTGTTTTCAAAACTAGAAAATTGTTCCACACGACGTGCGTCCCGCCATTCCGGGCGACGTGGTCACGAACCGTGAGCATCGAAAGCTGCGTAACGGCTTCGTGGTCGTGTGGGCTTTGGCGGAATTCAAATTGGTCGCGTGTGCGCGACGAATTTGATGCGTATCCGTCGAAATTCACCGTATCGTGCACTTTGTAAATTTCTCAATTACTTTGTGCACGCTCATCGGATCGAGACGAAACTTGCGCCAACAGAACCGTATAGTTTTTTTGGTCCTGTATGCCAAGTTTGGTTCGATTCTGAGACCGTTAATAAAATCACCGTTTTGCGGGCCCCACGGTCCCACTCAACGGGCGATTTTGTGCACGGCCCGCCGAAATCCAACTTTGGACATACGGTTGGGTCCGTATCGGAAAACTGGATCCGTAGACATGTAGTTTGACGACTTTAGAGACCGTTGACTCTGGCACTCTTTTCGGTGCAAAGCGGGTCCAACGGCGGACATCGTTTTGGCCCGAAATTACCGTTTTGCCCTTGTGTCCAGAATTGGACGTAAGGACAGACAATCCTAGCTATTTTGACTATTCTGAGAATATTGGTAATATTTATTTCAGCTTTCGGGGACAGTTGTACGGGTTTTGACTATTGTGGCACATTGACTAGTTCAGACTGTCGGTTTCACCAACAGAGGACCACAGGTGAGTACAGTTTATTGTCTGCATTTCGATATTGATCTTTACTATATTTCATTGATTAGTCATTGATTATGTGATTATTTTCTATTCTAAATTGTTGAGTCAGGAATAAGAAGTACCAACGATGTGTGATCTGACCTTAGACCGTGTAGACCGTGTAGATCGTGTTACATTTATTTCTTGTAGACAGTGTAGACAGTGATTTATTTATTGCAAAGTAGACCGTATAGACAGTGATTTATTTAGTACAAAGTAGACAGTGTAGACCGTGATTATTATTGCATTTAAACTGTGTAGTTCGTGATTATTATTCTGTAGACAGTGTTTCTTTATTGCAATATTTTCTGTAGACCATGTAACTGTAGACCGTGTAATTGTAGATCGTGTAACTGTAGACCGTGTAACTTTAGACCGTGTAGACCGTGTCGCATAATTGTCCCGAGACCGATCACATATCAAAGGTACTTCTAACAGTTGGGGAAAGTGTTTTGTGTCTATTTATTGCTATTGGTTTTCCGTATTTACTGTTTATTTTCAAAACTCATGATTGATGTCTAACCTTTGTTTTATAGTCATTTTCTTTATTTGAAATTGTATTCAGTAAATTGTGCTCGTTCCATTCCTGACTGGAAACGAACATTTTTCAGGTTAGCCGTGGATTCACTTAGCATGGGAGATACGGGGGTACTTGCAGACAAAAGCCTAGAAATTAGCTAAATAGCGGAGTTGTAGTCATTCCAATATTTGTACAAGTTTATATTTTTCTGCAAATGTAAATCTTGTGATCATTGTAAGTTAAATTAATTTTGGGAATGAGCATTATTTGTGATTTTGATTTTCATGGCCGTGACAGCGTTCTACCGCCGATACTGCGACGTAGGCTGGCTTGGACACGTCTCGCATCCGTTTTTTTAAAAAAAGGGGTGCGGGTCGTGACAAGTTTTTGTGGTGGCCCATGCAGGTCTGTTTTCGCAAATAATGCGAACTCGTGATAGTACTTAAGTTAGTTGTACTATTGCGAGCCTGTGACTAGGAAATGCTCATTCACGAATTAGAAATTAATTTAATTTATGAGAATGACTAGGACTAGGAGTCCCTTATACAAATTTACCGATGGATAGTCTAGGCCATGCAATGTAGATAAGGAGTTATTAATTTTGATAGTTATCAGATCCCCATAGGTATACTAGTATCTCTTGATATGACGATGTAATATAATTTGGATAGATTATTCCCTTGGTAAGGCATGGCTTCATAGAATTAATGATCTAACCTTGATAAATGGTGCAATCCTTTCTCCTTGCCCTTGGATATCATCCTCACACCTTAGTCAAATTGCCTATTTAGTTCCTTTTTTTTTCCTAAGAATTGTTATTTCTATGTTATCCATAGATGAACCTCAAGTTAGTTTAGATTCAAGTTTTTCCTCAAAGGCTTGAATACACACAGAATAGTTAGAATGTTTGTATTTCTTTTGTCCTCGGTTATTTCTCCCTGTTCAATCCTTTCTTTTAAGGGTTGTGAGTGATAGGACAAATGTTTACGTTTTATTTCATAGTCAACTTGTTTGAATCTATAGAAGCCCATAAAGTTTTACAGATATAGTTAAAAGAATATTAGTTGACTCATAATGGCAGGACAGCAGCGTACTGTCGCCATTTATTTGAATTATGGACTCACTGTAGCCAGCAGCGCACTGGCGAGACACGACCCCTAGAGTTGAAATTAGATTAGGAAAATATCGGTTATAGGATTTTGCTAAAAATATGACTAGTGGTCCACTCTTGATCGTAGTTATCCTTGAGCCAATATTGGATAGAGTTAAGTAATGTTCGATTTGTATCATATTTGAGTTACGAAACCAAGGGTTTACCACAGCCCGATTTTACGGGCGAGGCGTAGTCCTCGATGAAATGACTTCAGACGTGATTACAAATTAGGGATGCTATAGAGAATAGGACGGTGCCATGTATGTTCTATAAGATCCGAAGCCAATAGTGGTGAAAGTTCTGTGAGATTGGGTAGCGTGTCTCCCGACCTAGCATTCCGTGGTCCTTGTGACCTATTGACGAGGATATTGTTTGACATCAATAGGTTTTCCTAGAATATAGAGTTTAGAGGTTCATAACCCATTAGTCGCCAAGGCATTAGGGATAAGAAGATAGTAGGAAGACCGTATAAGCAAGAACACCGGGTAAGGTTTGATTCTCACAAAACTCGAACTACTTGTGCCTTCTTTCAAAAAAAAAATTCGCATAATTGTATTCGACTATCTTAAACAAACGCTGATGTTACAGCTTAGTTTTGCAAGCTCACTCTGTTCTCGAGCTTGATTTGAGGCATATGTTTAGTGGGGACGCCTACTAACTTATTGTCTAATCAGAATCAGTGTATTATGGTCTGATCAACCATGATGCATTTGGTTCGCTCTTCGTTTAATTACACTACGTGGATGGAGATATATATAGGTATCTAAGATCTCATCCACGACTGCTTTGACAATTCCTCTTGAATTATATGTTCGCCTTTGAATCATAAAATTATATTCAGTAACATCTCCCTTGAATTCTTTATTGCTTTTGTCCTTCACCAATTTGGAAAGACGAAAGCTCGTGATGCTAGAGAGATACCGCGTATCCCCATGGCTATGGTAGTTGTATACACAAGGGTAGTTATCGTCAGCCAGCCATGTGATCGAGTTACTCGTTCTCCTCTCGACCCCAAACTGCTATCGGGACTTTCAAGCCATCTGAATTTAAGAATGATTAGGGTTTTACCCTTAGTCGAAATGCCTACCTAGGAGACTACCTATTCTTTAGAGACCAAAGGTTGCGAGTCTCTAATTATTGCTGGAAGCTTGCCTTAACTAGCAACCCTTAAGCCTTGAACCAAACCCTTCCTCGACCAAAACCCACAGTTAGACATGAGATCAATGGACAATAGGGTAACCATTTACCGTGACACTCCTTCCGAGATTGGTTTCCAACAAATATTACTCTAGTTATGCAAATATTTGATATTAAGACCTAACTAGTATTGGAACACCACAGTCACTTGTTTAGCTAATACCATAGATTAAGTACCCTGTCAAATTGTGATATACCAGTTGTCAACAACAACGCATGATCACTACAGCCCATACCACTGGAACCCTTATGACAATAGTCTGACAGGTTTGACACAACTAGAGATTCACGACTCAGTTGTTAGAAATCTCTTCATAGGACATGCCCTGGAGCTGGTTACCCCGTCGATAACTCTTGTACACTATGGATCGGTATGTTCCTCTATGTTATCGACCATGTGTTATTATACACCCTCGTTTCTCATTTATTGAGGAATGATCATTGACTTGACTTACATCTACCATATTCCGTTACGCCGTGCCTTATTCTTAATTTACAAGAGTCGAGGTACAATATCCGGATATTGGAATTTTTCTAACCTCTTTATTCCTAAAATCATATCCTAGCTTCTAAGGTGGGTAGACTGTAAGCCTCCTAAATTTTTGGGAGTATATGAAGATTACCGATTGACTAGAATGATTTTTCTACTGGGGTGATGATTAGTGCCCTTGGACTCCCACTTTTCATTTAGATCATTTTGTGTCTCCGGCTGTGTCATTAATATTCGGAGCACGAGACCAGTTGTTACCTTCCAACAAATTTCATATGTAAGATCTAGACGAGTCCACCTTCATCTAGGTATATCATGTCCCACTCAAACCCGTCCCCTTGTACTCTATTTTTATGGTACGACTTTCAGGTAGAAAGGACTAACTATAACCCTTACCATGGTACCGATAAACTTCTCGATTATGATTAGGGACTCAACTTCGACTCGAAGCCTTCAACCCAATATATGGTTGTGATCGACTCGAGCCCACTGCGCACATGTAACCAGTGTGCCACTCAATGGTGTCTTCTCGTGCCACTTAAACACAGAAGTCACGGAAGACGCATTTGGGCTTTAGGGACCTAGCTAACCAACCTGCCTGATAAATAGCTCAACCACTTGGGTGAAAACCTATGCTAGGTTATCCTAACCTAGTAGTAATAGGCTTATCTTGGGATCTTATCCAGTCTATATGGATTAAAATCCTAGTTTCATCCAACCAGCGATTAATGTTCAATCAGAAAACCTATTAAGACCCAGTAAAACCCATCCATATGTACCATCATATTTGGACTATAAAACCGCACTAGTTGAAATAGGTCCATGTACCTATTAAGTAGTCTCCCCTCTTGGAATGTGAAGTCATTCGTGAGCATAAATCCATCTACCTGGAAGTCGCGATACGATCTTGCATCGTATTTTATCCTTGCTCGTATGTTTAAATAACCACGGGAAAGATCACAATCTTGACTCCTCAAAATTCTGTTCTATTATGGAACCTTGTTTAGGTAAAATTCGAGAACAGAACTTCTTTATTGCACGAAGTGCAAGCCCTCTGAGAAACGAAGGGTCCTTCGAGTTAGCAAGTGACTGGACTAGAGTAGCATAATCTAGCAAATAAGAAAATAGTTCATGAATTTTCTTTCTAGCCGTATCATTTGGATACCGCTACTGCTCTTGAAACTTCATTTTTACTCTCGATTGTTCTTCCTTATCTTCATGTCCTTCCTATTTCGGAGCGACGATGGTCATACTTATTAGAATTTACCAATATTTTAGCTACGTGTGTAAAATTGTTGCTGGTTAAATTTTTTTGGTTGTTTGATAGATAAGAGATGATTATAGATGTCATATACCGTAGATATCTATTGGTAGATTTTTGCAATTAGTTGGAGGATTTCAATATTTTAGTGACATGAGATGTGAGGGAGTAGTATGACCAAAGGTGGGTAGAAGTCCTCGAAATTTTTTTTATATTTGCCAAAATGGCCAATGAGAAGTATATAAACTATTTTTGAGGAATTAAAATCAAGGAGATTAAGGTAATAGTAGACCTTTTTGAATTTAAGGAATAGTTACGAATTAGAATTTCGAGGACGAAATTATTTTTAAGGTGGGTAGATTTGTAGCTCCCCTTCCCGGAAATTTTACAATATTTTATTATTATTTATTGGGGCTATATAATGTTAATATTATTTTGTGGTTATTAAATATAAATTATCTAGTATTATTAAGTGTTATCATTTTATTGATTATCAAAAGAATTATGGGTATATATAAATATATTTATATATATATATATATATATATATATATATATATATATATATATATATATATATATATATATATATATATATATATGTATATATGTGTATATATATATAATATATAGATATATATATATATATATATATATATATATATATATATATATATATATATATATATTTTATATATATATATATATATATATATATATATACATATGTATACGTGAATATGTATATATACGTGAATATGTGTACGTAGATATAAATATATATATATATATATATATATATATATATATATATATATATATATATATATATATATATATATATATATATATATATATATATATATAATGGGTGTAAATATGTATGTATATATAAACATATATAGATAAATATGTGTTCGTGTATGGAGATAAATAAATATTAATATAATATGTGTGTGTGGATATAATTAAGATTAAATATAAATATAGATATAACTATATATATTTCCAAGTAAATATAGATAGAATTATATATATATATAGATATATATATATATTAAATACATGTATACACAACAGCCATTTAGAAGTAACCGGGCTGATCCCAACCCAGCTGATCATTCCGAGCCCGCCTACTTAGAAATGAATCCCAGGCCAGCAACATCCAGCTCGTTGGTCTCACAGACCCGAGCCCAGCCACCATGGGAAATCAATTGATTTCCCAAACCGAGAAGCCGCAACCCACAACCGCTCATGTATGACCAGCAGTAATAAAACCCCAAACCCAGCTTTAGCTGAACCCGAGCCAGTCCAACTGCCCCCCCCCCATAATACTAACCAGCAATACCCAGCCAAAGCCGAGCTAACAGCCCGCTTCACCCAAACCAGTAAACCGAGACCACCCCTCTATTTGAATCTCAGAGTTTATATATATACGCTCGTGTATATATATGAGAGGTCGACGAGAAACCCTAGGATTCCTCGACGCCACCCAGACCTGGGCGCACACCTCCATGCGCACGCGCGGCTGAGCGCCACCACCGCGTGCGGCTGATCGCCGGAGGCCACACGCGCACGTCCAAACCGCGAGCAATGGACAGCAACAGCGGAAACGGCAGCAACCGCGCCAACTTCGCGATGCTCTCCCTTCCATCTCGTTCGATCTTTTGTCGAACGGATTGTTCAGGTACGTACCTAACCTAACCCTCTTCGATCCTATACTTTTAGTTTGTAAGTAGATGTCTTCGATCATGCGGGAAGTCGACTCAAAGTCGAGGAAAATTCTGTCCCAAAATAGAGTAAAATCCAGTTCAATCACCCAAGTATGACGATCGATTCTGATCGATCTAGTATCATGTTAGAAAAACTATTAGAAGGCGTTTATTGACAACATGTAGGGCTTCGAATCCCTTCTTGCGGAATTTGATTTCATCGACTACGTGCCGAGAAATCGGATTCCGAAGTTTCCCAAAAATCTGTTTTCAAAACTAAAAAATTGTTCCACACGACGTGCGTCCCGCCATTCCGGGCGACGTGGTCGCGAACCGTGAGCATCGAAAGCTGCGTAACGGCTTCGTGGTCGTGTGGGCTTTGGCGGAATTTAAATTGGTCGCGTGTGCGCGACGAATTTGATGCGTATCCGTCGAAATTCACCGTATCGTGCACTTTGCAAATTTCTCAATTACTTTGTACACGCTCATTGGATCGGGACAAAACTTGCGCCAACAGAACCGTATAGTTTTTCTGGTCCTGTATGCCAAGTTTGGTCCGATTCCGAGACCGTTGATAAAATCACCGTTTTGCGGGCCCCACGGTCCCACTCAACGGGCGATTTTGTGCACGGCCCGCCGAAATCTAACTTTGGACATACGGTTGGGTTCGTATCGGAAAACTGGATTCGTAGACATGTAGTTTGACGACTTTAGAGACAGTTGACTCTGGCACGCTTTTCGATGCAAAGCGGGTCCAATGGCGGACATCGTTTTGGCCCGAAATTACTGTTTTGCCCTTGTGTCCAGAATTGGACGTAAGGACAGGCAATCCTAGCTATTTTGACTATTCTTAGAACATTGGTAATATTTATTTCAGCTTTCGGGGACAGTTGTACGGGTTTTGACTATTGTGGCACATTGACTAGTTCAGACTGTCGGTTTCACCAGCAGAGGACCACAGGCGAGTACAGTTTATTGTCTGCATATCGATATTGATCTTACTATATTTCATTGATTAGTCATTGATTATGTGATTATTTTCTATTATAAATTGTCGAGTCGGGAATAAGAAGTACCAACGATGTGTGATCTGACCTTAGACCGTGTAGACCGTGTTGCATTTATTTCTTGTAGACAGTGTAGACAGTGATTTATTTATTGCAAAGTAGACCGTGTAGATAGTGATTTATTTATTGCAAAGTAGTCAGTGTAGACCGTGATTATTATTGCATTTAAACTGTGTAGTTCGTGATTATTATTCTGTAGACAGTATTTTTTATTGCAATATTTTCTGTAGACCGTGTAACTGTAGACCGTGTAATTGTAGACCGTGTAACTGTAGACCGTGTAACTTTAGACCGTGTCGCATAATTGTCCCGAGACCGATCACATATCACAGGTACTTCTAACAGTTGGGGAAAGTGTTTTGTGTCTATTTATTGCTATTGGTTTTCCGTATTTACTGTTTATTTTCAAAACTCATGATTGATGTCTAACCTTTGTTTTATTGTCATTTTCTTTATTTGAAATTGCATTCAGTGAATTGTGCTCGTTCCATTCCTGACTGGAAACCAACATTTTTCAGGTTAGCCGTGGATTCACTTAGCATGGAAGATACGGGGGTACTTGCAGACAAAAGCCTAGAAATTAGCTAGATAGCGGAGTTGTAGTCATTCCAATATTTGTACAAGTTTATATTTTTCTGCAAATGTAAATCTTGTGATCATTGTAAGTTAAATTAATTTGGGAATGAGCATTATTTGTGATTTTGATTTTCATGGCCATGACAGCGTTCTACCGCCGATACTGCGGCGTAGGCTGGCTTGGACACGTCTCGCATCCGTTTAAAAAAAACGGGTGCGGGTCGTGACAGTATAAATTATTGAAAATTTTGGCACAAAAAATGGGGTGGAAACATGTTTAATTAACAAAATTTGACAACATATTTAAGAATGTGTAGTTTCTAATCTCAATATTTTCATTTTTGAATATTTGATTAAATTTTTGAACGTATTTTTTTTGCATTGAGCCGTTCTATACTCGTATTTTTGCCATCCCGAATTCTTCACGTTTGACGACTTGGTAACAAGGCCATGTACTTGAAAAGAGTAAAATTAAAACACTCAAAGTTATCCTCTAGTTTACTTTGTAATCATATTTAAGATGGATTTGACGGCAAGATTGACGCTGGCAGCATAATCAATTCTATGACGTAACAAGTCATTGATGGGGATATCGTCGCTGATATATGGATTTGACGTAACAAGATTTGTTAATTGAAAAATAGATAAAATAGTTAGTCGCTTGTAGCCGAAACCAAATTGAGTTAACAAAATATTATATTGCATTAAATCCCAGCTTCATCGTCGGAACATTCTCCGGCGAAGGATACAAGAGGAGGAAAAAAACTGTAAACAACTAAAAAAATAGAAAAATAAGAGGTCTACCCCTCACTAGCCTCGCGAAGGATCTCCGCAAAGTCCTGCAGGGTGCGCACACCCGCCCTATGGCACAAGCGGCGAAACCCTTCCCTCTTCTCCAGAGAATCCCATTCCTCCGGAGTGATCGACAACAGGTCAAAGTTGGGCGCCGGATGAAGAGGTCGAGCGATGACCTCCAGTGACAACCTGCAGGAGGTCAGGAAGTCCGCAGCCTCTGCCAGCCAGTCATGGGCCGGAGGCGGCACAGAGGGTGCTCCATGCGGAGAGGCTTGACGATGACTGGAAGAAGACTCTGGCCATGGTTCCCAACCAGATGATCTTTTTGGAGCCATGTTAAATGTACATCTACTCAAATGAATGGGGACCCCTATGTATATATATACACGTTCCAAACTGACTCTTCTTATTCCTTATTGGAAGTTAGGGATATTCAATTTTTTATTCCTTATTGGAAGTTGGGGATATTCAATGACCTCCAGTGACTCTTCTTATTCCAAGCTTAGTTGGTTGTGCTGTTTGGCTTTTACATGGAAGGCCTAGGTTCGAGTCTGGTGTGTGGGTTCTGTAGAATTTTTCTATTGTTAACATTTTTGGGTACTATTATATGCTTTTAACTTAGTATGGAACAATTTGGGACGGGTAATGGCCATTCTTCGTTCTTCTAACACGGAGAATGGTACATTTATGATGGAGAATGGTACATTTAGGACGGAGAATAGTACATTTAGGACGGAGAATGGTACATTTAGGACGGAGAATGGTACATTTGAGACTGTTCTGAAGGGTTGTGAATTTTAAATAGTTTGGTTGTTTTGTTTTGTTTTGAATCTATATAAATTGGTTTTGAAGGCTGGTGAAGATAAATAGTTTGGCTGTATAAATAGATTTTAAAGGGTTGTGAAAAAGAAACCAATTTTTTTGTATCTCCTCCGGGCCACTCTTCTTGTATAAATGTCTATCGATTATCATTAATTATGGTGAATGGCACTGATACCACTAATATGAGTGGAATTTGCACTGCCAAAATTCATCTTGAAGAAGGTAAAATCTGTGTTAGAAAATGTCAAAATCTCTTGGATATGATTACACTAAGATGTTGTATTAATGTTAAGATACCGATATCATATCTTCTACTATATAATGAGGTTTCAAAACGGCTCAAAAGTGAGCCGTCTTAGCCGTCATTATATCACAGTCTATTTTATTTTAAAAATTTAATTATGTAAAAAATTGTTGAAAAAAGTAAAATTTTGTCAAAATGGAGAATCAAACTCAAAAAAATACCTTGCACCTTAACCAAATGAGTTAGAAGCGTATTTAACTATAATTGGATAAAATTCATATTATACGTTTTTATATCTATTCTACTATATAATAAGAAAACTTGGTGGTAAAACTTTTGAATTCCTAAAATACCCTTGAGTATTTATAAACATGATGTTATTATGTCAACTTGCATGTCATTTATGTTTAAGAGTCAAAGGAATAAAGTTTGCATGCAAGTTTCATTTTTTTCATATAACATTATTTTCCAATGGTAATAAATTTTTATGTCATTACCATTTTCTAAAGGTTATTATTCTCAATAGAAAATAAAAATTAAAAAAAATTGTACTTCAAATCTCTTGACATATAAATAGTCACCTGAAAAAGACGAAAAGATGACAACTGACTTTATAATATTCTAATTAAAATACGTACAAAGTACGTATATGTAGACTAGTAAAAAATAGAAAGAAATGCATGCATGCATGCATGCTAATGTCAGAAGAACCATTTACCCCAGGACTGATTGATGAGATCTAAATCACTGTACATCTCGTATCCAGGTTCCCCTGGGATTACATTATTAAAGGGTCGTTTAGACGTCTGTATTAAATCATAAATTTTCCTGAGGTCGTCGTCGAAGTGCACGTTGAAGCACCTACGTATGTCGAGCACGCGAAGACCCTTGCAGTTGCATATAATAGATCGCAGCGTGTCTCCATTGAACATGCCTGATCCCATCTCTAGGTGCTCGAGACGCGGCATCGAATCAGCCACGGCCTTTTCCTCCGTCACGTTCGACATGTTCAGCACGAATCTGTTCCTGACCATAAAATATGGAGGGGGCATGTTCCTCCTCAGCTTGACCAGACGGTGGCAATACTTCCCGGCAGAAATATTCCAGTCGACGTGATATAGAGGCAGTAGCTAATATCGAGTTCTTCCAGCACCGGGAGAAACTCCAAGTGTCTCACGAAAGTTTTATCACTCACGTCGCACTTCGGAATGCGCAGCACCCTTAGAAATTTCCTACTGTATTATAAAAAGGGGAAAGCATCAATAGAAATTAACAAAGTATACGTAAAATTTTGTAATAGAAAAAATAAAGTATTAGAATAAGACCAAATAAAATTTTGCACAGGCCTTAAACATGCAAAAGGGAAGGCTGCTTCGTCGAGCTTGTACGCGGAGAAGGACAGTAGATATCCCCCACTGCGAGCCATGAGCTTCTTTACGGTCAAATAATCTTAGCGGTTTGCTGGGTCCTCCGGCACCACTGTACCAAGTCGACGTTGGACCAATAGTCTAAGGGACCGTTGAGCGTCTTCCACCACGAACGGCAAACTGGGGCCACATTGCATATTACCTCGTCCGCCGGCATCCCCGACAGTACTAGTATCATCGAGAAAATCTCCGTAGGGATGACGGCCCATCCGCTGTAATTGATCTTGCTCTTGCTCCTCTCCATTACGACTCTTCTTCTTCTCTCCTTTGTTTCTCTCTAGTCGGATGGGTTCTTTTCTTTAGAAAAGGCTATTTAACCTGCTCGTTTTGGGGGTGTAACCCGCTCGTGGAGGGGTATGACCGAACAAGGAAAAGGCTATTTGAAAATAATGGTAATGCCACTGTATTAATATTAGTTTCAATTATATTATAAATTTTAAATTAACATAAATGCTACTGTAGATTTAATATTAATGCTAGTTCCAATAATATTGTAGATTGTAAATAAAAAGAATGGAATTTTAACTTTAACTACTTTTAAGTTGTGAATTTAAATCTAAGTTTAAATGTTAAATCAAAAACACATTTAAATTTTAGTATTAATATTAGTTTCAATAATGGAAGTGATATTTATAGAGCTAGTATTATCAATGTCGATGGTCACGAAGAAAATGGTGTCTAATCTCAATGTGTTTCGTGCGTGAGTGACAAATCGGATTTATCGTAAGATTTATAGAGCTAGTATTATCACATTTAATGGAAGTGCAAGTACAAATACTAAACATAATATCGGGTTTGCTTGGTATCGTGCACAAATACAAATACTAAACATAATATCGGGTCGGCTAGCAGTTAAATAGAGTAAGCTCCCGATCATACCTCGATACTTACGAATGTCGACCGAGATACCGTCTTCATCATTATCAAGTTTTGTCGTTGTTGCCATAGGAGTTCCCATTGATTTGGATGAGTCAACTGTTGGGAACCCTTCGCAAGCATCCAATCTTTGTCCCCAAACAGACTGAACAGCCATCATCTGTTAGCCTCCCTACCGAAACCAAGTTGTATCGCAAACTCGGTACATGGCGCAGTGTTTCCATCGCCCATCTTCACACGTCCAAACCTGCCGTTGACCTACAGTCCCGACATGTTTATAGTGTTTTTATCGCCCAAGTCATACTTTATATGACGAGCTTTGAGATCGTTGTAGTGCCCCGTCCCTACATCGTGCCCCATTTTTGTCCACAGGGTGCGCGAGAAAGGAACAATATCGCTACCGATTCGGTCGGGACCGATAGGTCGGAATCGGCCGAGTCGATCGAACTGAAACGGTTGAATTAAGATCCATTCCACGTTATGGAATAGCTTCTTTGGAACCAAGTCCCATAGTCACCTCAAGGATTGGCTCTGCGGCTGAGTCGGGAGAGACCTCCCGTTGCTCTGATATTCATGCCGCACTTGATTTGGATTTGGCTTTGGTTTTCGTGAATGCATTTTTCGTAAATGTTTTCGATGTGTTTTCGTGACTTGCGTGTTCGAGCTTCATATTCATATCAAAATTCCTTGAATTACACAGCGTTCTAATCAGTTGCTTATGCGATTGCAGGTGAACTCGTAGGCGACGTAAGCGCAGCCAACCAGTCGCTCGCTTGAAGCAAGTCTAAGGCGAGTGGCTGACCTCCTTCTCCTCGTCTCCCTACTTCAAAATCAATATGTGAAGTAAATGAATGCTTGTCATAATAGTGTAGAATCAAAGAAAATCGTGGCACGATTCTTCATGAAACACTTGCTATCAAACTGTCGGTATTGAAAATGGAAAACATGCTTCCTCATGCAATTCTACTTAGCCTATACAAGACAATGAATGAATTGATTAACATTTAACTCAACGATATGGCTAAGTGAGTAAATCGACTAAGTTCAAAACAAAGGCTAAGTTTTGCACATAAAAGAGAAAGGATAAGGTTCTAGAAAAGAGATAGCATATTTCAAGACTCTACAAAACGGTCATTGGACAACATGTCGACAAGGTATAGTTTTCTCGAACGGTTGCCTAGGCCAAGGGACCGATTCGGCCCGGGAGGAACTAGTATAGCAAGTGCCAGCCTTACATCGGCGTGGGTTATTCGAAAACTTTCGCACAGGGCTCGCTACCTGCCGCGAAAGAGTCACCGTCTAATCCAGCTATAGTCCATGATGACTTGACATTGCCAGTGACCTTCACATCCCTTTTATTGCTTGAACTAACGCACGTGACACGGGATGAATATGATAGCTGCTTAATGCTTACAAATTCATATGCTTGCCTTGAAACATGTTTACATGCTAATTGATCAGGATGGTTAGAAAGATCACATAAATAGCTAGCTAACATGTTTATAAAACTGCTTGAATCAAATGCAGAGCTTGAATTTTAATTAGTCATTCGCCAGTACATGTGATCGTACTGATCCTCGCTCTTGCAGGTCCCGCGAATCAGGTAGGACGCGCCAACTAGCTCGGCGATGCTCATGATTTTGAAGCTTCGGCCGTGCGTCGAAGACTTGTCCCGTAACTCCACTTTTGAAGACTCTCATTTGTCCAAGGAAGATGGCTCAACGTCCCTCCATTCCAGGTCACTGGAGTACTTTATTATATATTGAGGGATGTGTGCAATGTATGTAACAGCTATCTCAAAGTTTTCTTTACTTAATGTGTGATCGATTCAATTTGTTTGCTTATTCTCTTAGATCTCGTGTCTCGGATTACCTTATGACTATGTCTTGTGCGATCACAAATTAGGTTCGCACGGCATCATGCCCGGGGGACGACTATCGATTCGACGAAATTGGGACGTGACAATCGTGGGACTAAGTGACTTGACAACTGCAGACAACAGGGGACAGTGCTTGCTATGACTTCGATAGTCCAACAAAACTCTTGTCTAACGTGTTTGTGCAACGACTTGACAAGCAAGGGCTACGTTAAGCCTTGTATTGAGGGAACGTGCTGTGCACGCGTTCGACTTGAACAATCAAGTTCTTTGGGTGCATAGACTTAGGCAACAAGCAGTGAAATACGACTTAAACTACGGGACAAGCGAATGTTAATATTAATTGTAGTTCCAATAATATTGTATATTTTAAATAAAAAAGAATACAATTTTAACTTTAACGAGTTTGAAGTTGTGAATTTAAATCTAATTTTAAATGTTAAATAAAAAACTCTTTTAAATTTTAGTATTAATATTAGTTTCAGTAATATTATAAATTTTAAATTAACAGGAATGCCACGGTATTAGAAACCTAGCTGATGTCACATTGTTCGGGCTCGGTTAGTGTTCGTCTAAACTCGTACGTGCGAACTGGTTATTAATAATGAAAATCAAAAATTGAATTTTAAGTTTAAAATCTAGTCGAGCTCGATCCTTTCTCTTTATCGCATCTCCCTCTCTCTCGCTCTCTTGGGTTCTCTTTCACAGATTGTGTTCACTAATACCATATTATTAGAAATAATTACACAACAGTAAACGTAGCATTAAATGCTGTTGTATGCGTTATCCTACACAATTTAATAATACATGTACCCAGAAGACGAGAAAGTTGTGTTGTTGGAAGTTGTTTTTTTCTAAGATTCTTGCTTCTAGAATCACTCAAGCATTTTCATGAGCCAACAGAAGCGGGCCACATGGCTGAGGTACAAGGAAGACGAAAAGGTTGTGTTGTTGCCTTGTTGGAAGTTGTTTCTTTCTGAAAAATACTATTTGTACCTCCAAATTGTACCCTCAAACTGTCCCTCCTTACGTGGCAGCTGACGTGATATGTTGATCTGGCAGCTGACGTGGCAAAAAAATTTTAAAATAAATATTAAAATTAAAATTAATGTTAACATTAACATTAAAATTAATATTATCGTTAACATTAACAATAATATTAATATTAACATTAACATTAACATTAATATTAATATTAACATTAATTAATATTAACATTAAATTAACATTAATATTAACGTTAAATTAATATGGACAAAATTGGGTAGTTAACTTTTTGGGTTAAAATTTGCCATATCATCGGTCATGTCAGATGACACAATATTATTTAACATACCACATCAGATGCCACATAAAGAGGGATATATTAGAGGGACAATTTGGAGGTACGAATAGCATTACTCGTTCTTTTTGTATTGTTTCTTGTCCTTCGTTTCTTTTGTTGGTTTCTAACACACTCTATTTTCTTCAATAGCGACGTCACATGGAGAAACTGATCGTCGTGTGGAAGAATTAGTCGATGAAGAAAGCTTCACTTCAAGAGCAGTGTCAGATGATTTGGATGATGAGCAAAGTTTGAAAGCTGTTAACTTAAGAGACAATAAAGAACAAGATGAAGAAAATAACGGAAGAATGCATCATAACGATGACGACGACATCAACGCAAACAACGAAATGTTATTTCGCATCACCCTTTCTAATAGATTTAAGAAATGCATTATATTTTTATATTTATTTCTCATACTTATTTTGTTTTATTCTGTTCTTAGGGACGATGGTGAATCTCCATTAGATTTTGATACAACGACGATGAAAAAAATATTACAGTCTGCCAACATTAACAAAGCTCCAACAGAACTCTTACATGAAGATATTGTTGGCATACAGTTCGACTCTATTGAAGAAGCAGAGACATTCTACTGGATATATTCAAAAGCATTTGGTTTCAGTATTAGAAAGAACGAAGTAAAGAAAAACAAATCTAGGATGGTGATGGTCCGTAGTTGGTGTTGTTCGAATGCGGGATTCAGATAGAAAAAATACAATGAAGCTCCTAACAGGGTTCGTGAGCCAAGAAGAGAAAGCAGAAGTGGATGTAAAGCAATTTTTCGTATTGGGTACACTAATTCTACAAAGCTATGGGTCGTCAAAAAATTTCACATACATCACAACCATAGCCTGGCGAATGATTATGAAACAATTTTTTGAGATCCCATCGTAAGATATCACCCACAGAGTTGGAACAAGCAAAGCTTATGAAGTAATCAAGGATGGGGACTAGAGATATATGGCATTTACTTGTCGACCAGAAAGGTGGCTGGGATAAGGTTGGATGGACGAAAAAAGATTTATACAACGCTTTAACTAAAGATAGTAGAGTACTAGACGATGTTGATGCTACGACAACACTTATATTTCTTCAATCTAAGGAGGGCATTGACCCAGATTTCTTCTACGCGTACAAAGTAGACGAAGATTTCAGATTGACCCATCTATTTTGGGCTGACGGTGCATGTCGATTCGATTACAAATTAATTGGAGATTCACTAGCATTTGATTTTACATATAAAACAAATAGAAGTCAAATGCCGTTGGTGGTTCTAGTGGGTACAAACAATCATGCAATGACTTGTGTGTTTGGGTTTGCAATGATCCATAATGAGACTGCAGAGATATATTCTTAGGTTTTAGAAAAATTCTAAGAGTGTATGAATGGAAAATTACCAGTGACAGTTCTCACGGATGGTTGCAGATCCATGAATAAAGCAATTGAGGATTTAATGCCCAGCGTAGTTCATCGAACGTGCTCATGGCATATCCTAAATAATTCAGTCAAACATGTACACCGAGAGGGTTTTGCAAATGAATTGAGTCTTATGGTTAAAAGGTACATCGCACACTTGCTACTTTACTTTAAAGTATGTTGTTGTTACAATATTAAAACTTTAGTTACTGTCCATGTTTTCTAAACAGGTACAATTCAGTCGAAGAATTTAAAAACTGTTGGCAGCAGATGCTAAGGGATTATAATGTAGAGAACAATGAGTGGACCACGGCATTGTACAGAATAAAGGAGCGATGGGCGGACACATTCCTACGTGGAAATTATTTTGGTGGTTCTACTGCAACAAATAGATGTGAATCTATGAACGCATTTCTGAAAAGATTTTTGAATGAGAAGCTGCCACTATGGAAGGCCCTTCAAAATTGTGAGCACGGTTTGGCGGCCTTACGTTACGGCCAGATAAGTAAGCATGTCACTGATAAACTCTCAACACCAGCTGTGAAGCAAACTAGCATGACCGATATAGAAGATAAATTTGTCGCAATTTATACTAAAACGGTATTTATAGAGGTAAGTAAGGAAATCACACGTTCTGATACATATATTGTTCTCCACCATTATATCATAAGAGAGTCAGAAGTTTGCACTATCCAAAAGTATATGTCGCCAAACAGTGTCAACCGGAAGGTTACATTTGATCGAGCCGACAACATCATAAACTGTGACTGCTTGTGGTTGGAGACCAAGGGGATTCCTTGTAGGCATATTTTTTCAGCAATGAAGAGATTACAAATTGGAGATATTCCAAAGAACTTGATTAAAACTCATTGGCTCAAGGATTGCAAAGAGAGTTATCTTTCCGGACCTGGCGCAGAAAGAAGATTCATCCACCCAGACAGTATTGAGAGCAAAAGATATGGTGGTATTAATGAACAAGTTATCTGTTTACGTATTATTGTTAAAAATCAAGCAAAATTCAAGAGAAGGGAACGGAGTTGATATCGTTTGTTCTGATGGAGTTGAAAAAAAATGGTGACCGATATTGGTGAAGAAGAACAAATGGTAGCTGATGCAGTTCATGGAGTGTATGAATCTTTTAAAGAACCAAATTCGGTAGCAACAAAAGGAAGGCCTTCTCAAAGGAAATCAAGCCAGCCTAAAGTAAGTCAGACTATCCCTAAGCCTAGAATTTGTAGAGTTTATAAAAAATTGGGTCACAATTTTCGTAATTGTAAAGTACGGAAGCGAAATATCGACAAAGAACAAATGGAATCAAATGAAACGTCGTTGACTTAAGACAATGTCTTTTCTATGTGGCAAGATGTCATTCACACAAGACAATGAGATAAAAATATGTTCTCCAATGCAAAAGTTTGAGAAGACAATACAATTACTTTTTTTTTCAACTTCCAAGACAACTTTTTTACTTCTTCTAGTTCCAATATATATAAAAGTCATTTTGAAGGGGCAGATGCTCACAATAGGGTTGGAGATGCTCTAATAATCAATTATTTTTACAATTCTCCATTAATTGGGCGAATCAGTACACGGAGAGTGGTGTTGACTTGGCAGAATTCGAAGGGGCAGATTTATTGGTATTACTGGCATATAAATGGCAGTATTTGGGAGAGTTTGTTCTCGTCTTACTTAGCTTTACTTGAGAAGGGGCAGATACATTAGTATTAATGTAAATTAATTGAATTGAATTTGAAGTGACTGCCACTTGGCGCATGAGTTTGAGTTATCCTTGTCTATAAATGGCAGTAGTGTAGGGAGAGTTTGTTCTCGTTTCACTTAGCTTTTCTTGTGGAGATGGACTCTACCGATCCCCCGCCTTGGCAAGACGCTTTCCTGTTGGTTGTCGATCTCCTCGTTCGAAGAATCTTTGGTGGTGAAGTCCTTCAGAAGACTGAGATGTGCCTAGTGGACTGTCCGTATTCGTGCACTTCATCGACTATGTGCCATGATGTTGGTTACTAGAAGAGCTCCAGGGTTTGGGTTGATTGCCAACCCACACTCTGTCGAAGCGCCCGCACGTTGATTCACTCTGACTATGCACGGTGTTCCATCTACGCACGTTAACGATGAAGTAATTTGCTCTGACGATGCACGGTATTCCGTGTCCGTGCACTTTATCAGAAGACTGAGATGTGTCAAGTTTCCGTGTTCGTGTACTTCATCGACTGTGTGCCACGATATTGGTTACTGGATCCGGGATTACCGCGGCCCAGTTTTTGTTATGCCGGAAGAGCCACAGGAACTCATTTGCCTCAATGAGTTCCTTTGCTCTGACGATGCACAAAGAAGTGATTTGCCTCAAGGAGTTCCGCAAGGAGTTCCTTTGCCTCAAGGAGTTCCTTTGCTCTGACGATGCACGATGAAGTGATTTGCCTTAAGGAATTCCTTTGACTCAAGGAGTTCCTTTGCCTCAAGAAATTCCTTTGCCTCAAGGAGTTTCATTTATCTGACGATGCATGATGAAGTGATTTGCCTCAAGGAGTTCCATTGCTCTGACGATGCACGATGACGTGATTTGCCTCAAGGAAATCCTTTGCTTCAAGGAGTTCCATTGCCCTGACGATGCTCGATGAAGTGATTTGCCTCAAGGAATTCCTTTGCCTTAAGGAGTTCCTTTGCTCTCGAGGAATTCCTTTGCAAGGAATTCCTTTGCCTCAAGGAATTTTTTTGCTCTGACGATGCATGATGAAGTGATTTGCCTTAAGGAATTCCTTTGCCTCAAGGAGTTCCTTTGCTCTGACGATGCACGATGAAGTGATTTGCTCCGACGATGCCCGCACGCTGCTCACATTCAACTTTTTCTTGGTAGTAGGATTTTATGTAGTAGTTCAGACTTTTATATGTAAATAAAAGTCAAACTTTTGTGATTTTGACAATGTAAATGTAATTCAAAATAATTTTATTATAAAAGACAGAGCAGACCAGACATTATAAAAGACAGAAGTTCCTTGCCCAATTACATAATTATATTGTTGTTTAACAATGTCATTGCTAGGTTGGTAGTGTTATATATTCGCTTGAAAGCAACTTCTTAGCCCATCCCAACCTCATCATTGTAATCTTCTGGTGAGTGTCATCGTCATTTCCTCTCGATATTTCGAAGGAAGTACTCATCAAGCTCATCATATAATACGCCGTGTACAAGAGGCAATTGGGTGCCTGTTGTTATGGACATCGTGGAGAATAATTCAGCACTGTGCTCTCATACTCCATCTTTGTCGGTCATCTCTCCCTCATCATATCAACTTTTCTCCTGACGATAGGCTCTAAGGTCTTCTTCATTAATTCTGCATTCACCTTGCCCTTTTCATACGTGGTTTACCTCAAGGAGATGTAGTGTGTCTAGTCGTAGGAGATAAAGTTGAATGTGAGCAGCATATAGTGTTTGATGGATACATGAAAGAGTGGGATGAATAGCAACTCTATGTCGTCCTCTAAACCCATGACGAAGTCTTCTACATCTGTTTTGAAAGTATCAAGGGCGCCGACTTTGGCTTCTGGTTCAATGGCACATTCAACGATGTTTTGTTTCCCAAAAATAAAACACAATATCATGAGTAATTTTTATGTCATTTTTTTATCGGTGTACACATGAATATGGATTTTTCTGTTTGGATTATTACCAATGGTGGGGCATCAAGAATGCAAACCACTTATGTTGCACGTCCTTTGAACTTTACGGGGCATACCTTCTTGCAATGCCTTGAATTTCTCTCAGCTTCCTTATTATTAGGTTCAGTATGCCAGCCTCCATGTCTTCATAGTTGAGTATGTCTTGCATGTCTATTGCCGACAACTGGATTGCAACTTCATTTTTACCCTCTTTCGGCAAAAATAAGTATACAATATCACTGCACATAAATTTAGTTTAGATTAAATTAATAGAGATTCTCGGAACATAATTGTGAAAAAAGTCTAGAAAAAAAAGAGGGTCATTCGCCGTCCAACAGACATAGAGAATGATAATTCGCCGTCCAACAGACACGGAGAATGGTAATTCGCCGTCCAACTGACACGGAGAATGGTAATTCGCCGTCCAACTAACACGAAAAATGGTAATTCGCCGTCCAACTGACACGGAGAATGGTTGTTCTCCATTATGAATTGGACGGAGATTGATCGAGTTCAGAATACATACTTTGGACTCATCTTTTTGGGAATTCCGATGTCGAAGTAATGCTTCTTCAGCTCTTCATCCGCATCTTTCCAAAGTAAGAATTCATCGCATTCCCTTAGTATGACACCCTTCCTCTTTAGTTCAGCCATTTTGGCGTCTTCTCCGGAATTTGGAGCGGCATTCATCTTTCGCTTTTTATTAGCCTCTCTAACTATATCATTTTCCAAGGGAGTAACATCTTCATCGGCTAATACCGCTGATGGTTTTCTGAACCTCTTTCCCCCCGATCCTCCTCTTATTTTGGCTTCTTTTGGAGCAGCAAGTTCAGCAGCTGCTTGAGTCTCCTCATGCTGCAATGCTACAACAATGGCTTGGAGATCAGCAATTTCCGCATCCTTTTCAATGGCTTCAATATTCAACGATTCAACTTTATTTTGAAGCTCCCTTTTCTCATTAACGAGTCTTTTATTTACTTCTCTAAGCTGCTCGGTTATTTGTACTGAAATAAAACAAACAACAATGAAATGTATGATTTGAATCTAACACGGAGAATGACCATTCTCGGTGACCTTAACACAGAGAATGGTAGTTCTCCTTCCATCCAAACACGGAGAATGGTAATACACATGCGTTTTAACACTAGAATGACCATTCTTCGTGATAGTTAAACGGAGAATGGCATTCTTCGTCTTAATTTACACAGAGAATGACATTCTCCGTGTTAAGGTAAACAGAGAATGCTATTCTCTGCACCCAATATTTGGGTATGAACCGTGTACACGCTCAGCCTACGCCGTACTACACCAAAATGGACGATTTGTGACATTTAGAGTTGTCCAACAATGACGTATTAAAACTATTATTACATTTTTGACGGATTAAAACCGTTGTTTAATATTAAAACCCATTTCACCAAAATAATATATTTGGATTCGACGGACTTAAACAGTTGTTTAACATCAAAAAATTGTTGATATTTTTGGCTCCCTGGTCCACTGAAAATTTTAACTCCCTAAATTTTTTAAAAACCCGCGCACGCCCGCTGCGGAGCTGGGACCTATTCTCAAAACTTCTCATTCTTCTCCACTCTTCATCTCATCTCTCAAAACTTCTCCCAAATCCGTGACCCCGCCGCTAACTCTTTTCTCAATCCATTGCGTTGCCATATGGCGTTCCTCCCTTGCACCCACCCCCCCCCCCGCCCCCCGCACCCGCTCCCTTTCGTAGCTTCCCGGGGGCATATGACGACGGTCTCTACGAGAGATGGACGATAAGGATGGTCCAGACTTGGGTTGCACTATGGGACAGGGGACGGAGGAGCAGTTAATTTACAGCTACCACCATCCTCATCGGCACCACCACCACTCCCACAACCATTCTTTAATTCTCTCTCGATCCAAACCCTAACCACAAAATCTCAAAGAAAAGCCATGTCACCAGGTTCGAAGAAGCAAAAAGCCAAGAAGAAGAATAGAAGAGGAGACCAAAAACCCTCACTGCTCCTACTCCGACGACGATGACGATGGGTTTCTTCTTCGAGTCCGATTATGATTTGGGGAAATTTATTAATTTATGGTTTACCAAAATTTTTTCTTCCTCTGGTACAAATTTAGATGATGGCTCATCATATTTTTTAGATTGTTATTTTTTTTCCATTAATTTGATTATTTTTTTAATTCCACCGCAATTAAAAAAATACTGACAAGTTGAATTAGTTATAGTAAAAATATTTGTTTGTTAGACAGTTTGAATATTTTGCTTAAATCATTTAAATATGATTACTTGTATAAATGTTTAGTTTATTTTGGACTCTAGAATTTATGATTGTTTGCAGTTTGGAAGAGATCGTGCATCTTAGATTGTAGTTTGGCTCGACTCCGCAACATCCGGGGGCGTCTGGGAGACAACCTGTCTTCCCATAAGAATGAATTGCTTTTCTGCTTTTCAAGGTAACGAATCAAATTAAACTTTGACACAAATTATTCTTTAATATGAACTTGATTAAGAAACAAGAAGAAAAGTAATTTGATTCCCTTTAAATTTTCTAGCTAATAAACATAACATTTTTAATTGTGTTGTCTAATAGTTCAGTCTTGCTTTACCTTGATATTGTAGCTTGTTATCTCATGGGCTGATATATGCTTGCCATTTATCTTGTTTGCTCATTTATCTGAAAATACTCTGTTATTAATATGTTTTACGGCATTGCTCATAGATATAATAATTGAGGAAAGATAACAGACAACATTACGTAGGACACACTTCTATACCCTTTTATACTTCTGTAGAGATGGGGTATTAAGAAGAGAATCTGGAATTTTAATTTATTGACACCACAGACCTAGGTATTTGACATTATTTTATGCTTAGTAGGGGTGTGCATCGGTCGGTGGTCGACCTATTTGGTCCCAACCAAAGTCGAACCGAAGTTAATCGGTTTAAAAATAAACAAAACCGAACCAAACCAACCAAATGGTCGGTTCGGTTTTAAAATCGACCGACTTTGTTCGGTTTGGATCGGTTCGACTTGGTCGGTTTTGATCACATAAAAAATAGACTGTATATTTTTTTCTTTTGTGAAACCTCAGTTAACTTCCACTTTGCAACAGTAAATACAATTCAGCAGCTTCAATTCAACCTGCGATTTACAGGTGGAGAAAAATGCCAATTATACATAAAATAAATCATATACATTCAACCAAAAGTCCCTTTCATGTGCACATGAGCAATTAGAAAAGAATAGGAGACGCCAGCACTCCTCTTTGAGACTAGAGAGAGAAATAGAGAGAGAGAGAGAGAGGGAGAGCTCTTTCAACTTTAACTTGATAAATGGTTGTGATGTGAATAAATGAACCAAACTTGTATAATACAACCCAATGAACCCATACTCAACCGGCCAACCCTAATTATTTAACAGGATTTGGTTCGGTTCGATTTAGACGGTTTTTGGCATAACCAAACCGTGAACCGAACCGAACTGGTCGGTTTTGAAAAAATTGAAGCCGAACCAAACCAATCGAACCATCGGTTCGATTTAAAACCAATCGGTTCGATTTGGCTTGGTTCGATTTGGTCGATTTGACTTAATTGTGCACAGCCCTAATGCTTAGCATCAAGGGTCAGATATTCAATTTTTAGAATATTGGGTAAGTATGTATGTTTGCCCTATAAAATATATAAATAGCGAGAAAATAATCGAGAGGCTGACATGCATACTTACTCAATAGAGACACGAATACGATTAAGGACGTTATACATATACATGATATGAACCATTTCAACTACATACAATATTAGTCACTTACTATGTTGCATGAATAAAGATAAGGGTACGAAGACACGGTAGTGATGCAGACACCATTTTTCCACAGCCGTGCAATATAGCTGATATGCATCATGAATTGCTTAAAACCTATGTTGCACGAATATGGACACATATTTATAAGGAAATGATACAAATGCGGGATATAAACTTTTTAGATAGGTACAACTGTGCAGTAAGTAGTCATGTATGTTGGCACTATATGTATACAGATACATTCATGGACACAATACGGATATGGACACCAGTTTTCCATGTCGGTGCATCAGATTAAAACTACCATCAGACTATCCTTTTTGGCATTATGCATTTGTTATATTTCAAGAAAGTTTACTCATTTTGTCTTTGTTTATAGCCCTATTAGTTCATCCAAATTTTGATACCATGCATATAAGCTTTCTTATCCTTTAATATACTTCTTATGTTTCTGTGGAGAAGTCTGTATGCTCGTCAATTTGTAAGTGCTATACATATGTAGTCATTTGACAATCAAACCCCTTTCTGGCATCATGGTGTCATTATCTGCCTATGATGATTGAGACTTAGAACCTGTTATTTGTTTAACACGCAAGGCACATGATGATTCCTTATATGACTATATTGGTGCCTCCGGTAAATTGGACAGGGTATGATTCTACAACTTTCTGACTTTCCATTCTCAATTCCGGGTTACAGGATCGATTGAACTATTTATTATCCTACATTATTTAACATAATCTGCTTCATGAGCATATTGTTCCTTCCTCAGTACTACGGGCTAGTTGGCAATGCCATCCTTTTCCAAGTCACTATGTTGTTAATGATTATGTAGAGAACTGCATTGGAATCGACTAAAATATCTTTTAGTGAGTATTTGAGTGGTTTGAGTAACTACATAGACCCACTAACCCTAACCAGGATTATAATGCCATCATTTTCCAAGTCATAATGTTGTTGTTGTTGGTACAAACACAAGTTCAATATTCCCAGGAATACTATTTATTATATGAAACATAAGAAAACTAGATACCCATGGATTTGATGTTCGAGGATAAAATTTCCTGGAATATGAAATTCCCGAGAATATGATATTCTCAGAAATATTGCAATCCGTGTACCAAATGACCCCCAAGTATTTAATAATCAATAGTCTATAGATTTTTTAAAAATATATGACATCAAAAATGGATAATAACACGTTCACCAGGAAAGGATTAAAAATAATGCTAATTCGATATGTATATCAGAAGTAAAATATGTCCCAAAACTATTTTTCCTTACAAAATCAATAGACATGCATACATGAAAAATTGTTTCCTTTTTGTATTTATCCCTTATATTGGTCTTTGTAACCCTTAGGATCTATGACTCTCATATAGTGACAATCTATTGCGTAAAAGTAATTCTCATAGCAAAATGTCATGATGTTAGTTTTTCATTTTCTACCCTTAAGGCTGTTATTAGTAATATTTAAATTACATCCCCTCCGAGATATACATGCTGGTAAGTATTATTTGTACTAATTATTCAATTAGAAATGGTAGCAAAGATCATTCATGTCAGGTAATGTGACAATGACATACTTATGTTCTGCCAAGTTAGCCTTCTTACTTGAGCCATCATAAATCATCTAATTCATTAGGTGCTAGTCCCCGTCATTGAATTGCTAATCCTTATGGTTATGCTTGATATGTCAAATGACTTTATCAAACTATCATCCATATTTATTAGGAAACTGCAATCCTATTTTTAAGCTAAGTTATTGAATAAGCATTTTGTGATTTCAAATATCCTTATAAAATTATCAAAATTAAAGATTAGTTAGTATTTTGTACTTGCAGAGAAAAATCAATGAATTTTGATGTACTAAAGATATTTGCTTTATGTATAATTTATATCTTCTTATGATTATTATCAATAACTATGTTGTAGATGAAGTTGAAAGCCTTGCTTGTAGGCATGCTGCAATATCTGGTTCTGAGCCATCAGACTCCATTCGGGTAGTTTTTTAGACTTAATTTCATCCTCTCATACTCGTTTAGTATTAAATGGAACTTGATTAATTGATTGGTTAATAGTTGAGTTAAAAAATCTTTCAGCCTAATGAGGTCGCTGCTTATTGAAACTTTCAGGTGGTCAATATGCTGCTTACTAAGATGGACAAATTGAAATCCTGGCCAAATGTGATCATTCTGACAACATCAAATATAACTGCTGCAATCGGTATTGCACAAATTATTCCCAACTTTTTAGTTGTTTATGTACATATTTGTTATGCTATTTATTGCATAACAAATAAGATCATTCTGATAACATCAAATATAACTGCTGCAATCGGTATTGCACAAATTATTCCCAACTTTTTAATTAGTTGTTTATGTACATATTTGTTATGTTATTTATTGACCATTCAACCTGATGACTTGATGCTTATCATGATTAATGTATTAATTTCAAGATTAGGTTATTTACATCATATTACATTTCTTCATTCTTTTAGGTTCACATGGTATAAAGTGCATCATAAAATGAATAATGGAGGTTCGAAGCAATATGCTTGATTACAAGGTTGTATCTAACAATCATTTAGAAGAAAACCACTCTTATCTTGTATTCCTCCTGAATTACAAAAATAGCCTATGATGGCCGATGCAAATTCAGTTTCTACGAGTAGCAAAATAGTTCTCTTCTCCATATGCATGCCTCTCCCAAACATCTTAAGCAGTTGCATCTAGTGAGTAGTTTATTCAAGAACATAGCTCTAGCATGTCTTCCTCTTAGGGGCTATTTGGTTCCCTGAAGTCTAAGAACCTATAGTATCCATGAAATTTGGCCAATTTGGTATGTTGTAATATGACTTGTGTTCAACTATGTTACCTTCACTCGGGTACAAGTGTTGGGTATGGGTTTGTTATAAACTACTAGTAAACTTTTCTGAACTAGTTGAATAAATCCCGGACGGTCCCTTCATCATCCCTACTACTTTATTACCATTATACCACATTAAAATGATCGCTCCATCCTTATGAGTTCGTATGTTAGGACAAACTTATGTATGCAAAAAGAACCAACTCATGGTAAAAAAATGCTTTCAGTCAACTTCTGTATAAAGTATTAGCAGCTTCAGAAGCTTACATCTATCCAATCTTGTGTATAACATGTCGGGTTTTGTTGTCTTGATTGGAATTGTGCTATACTAGAAATATCTGGTGACATTAATCTCCAAAGCCCATTAAAACATATTAAGGTGCTGATTGAATCATCTTGATATCGTTTATTTCATTCTCTGGGCATTGTTGCTTTAGTCTCTTCTTGAAACATTTGTAACTGGTCATAAAAGATTTGTCAAAGCTGGAGAGATCCGCAGAGGAAGAAGCCAAAGCTTAACTATACAGCCATATCCACGAGTCTCTTCGGATTATGCTCTGTTGTCATTTTGGTCTTCGGTAAGAATTTCAGGAAGCTTCAACCACGTTAACTCTCAGCTGGCGTGCTAACTTCTGCTGAACTTTTGTTGAGTGTTTTGCATACATATGTCCCAGGAGATTCAGACTTTAGAATCCTGTATGGCCTGCTGTGTAGTTATTTGTTATATTGTTAGTGTAATAGTATTAGCATTTGACTGCTCTAGCTTTCTTTAAGAAAAAAGAATGTAACCTGAGCTATAATATAATAGATGCTGATAAAAGTTGGTCGCACACTTTGCTTCCATGGTCTTTTTACTGAAACCGAATAAAATAGTGAACAATCCAGATTCAGTGGCAGAATGTTTGTTCAACTTATGATACTTATATGCCGTTAACTTCATATCATTGATAACACGAAGGAAAACCTCTTGTAGCTCATACAACCAAGGAGCTACCCTCCAATATTCTTCTGGACAGAGAATATCAATATTATTTTCATCATTGACACATAATAAGCCAAAGTGCCAAGTTGTTGCCATGGTTCTGACGATAAGTGATGATTAGTACTAATAGCAAATTTGCAATATCAAGATGTATACTATGATAAATTTTTTATACTAGAGGAATGAATCATATTGTAATATTTTATGGTGCCATTTTAGATAAATCAACATATCAACTTATCAGGTGAAACCTGTTCATGTAAATATCCACCTCTACTATGTTCAATGATATAGGACTCAAATAATGAATTATTCATTTTTGCATTTTGCACCTAAGTTATCTTGGTTCATTAAGTTCATTTTTTATTCTTCCAGGAAGTTTGCATGGGTTCATAAACTTATTTATGATTTTTATAAATAAATTGGCTTTTGTTTTGAGATTTTTTTCCCCTCATTTTGAATTTTCCTTTCTCCTTTTACCAATAAAATGTAAGAACAGACAGATTCCTTGTCGTAAGCACTTGATGACCGTAAGCACTTGATGATCGTAGGTATGCATTAAATTTCAGCTCAGTGTTATTTATCTGATAGGAACAAAGTTTTCAGCTGCAATAAATTTTGGACGACTATAAAAAATTTTATTCAAAAAGCTCTCCATAAAGGCATTAGGCCTGTATTGTTGGTGTATTCAGAACGACATTATGTGAACCATATTTGTTACTTCACAGAACTGCATAGAAAAGCTTTTCCTTTTTCAGTTGATTCATTTTATGCCTTTAATTAAAATGAGGAACGGATTCCTTTTTGTTCCATCGAATGACATTTTCTAAGTATAATTGTTACAATAATATCTAAATGTTTTTGGGCTACCTCAATCATTGCATGCTTCACGCTATATCTATTAAGTAAGATGTGTCACGTTAATACTTCTCTAGGGCTTGATGCTTTGAACTATATCTAGTACCATGCGATTTTTGTTGAACACTTGATTAGTTATTACTGTTAGTTATATTTTATTGCAATCAGTAATTACTAAGTATTAGTCAATGTGGTTGTAGATATGTATATAGATGTGCCCATTGCCTAAATGTTTTCCCTAAATTAATTTCATTATTTCTTTGGTACCAGTACCTGGCTGTGTGCAAGCTAGTGTAAAAAAAAAAAAGAATTGATATGATTATTTTTAGGGCCTTATTATGGTGGACTGTTTCATCTTAAAATTGGCTACATGTTGTGGTTTCCATCTCGTAACTTAGAACTTTTCCACTCAATTCGAGGTTAATCAAGCCAAAAGAGAGCTGCATAATGTCTTTATTAGGAAGCTTTTCAGGTATCAAACATGCCTTATCCAGAATTTAGGAAAACCTAATTTTCCTTTTCTTCCAGCTATTTAGTTATTTGGTGCTAAATAATAGAGTTCAATATGTTGCATAGACTCTTTCAAGGTTTTTCTTCTTGAGGATAGCCAATATACTTGCACCTTATAAAAGTGTGTCGTCATCTAAATATTCAGTGCATAACAAGCTAATATACTTGCTTAAAAAATGAGATTTTTTTCTCTTGAGGATAGCCAATATACATGCTGGCCTTCTATATCTCCAAAAAATGGTTATGGCTATTTGGCATCTTTAAATTCTTTCAAAGTTAGTCTATTAGTACATACCACCAACTTAATTGTTGTTCACATGCTTGAGTCAGCATTTTGATACATCTATTGTATTTTTTTGTACCACATACCAAAGTTTTAGTTGACAACCTAAATATTCTTTGAAGGATGCATTTGCTTTTGAAAGCACTTATTTTGGATGGTTATTTAACCTCAAATTGGCTAACTTGATTCTTTAGGACATAGAACTAGTAATAAGAGAAGAAACTTGATTCTTCAGGACATTCATTTTATAACACTTTTTAGCCGTCATAAAAGGTATTTTTGTTGTAGTTCTTTCTTTTGTAGTTTTTGACGTTAACATATATGTTAATGTTAGGCTTATAATTTTATTGTCGATAAAGTTTTTGACAGCAATGAGAGGTTGTTCGAGAGAGACGAAAAGTTTGAAGATATTACGGTTGGAAAAATGATTAATTGGCCAAAATATCATTTCAGTTTGTGAGGTTAAAGTTTTTTTCCCGTACTACACTTGAGATTGTATGCTAGCAATAACATTTTCTATTTTTTGTTCATCATGAGAACTAAGTCATTGTAAGCTAGCAACATTGGGGTTTCATTTTGATTTTGATAAAATGTTGCTATGTAAAGTCTACATTTATTAGTTAATACAATTTTGATTATGTTTCTTTTATTGTTGGTGATTGTTGATGTTTATATGAAATTGTATTTTTAGATGTATTTCAGTTTCATATAGAGGATGAACATGCTATATAACTTTGATATGGTTTAATTAAGATTTTTTTTGAATTCTGTTTTCAGAAAAAATGACAGACCTTAACTGTTGAAAAGAAAAAGACAATGGCCGACCAATTCACAGATTATTTGACAGTTTTAGTCTGTTGTTTTTATTTGACAGACAATAACTGTTATTTTTTTCAGCTAGGAAATAACAGTCCAAAACTGTCGTTTATATTTTAGGATGCGCTATTAACGACGGATGTTCTGACGGATCAAAACTGTCGTTTATCATAATTTACGACGATTTTGGTCTGTCGAAAAATGTTTGTTTTGGCATAGTGCCGCAGAGTCGGTGGTAGAATGCTGTAACAATATGATGAACAACCACGCAATAATAGACATACCACAAGGAAAATCAATAACTCCATATCTCAACTCAGCATCTAATAGATAAAAATAAATAGAACCGTCTCATAATAGAAATGTATGATGTCTAAAGCCAAAAATAATCTTAACTACATGTCTCAAAAGTCAACTCAAATATTCAGTACAATGTCTCAGTACTAACTAAAATATCTAAGAAAGCGCAGCAGGATCAGATACTGCGTACTCCTCCTGATAAGCAAAGTCCGTCTCTAATACATCTCCCAAGTACGGGCCATACTGGTCAGGACACACGACCTCTTCGCAATCACCTAAAATTTGTTTGGTTACCCAGTCAGGATGGAACGAGTACAATTTACTGAATGCAGTTTCATATATGAATATGACTATATAACAGAGGTTAGCCTTTAGACATATGATTTATAAAACAAATAAAAAAATAGAATAAAACTAAATACCGAAAGCAGTAAATGAAATACAAGAAAATACTCACCGACTGACCGACTGAAGTACCTTTGATATGTGACCGGTCTCGGGACAATTACATGACACTGTCTATAATATCTATAATTTATAAAGTAACACGGTCTACACGGTATACTGCAATAAAGAAACACTATTTATACGGTATAAATGCAATAATAATCACTGTCTACAAGGTATAAGGTCAGATCACACATCTTTGGTACTTCGCCTCCCCCGACACGACAAAATATAATCCACGTAAAAGACTAAAATCACATCTCTACCGACTAACAATGATGTATAGTAAAAAATTAATACTGAAAACAAGAAATAAACTGTACTCGCCTGGCGTCCCGGGCTGCTGGCACTGGTCAGAGTCCAAATCGAGATCCAAAGAACCTATTTAAGGAATCATAGAGTCAAGACACAATTTAATATGAAGGGTTGGTGTTCTTTCTAAAATTTTGTCTTATTAGTTTAGTATCTCTATTCCCTTATCCTTCTTACTTGTATTATTGCCAGGAAGGTAGCCTACCTGTTGATGTGCTTATACCCCTTTGGTGGACTTATATTGCTTACTGGCCTTTGCATATGCCCCTACTTGAGATATACTTATCTACCAGGTATGGGCTCTAAGTGAAATACTTAGTGTGTACTCGTACCCTACCTTACATGTGGGTTCAACAAGCCTTAACCCTCTCTCAAAATGTTTTCAAGGAAACAAGGGTGTTCCCATCTGCTGGTACCCAATTTGTACAAAAGAGTTCATATGAAAGTATTCAAAAGCAACAGGTAAGTACATACATAGTTCTATTTAAGGGAAGCTCTGTTGCATTAAGTTAAGAGGGTTCTCTTACTCACATGAGTTATATGGATACAGAGTTCACCACCCAACCCTCTGATAGACTATAGGAGAAATCGTAGGGTTGAACCTGATACCAGGTAAGTGTCCTTAGACCCTCATTAGTTTGGTTCAAACCTGCCAGTCATTCCTGTCACTCTGGTACATCAATTCTTCAGTATCCATCAATATCCTGAGGACAACCTGTGTTACCCTATTATTCACTAGGCTGGTGACATCTAATCCTATTTCCTTGTAGGGACTCCTAGATGTTCAAGACATTCAAATGGGGGTTTGTACTAGGCTGTTACTGGGTTGTTTCCCATGTGGGTAGGAATAGGTTTATGCATAGCCTACATGTAATAGACCTGATACACTTGTTTGGTCAATCGAGTATTGTAGATAGGTATTCAAAAGTGGCTCTTGCCCATTACAAGTCCATACTTGCACAGGACATGAGTCCCTTAATAACTGCAGGTTCCTAAGGCTCCCTGCACCTTTCACTACTAGGTAACCGATACCCCCAGATTTCCTGATGTAGGACCTACCCCCATACCATACTTCTCAACTTCCCATTAGGCTTTTCCTCTTTTAGAACAACCTGCTGATAACCTAGCTTAGGTATGTTCCAGCCTATAGGTCATATGTTTGTATGTTGTATATGGTAACATGTTGATTGATTATAGAGCTTGGCTAAGACTTTACCAATCAATAAATGGCTGATTTGACTCTCTATCCTACTGACATCCAGTAATATCCCCGAATTTGGGGATAGCCTGTATACCCTACCCTACCTATCATGGTGCTAACAGGATCTACAAAGAACTAACTGAGGCTCTGGTTCGAAGAGGTCCCATCAGGTACTACCTATTTAAAATTTGTCAACCCATTATTTGGCAAGGCCTTGCTCACTGCTGGCACTAGACTTGGACTAGTTTTGATATCCCCTGTCCCATTATTGACACATGATACTACTGCTGGTATACCCATGCCTAGGCTATCCTAGATTAACTGGACTACCCCTATAACCTAATGGATGTGTCAATTACATACCCTATCTTATAGCCCCTAACCTATTTCATGTGTGGTGTCTACAGTAGTGCAGGAATATCCATGGCCAAGTTGGCCTATGCACTAGGTAGCAGGAAACGGTTAGCAGTATACATCTGATACCCACAACATGTCCCACAACATGGCCAATTTGGTCCCTTGGTGGTATGCCTGATACTCACGACATGTCCCTGTTAGCAGTACATATCTGATATTTATGGAAAGTCGATTAATGGCATTAGGGATTAGCCCCAGCCTGTGTCTACTGGTAACAAGTGTGGTTTACTGGTCTGATACATGTGTGGCTCCACTCCTAGGTTTCTAGGGTGTCCTGCAGCAGGGACCATTGGTACAGGTCTTGGTCAGTCTTCAGTACAAGTTACCATGCTACACATACTTCCCATCCTACCATTGATGGGTTCGACATGTACTGAAACTCCATGGGGTACTCCTATGGTACTATTTAGGTTATAAATCAAACACTTGCACTACCCTTTCCCTCTGTTCTCTAGTGTATGCACAGAATAATAAATCAACCAATTTGCAGAGTAGAGAAAAACTCATATGTCTGTCTTTGCAGGAGTCTCGAACTTGCTCTTCCTTTTTGTAGTTGATGCAGAGCTATTAGGGTTTGTAAGGGTATCAGGGATCGGCAAGTTCCTATATATATATATATCTATAGTGTCTAGGTCGGTTAAGTGTTATCAGATAATGGGAAACAAATTGAATTTGGATTTGGAGTGATACCCTCCAAAGAGATTTAGATTTGGAGGAGGGTATCATCCTTTTTGCGAGTTAACAAGCCGGGGTTTGAAGGAGGGTTAGTTTGTATGGAATTCAAACTGAAGTTTGATATTTGAATCCCAAATTTGCATTTTGGCCCTTGACTTTACAGATATTACAAATTGTTACCATAACTAATAATGTTTTAAAGGAAGAGTATTAGAAAAAGTTTTTAGAGAAAAAATATGGAAATTTGATCAAGGGGTTTAAAAATCTTCCCCCCGAAAAATTTCGTCCTCAAAATTTGAGGTTGACAAGTCATGAAGTATTACCTCATGGATTAAAAAGATAAGGATAGTGCTCGCACATCTCGTCTTCTCTCTCCCATGTGGACTCGCCCGGGGAGTGGTGTCTCCATGCGACACGAACCAAGGGAATCGTCTGGTTCCTTAGGATCTTCTCTCTGCGGTCCAAAATCTCTACGGGCTGCTCCTGGTAACTGAGACTCGGTCCCACCTCGATCTCCGAATGATCCAAGACATGACTGGGGTCCGCCACGTATCATCTCAGCTGAGATACGTGGAACACGTTGTGCACTCCTTCTAGTGCAGGCGGCAATGCTAATCGGTATGCTACTGCTTCGATCTTCTCGAGAATACCGAACATCCCAATGAAACGCGGGCTGAGTTTACCGCCTTTACCGAAATGAATAGTGCCACGTGTCGAAGAAATTTTCAAAAATACCAAGTCGCCAACCTAAAAATGTACAATTCTCACCCATAATCTATATTAATACGTAATTTATATTAAGGGGATTCCATACCTCAAACTCTAACGGTCTACGGTGACTGTCTGCCCAGTGCTTCTGCCTGTCCTGAGCCACGCGAAGCCGCTCTCTAAGCATCTTGACTTTCTCTACAGCATCTTCTACCATCTCAGGTCCTAACAGTGCACGCTCTCCCACATCGTCCTAAGATAGCGGAGTACGACATCTTCGCCCATACAGCGCTTCGAAAGGGGATATCTCGATGCTAGCTTGGTAGCTATTATTGTAGGAAAACTCCACGAGATAAAAGTGGTCCTTCCATGAGCCGCCAAGTCCAGCACGCACAACCGCAGCATATCCTCGAGCGTCTGAATGGTCCGCTCTGACTGTCCATCCTTCTGCGGATGATAGGCGGTGCTGAACTTGAGCGCTTTGCCCAAGCTAGCCTGTAGGCTCCTCCAAAAGTGAGACGTGAACCTGTTGTCATGGTCGGAGATGATACTCACTGGCACCCCGTGTAACCGGACTATCTGCCTCACATAAAGCTCTGCCAACTTCTCTGTAGATAACTCCACTTTAAATGGTATAAAGTGGGCTGATTTGGTCAATCTGTCAACGATGACCCAAATCGCATCTTTCCCGCCCGATGACCGTAGAAGGCCGGAAACAAAATCCATAGTGATGTGTTCCCACTTCTATTCGGGTATCGGTAGCGGCTGCAACAATCCTCCTGGTCTCTGCCTCTCGGCTTTGACCTGCTGACATACGAGGCACCTAGAAACGAAGCAGGCCACTTCGCGTTTCATACCATACCACCACACGTGGTTTTTCAGATCCTTGTACATCTTATTGGCTTCTAGATGTAGAGAATACTGGGAACGGTATGCCTCCTGCATAACTTCTTCTCTAAGCTCTCCAATAGGTACACAAAGTCTCGTCCCGTGCCTTAACGAACCATCCTCTGTAATAGTGAAATCGTCTAGCAAGCCGACCCGTGCTTGTGCTATGATGCTCTTCTGCTACTCATCCTGGTGCTGTGCCTTCCGAATCCTGTCCATCAGTCCTGACAGAATCTGCATGCCCATCATCTGCATCTCGGCCCCTGGAATGACGATCTCGATGCCCAAACTCTCCAAGTCCGCTAATAAGTGACGATCTCGAGTCAAGTACATTGCTACGGGATACCTGCTCAAAGCATCCACAACAACGTTGGATTTTTTCGGATGATACTTGTAACGCCCCAGTCCCAAAATACGTAGGACTTGGAACGTAGACATGCCAGTTGTATTCATACGAAGTACATAGGCCTCGTATGGATACATAAGCTGTAAATACAGTCAACCAAAACTAACTAATCTCATCTACAAAATATATGAATAAAAGATATCATATAATCATAATGAATTATCTTGATATAATATATTGGGCGGAGACAAATCCACTACCAACAAGTAAGGAAAAAAATACATAGAAAATGAAATGACTTTGGCGAGCGAAGCGAAGACGATCCAAGTGCAATCATCCACGAAGAAATAGCGATGATCACAGCTAGAGCTAGAACACCTGCGAAACACAAGAGCACACACCTAGAGAGATAACCAAGGACGTAAAGCCGTGCTCTGATACCATTATGTCACGCCCCGATTCGGTAGAATCGATAGTCGTCCCCCGGGCGTGATGCCGTGCAAGCCTAAGTTGCGCTTGCACAAGGCGGTTCATAAGGTCATCCGATACAACAGCATATATATAAGAGTACGCATAGAAATTGAACACATTCATATAGAAGGAAAACTCAAGCTTTATTGATAATGAACATCATGTTACAGACTCGATATAAGGGCGCCGCGCGGGCTTTCTACAAACTGACTCCATTACAAAATGAAGGCCGATGAGATAGCCATTCCATACATTTCATCCCTGATTACAACCAGCATTTCAAAACCACCTGGGATAGTGGGCAGTCGCTCCATCTGTCTTCTAGCTTTCAACAGCGGAGTCTTCAAAAGAGATTGGATCCAAGCTTCGACCGCACGAACGAAGCTTCAAAACACACGAGCGTTTCCTTCTTTCACGTGGCACGCTCCTCCTGATTTAGCGTACCTGTAGAGAGAGCAAGGATCAGTACAATCAACATGTACTGGCGAGTGACTAATTAATTTCCGGGCTCTCATTTGGTTCAAGAATAGATAAAAATCATATGACTTCCTTTTTGATGATCTTTCTAGCCACCCTAAACCTTTTATACAAGCATTTTGACGTTATCGTTACCTTCCATGCTTATTGTTAACAATTATACCAAGTGTTTGATGTGAAGGTCACTGGCAATAACTAGCCATTTGGACATAGCCTGGTAATACGGGACCCTTGCAACGCAAGTAGCGAGCTCCGATGCAAGTTCCCGTCTTACCGGTTGCTTCATATCCAGCTCGGCTATAACCTGTTTCTTCCTAGGTCGAGTCGGTCCCGTGGCCCCGGGTTGCCGCTCGAAGAAACCATCGCCCTTGTCGACAAGTTGTCCAAGACCGTAATCGATTCATTTACTTGTTTGTTTTGCAGGCTTGTAATAATTCTATCTCTTTTCTACGCAACACATCTTTTTCTCCTCTAACCCATAGGACTTGTATTCTTTAAGCAATTCATTCAATTACGATATCATTACCTGAGTTCACATTTTGAAATAGAGGGTCGAGACGAAGGAGGTCAGCCACTCACCTTGAGTTTTATTTGAGGCGAGGGACTTGTTGGCTGCGCTAGACGTCGCCTACGCGATCACCTAAAATCGCACAAGCAACCGATTAGAACACTGTATTATGCAAGAGTTCGATAGGAAATACGAGCTCGAAATGTAAACCATGAAAACCATCGAAAACATTCACGAAAACGCATTCAGAAAACCAAAGCCAAAACCAACGTAAGCGGCGTAAAAAGCAGAGCAACGGGAGGTCTCTCCCGACTCAGCCGCAGAGTCAATCCTCGAGGCGCTACCCGCTGAATGTGGGACTTGGTTCCGAAGAAGCCATTCCATAACGTGGAATGGATCTTAATTCAACCGTTCCCGTTCGATCGATTCGATCGATCCCGACCTATCGGTCCCGACCGAGTCGATAGCGACAGTGTTCCTTTCTCGCGCACCCCGTGGACGGACAACGGGGCACGATGTAGGGACGGGGCACTATATTATCTCTCCAGGTGTGTGTTCTTGTCTTTCGCATGTGCTCTAGCTCTAGCCGTGACCATCTCTATTTCTTCGAGGATGATTGCGCTTAGATCGTCTTTGCTTCGCTCGCCAAACTCTTTCTTTTGTTACGTATTTCTTTTCATAGTTGGTAGTGGATTTGTCTCCGCCCAACATATTGTACAAATATATTTCCATAGATGATTATATGAATTCTTTATTTTTCTTTATTTTGTGGATACGATTAGTCGTTATGGTTTTTACTTCATATTACAGCTTATGTATGCATACGAGGTTTCCATATATTGGAGTATACTTCGTATGAATACAGCTGGCATGTCTACGTTCCTAGTCCTATGTATTTTGGGACTGGGGCGTTATATGTTTTTGTGGTGGCCCATGCAGGTCAAGATAAATTGTTTGGTTACTTTACCAAGCAAGCCTGCGAATAGGATTAGAAGTTTAGGATCTCATCTACATACTTGACCTTTTTCCTCGATTCCATATTTGATCGACTCATCGATTGCATCTTGCTTGATTCCTTCTTTCATTATTCTTATCTTCTCTTCGAGCTTGCTAGAGATTGACCCTACTAGTTAGATGTCCCAAACACCCTTAGTTTAATTTTTTAAGTTGGGTAGAATACCCCACGACCTGACACACCCTTGACCATTAAGGAGAATACAAATAGGATTACCTAGACTATAGGGACTAGAGGGATTTAATCCATTTATTCAACCAAGCCTTGGGCAATAAACCATAGACTGATCGTATAGGAATAAACAAGACTTAGATTTTTATGACACTTAGACTATTCATATTGGTTCTTATTTCATCTACCCTCGTGCCTATGTTTTACTAACTAGACTAATGATGCTAATATAGCCTAGTATTTGCAAGCTAATTCCTTATCGAGCTTGATCAAGGCATATGATATTGAGCGGCCGTTCACTAACATATTGTCTAATTAGAACTGGTGCATGATGGTCTGATCAACCTAGTGCACTTTGGTTCGCTTTTATCTATCATTCTACGTGGATGGGGACATAGCTAAACTTGCCCTCTAGAATCCCCTTCGCGACTGCCTTGGCAACTCCTTTTGAATTATTCGGTCGCATTTGAACCACGTATTCGTATTCGATAACGCCTCCTTCAAACTCTATATTGCTTTCACATTCACTTATCCTAGAAGGACGAAAGCCTTGTACTAGCACTCTCTAGCCTTCTACCGATTATGACCATTGTCACTCAATGTTGCTATATCGTCATCCTAAACTCCTTGTCCTCTTCTCGGCCCTATATTTGCTATCATGACCCTCTAATCGCTCAACTTAGAGGTGAACCTAATTTGCTCTCTTAAATCGTGCCATCAACCTACTCTCAAAACATGTCATCATGACTAACTTTAACCCTTACCTTTTAATTATTGCTTTAAACTCGTGACCCTCATCCATAACCCTATCCGTAAAATTATTTCTATGATCTAAGCCACGACTTGCTAATCGCATATCGAACACCCTCTTTGTCTCGCCAAATAATTTGATTATTCCCCACCGATACCCCCTTGTGGCTTCTCACCCCCCTACGAATTCTTAATTTCGAGGACGAAATTCTTTTAAGTTGGGTAGGATGTAAAACCCCTAAATTTCTACTATTATTTTATTAAATTTGGTATTGATTTAAAATTTTGTATTGTACGTCACGTAGTCGTATTGTATGTCGTGTGCGGAAGTTCGTTTTTCGAATTTGCTCGACGAGTGCGAATATGTGCGAGCGTACATATTTTAGAAAAATATTTTCTATCATTTATAGTTTCAAAATAATATACATAATAATTATTTTGTTATCGTACCAAAGTTTTTAAATTATTATTTTATTTATTATTTATAAAAAGTCTTTCGTAAAAAAACAGTTATTACTAGTAAATAATATTATTCGCGTATACATATATATTTCATAAATATTTATTGAGTTTAATTGTAAATAATAATGTATTTTTGAAATTATTATTTTAGTATTTTTAGAAAACATATTTTGAAAATTTTGTAGCAATTTAAAACTTGATTTGATTTATGGATGTGTTTTAAATAGTAGATTAATATCTATATTTGGAATTTGCTTTATCCCAATTGATTTTAAACCAAAAGAATTTAATTAGATTTAAATTGGATCTGTATTTAAATTTGGATTTGATTGATTTTAAATTAAACTACGAATTATCTATTTTGGGGGTTTAAAATTCCTAATCCTATCCAAATGGGAATTCCCACGTCCTATAAATAGGCAGGTACTCCTCCATAAATTTCTATTCTCCACAATTTCTACCATCTACAAACGTGACGTGCATCGTGTCCGTGTTCCCATATCCATAACCTTATTCCATTATTTTACACATACATTTACTTTTCCGTGTCGACAACCCCGACACGATATATCAAATTCCTAACCTAACCCAGCCGTTGCCACCTCGCCTCCTACTGTCCCGTCCAACCCGACCAAGTCCGACCGAACCTACGACCTTTCCCGCAACCCGGCCAACTTTCCACCACCCTCGCAAATCCCAGCAACCCGACTCCCTGCACCCGATTCCTTGCCTTCTTCGACCGACACACCCAAACCACACTGCCACCACCATCGTCAGTATCACAACCACCACCGCCACAAAATCCCAGCACCCTCTCTGGCAACCAAACCCTGCCACCCTCACCATCCCAGTGTCCCCGTCGTCGCAGCACCCGCTGCCCCGTCGATCTGCCACCACCAGCGCCAAACCCGTCGCCATCACCCACACCACCAGCCCGGCCCCCAAACTCCGGCCAACGCCGCCGTGACCACAGCTCCCGGCATCCCCAAAATAAATAAATAAATAAACCCTAAGCCTAAACTCACCTTCACCCAGAGCCTCGCCGGTGATCCGCCGGTCGAGCCATCCCAGTGAACCCCCGCCGATCGATCTCCTCCGCCGGACCATCGGAAACCCCCAAACGTAGCTCCGCCCCACCGTATCTCCGCCGCTGCGCAGTCTTCTGCGGACGAACGCCGCCCCGTGTTGACCGCCGAACGCCGCCAGCGTGCCACCCTAGAGATCGGCCAGCACCCCCTACTGGACGAGCCAACCGCCCCCTCCTCGTCGAGTCTGTGCGTGCGCCGCCTCCTCCGCGCGCACGCCTTCTCCGCCGCATCCACCGCGTCGGTCCGCCATGCCTCCGGCGACCCGATGAGGTACTCCACCCGTCACTGCGCCCTTGCGCCGCCTCACTGCCGCCGTCGGACCCACTCCCTCGTCGCCGACCGTCCGCCCTCCGTCTTCCTCCAGCACGCCGCGTCCGGCGAACCGCCGACCGCTCTCCTCCTTCCCCAAACCCTCCGCCGGCGCCGCCCTTGCCGCCTATCCCCCTCCGCTTCTTCCCCTCTCCGTCCCTCACCGCCGACTCACTCGCTCCCTCTCTTCAATTCTCTTTCTCCCCCTTCTTCTTTTTGGTTAGAGCTGTTGACAGAACAGCTCCCTTTCCTTTATGTTATTTTATTAACATTTTTTTAGTTATTTTATTTGGGTTTTTTCTTATTTTTGGTGTTAGTTATTGTATTATGAAATCAAATTATTATTATTATTATTAATATTATTATTATTATTATTATTATTATTATTATTATTATTATGTTTTGTTAAATAAATATATAGTAATATTTCTAAATTAATTTTGTCACAAAATATTTTATTAGGCTACTCCTACCTTATTTTTCTTAATTGGGTTATAAGTCCTAAAATAATGTTATATTATTTTGTAGCAGTCATGGCCTTAGAAGTTTAAAACTTATATTTGATATAATTATTATTTTTGCCTAACTTGTTTTCCAAGATTTTATTTATACTATTTTGGATAAACTAAACCTAGTTTTTAATTATAACTAAATTTCAAATATAGTTTTTTTATAACAAAGTACTTTAGTTATTAAATATTTTAATTAAGTAAAGTTTTCATATATATATATTTAGAATTATCACAAATATTTATTTATACTCAATTTTTTCCCATTATTGAATCTTGTCCCTGGCTAGTCGTACTCATATCTTCTTGCAAATCTCAAACTTCCTCATATCGTTCCTAGTCAATTTGACCCTTCTGGACCCAATGGAACTGTCCGTGCCACCATCCGAGGTCACCTTGCATAATGGTTGCACCAAAGTTGCAGTTTGTGCCACCTTGATCATCGCAGCACACTAGGCGCCCTACCAGGCAAGACACCTTGCCATTTGTTGTTTATTTATTTTAGCTCATATTTCATGCATTATTTATTTTCTTTATGCAAAATAAACTGTGATACATGGCTTAACCTGTTAGAACTTACTGTTCATTTATATTTCTGCTATGTATTATTTTTCTTACACATTAAACCTAGATTTAAGGGACCACCTTTGTGTGTTGCATTCATGGCCTTGACACGTTGTACCACGAAGTTGTGTATCGCATGTAGAACACGGAAGTGCGTGATTGGCTGGCCACCAGTACGTATAAGCCGTGCGATAGGAATAACCGCTAATAGAAATTGCATGCTAGTTGGCCTTAGCGGTTATAGAGGTTTCTATTGTGGATACAACATAGTAGGCATTGGGCGGGGAGGACAATTCCTTAGCGTATGGGCTTCGATGCACTTCCCTTGTGACCCGGACTCTCCGCTGGAGATACGGGGTTGATGACCCATGATTACTGACGGCCACTGACGATTCTGCGGAACGTCATGCTCTTACTGATGGAGCCTCTGGTGCCCAAGGGGGACTACGCCGATCCTATTCAGCCAGGGCCCATGCGTAGAAAGGATTGTTCTTAACTACATTTTACTTAGAATGGATAGGCACCTTTATCCGTTAGGTACGAGTACTTTTGGTTTGGGTACTTGTATCTGACCGTGGCTTGGAATAATAACTTGTCGCGGATTAGTTCGTCACATCTTGTCCTTGTTTGGTTGTAGGTGTGACTTACTACTTCGATGAAAAGGTTGTCACGACCCGCACCCTAGAGTAAGGGCACAAGAAGTGGGTACGTCCAGCCTACGCCGCAGTGTCGGCGGTAGAACGCTGTCCTAGGTCAATCATCTAACAATATAAAGGTACCTGTACAGTTTATACTCTCCGAATGGAGGTGACATAACAATATACAGTCTCAATCACATCTAAGGTAGAAAAATGAAAGACAGATAGATAGATAGTAACTCAAAGAGAACAGTAGCATAGATGAAATAAGTCTAAATGTCTAGGATACATGACATCCAGAATGTCAACCCAATATACAAAATAAGTCTAAGAGTCTGTACATCTCAACATCTCAAAATATAACTCAGAAATGTGAGACAAAAAGATGATATGAAAAAGACTGTCTAGCTAAACTGGTCTAGACTACTGGGGCAACATCCTCAGCTGCAGGTGGATCCTGCTGAGGGTCCACAACATAAGTGTCATCTAGTCCTGCTCCATAATAGGTAGACACTAGGGCCTCATCCTCATCCTCTGTAATATTTTCAACAGGTCCAGTCAGGACAGGAACGAGCACAATACATCTCACGCAGTGCATAGTATGATAGGAAATATAAAGCATGCAATAGAGTAAAATACAGAAACTGCTGAAGGAAGATACATGTAGTAAAAGAGATAGATGTAAAGAAAATATCTACTATATATAGAGAACTGTAAGTGGCTAGTGATGTAGAGTACAAGATAGGCATGTGAATGGCTAGAATTTATACATGATTACACTACTGAGTTTGCACATGATTACACTACTTTGGAATTATTCATATGTCCACTTCTACTCCCCCGTTTCCCCAATCAATACACAAGGATCCATTCAGGTTATGTTAAGATTCGTGATAAGCCCATAAATGGGTGATACATGAGTGATTCATGAAGATTCATGAAGGCTCGGTGATCATGAGAGTACATGAGTCACTAGCTGATACATGAAGATACATGATAATAGAAGCATGAGATACATGATGTAAATGAAACACACGTGACAAAAGTATCTGATGCTCCCGAGAGGGATAACATCTCATGAAAAGATCCATATAGTACCAATCCGTGATAACAATCGTGTCAGCATCAAGTAAAGTAATCTAGAGCAAGAATATAAATCCTGGCAAGTATGAAACGGTCAGAGAATGTACTCGCCTGATAACCGAATGTCTGAAAAGGATATACTGCCTGAGGAGAGATGTATAGCTCCTAATCAGAGCAATACAAGTCACAATATATCCAAAATGGTAAAAATAAGTATATAATGCATACTACATGATTCTAGGTCAATCTGGTCAAAAGTCAACTCTTGGTCAACTCTAATAGTCAAACTAGGTCACAGGAAGTCATACTAGGTCACAGGAAATCAAACTAAGTCAAATAAAGTCAAACAAGGTCGAACAAGTCAAGGTTAGTCAAATCTAGGTTAAAGTCAACTCTTGGTCAACATTCTAGTCAAACTAGTCAAGTTATCTAGGGTTTTGGTCAACAATGGTCAGACTAGTCAAATACTAGTCAACATGATCGATCTAGGTCAAGTCTAGGTCAAACTTAGACTAACTAAGGTTTTGGTCAAACATAGACTAGTCAACAAGGTAATTAGGTCAATCTTGACTAATGGTCAACTTCTAGTCAATCTCTAAGGCTAACACAAATTATGACACAACTCTTAAGTATTCCACTTAACCCCATACATATCTTAATCTACATAGGGCTATCTTCATAACCATATGGTCAAACATAAATCAATTAGTTAGGGTTTAGTCAAACTTTAGTCAACTAGTCCTTCTATGTTCATCCAAGTCATTTCTAAGTCAATTAGGTCATGGTTGACCTATAGTTGACTTGGTCAACAATGGTCAATTATCTAGTCAACTAGGTCTACTAGTCAAGTTAGGTCAAACATGGCCAGACTAGTTAAACTAGTCATTTTAGGTTAATCCTAGTCAATTCTAGGTTAATTAGGTCAAGTTTTGACCTAAGGTTGACTTTGGTCAACTCTAGTCAACAAGGGTCATTAAGGTACCTAGGTCAAGGGGTCACTTGGACAAATTAGGGTCAACCCCTAATTTGGCCATAGGCTAGTAGTTAGGTTCCATAGGCTAATATCATATAGGTTTCCACATAAACCTATATCTAGAAAGTCACAAATATATACATATCTATATATACATATATATATACAATATTTATACATAGCCTATCAATATATATATATATATATATATATATATATATATATATATATATATATATATATATATATATATATATATATATATATATATATATATATATATATATATATATATATATATATATTTTTTTTTTTTTTTTTTTTTGGGTGTCCTTTTTACTAGAGCTTAGGCGCGTGCGCCTAAGGAGGGGTTCGAACCCGGGCCACCCGCCCGGGGACCCTCGTCGCTACCAACAGGCCATGACCCCGCGAACATATATATATATATATATATATATATATATATATATATATATATATATATATATATATATATATATATATTTTATATATATATATATATATATATATATATATATATATAAAATATATATATATATATATATATATATATATATATATATATATATATATATATATATATATATATATATATATATATATATATATATATTTCAACTATATAGTACCACATATATATATATAATACCCAAATATATATCAACTATATATACCAATATATATATATATCTACATAACCTATATATATATACAACCTACATATATATATATATATATATATATATAGAGAGAGAGAGATATGAGAGAGTGAGTGAATTAGAGAGTGAATGAAATAGAGTGAGAGAGAGAACTGTTATGATACAAAAAGGGGGGGTGTTCTGTTCTCAGATTTCTGAGAACAGAAACCACACACACACACACAATACACATATATACACCTATGTATATATACACACATATCTACACAAATACCCATGTAAATACACCCAAATTTCCACCTACACACACACATACATATATACATATATATACAGTATATACACACATAAATATACATATATATACATTAAAAATCGATTTGAAACTCAAATAAAATATAAGAAAAATACCAAGTTACTGTTCATCACTGAACATATAGGGGTAACCCCAAATTTGAGTCAAAAATGACCTAAGGCCCGAAACCTAAGGTTGGTAATCGTGTCCCCATACGTGTAGGTGTCGTGTGTGTCCATGGGAGTCCACCACGACACGACACGGCGTGTCCAGTGGTCAAAAATGCAAATCGGGTAAACTGCAATGTCGCAGCGTCGTGCACGCGTGCACCTAGCTCTAGGACACGACACACGTGTCTAGGAGTCTCGTGCTCGTGTCCCTAGGTTCGCCTAGGGTCAGGCTAGGTGTCTAGCTACCTGAGTCGTGTCCACGTGTCACCATGTATCGACACGAGCCCCGTATCAATCGAGTTTTCTCGACTGATACATGCTGTTTATACTGCATCGTGCAGCGGTTCACGTGTCTTGTGGACACGACACGAGCCACGTGGGGCCTCGTGGTCATGTCCACGTGTAGCCCACGTGTTGGGCTATACACTCGTGTCACCCCGAGGTGTCCACGACTCGTGTCCGTGTGACACGAGTCGCGTGTCTGTGAGAAAAACGTGCGCGTGCAGTGTAGTGCGTGTCCAGTACGAGCGATATTTCTCACTCGACACGACATGGAGTGACACAAAACTTTGGGGGCATGTTCGCAGACACTGCCCCCGTGTCCATGTCAAATTTTACGTGTCCTAGTGCTCTGTGCAGTGAGCACGAGCAGCGTGGTAGCAGGGCACACGCGCGTGGCCTCGTGCTGCGAGTTCGTGTCCATTTTGGATACGGACACAGCACAGAAATGTGCTCAGTCCTAGTGTCTCGTGATCAGCATGCCAAGGGCTACCCAAATGTGTAATTTGTTTTGCAAAATAACAACCTTTATTCCTAAGTGGCATTTCACCAAACACTGTTTTTCAAACATGGATACGTGTCCGATACGGACACAAAATCGAACCTACTTCCTACCAAACTTGGCCTACAGTTCTATGGTACCTAGATGCATGCAATTATGAAGAGAAAACACAATATTAACTTGGTTTATAGGTATTTACCTATGAGTGCAAAATCCTCAATAATAGGCCTTTTTGAATAAAAACCCCCTTCAACTCCCAATGTCCAAAGCTCCACAAATCCTTGCTAGCAAGCCATAACTAGTATACTCTAGTGTAGGGGAGTCCAATGCAAAAGACTAGACCCAATTTGGTGTTAAAATGGTTAAATGGTGAAGGGTTGAAGTTGTAGAAAAAACTTGATTTTTGTGAATGAAAAGAGGCTTGAATGAAAGGGGGGTGTGCATATAGGATGGGGGCATGGGTTGGCTGCCATGGGGGTTAGGGGATAGATATTTAGGGTCCCCTCCACCTTGCTAACTTAGCCCCTAAGGCTTTGACTAAGGGAATAGATATTTAGGTTCTAAAATATCTAAAAAGTAAGATATCTAGATATTTATCAAATCTAGATATTTCTAAAATAAAGTTAACATCTAACATTAGTCTTCTAGGTTAGTGGCTAACCTCTGGATTAGTGCTAAACTAGGTTAGGAGCTAATATGACACAAATCAACTAATTAAATAATAATAAATCACATAAATCCAATAATTCCAAATAAATCCTAGAAAATTACCAAAATACCCTTTAGGCTGAAAAAGTGCTAAAATGGTATCCTAATCACTTGGTTAGGCTTACATGGTCATGGTAGTCTCTAGGTTATAAAATCTCTAGGGTTTACACTAGGGTTATACTAGTAAAATCACAAAGTCATAAGTCATGACTTAGAAAATAGTTTTAAATAACTAAAAATCACCAAAAATCATATCATGACTAAAATACCATTAATAAATAATAAAAATAATAAATTTTCAAAAATACTCCAATTTTAGAAAACTGGGTGTTACAAAGGTATTGAACCTTGTTGGGGTCCGGATACCATATTGGATTCATGGCATGGAAAGATACGTCACCGTGAATTAGTTTACCATCCCCTGTCCTTGTTTGGTTGGGGGATGGTACGCTCGTTCAATAGGTGCGTATTGGACCATGTTATAATTCAATTGACTTATTTATTTGAGCAGTATTTATTCAGTTTATATGGCATGATATTATGTGTCTTGTTACATCCCTCTGAGGACCTGGTTATCTCTCCAGGTGTGTGTTCTTGTCTTTCGCAGGTGCTCTAGCTCTAGCCGTGACCATCTCTATTTCTTCGAGGATGATTGCGCTTAGATCGTCTTCGCTTCGCTCGTCAAACTCTTTCTTTTGTTATGTATTTCTTTTCATAGTTGGTAGTGGATTTGTCTCCGCCCAACATATTGTACAAATACATTTCCATAGATGATTATATAAATTCTTTATTTTCTTTTATTTTGGGGATGAGATTAGTCGTTATGGTTTTTACTGCATATTACAGCTTATGTATGCATACGAGGTTTCCATATATTGGAGTATACTTCGTATGAATACAGCTGGCATGTCTACGTTCCTAGTCCTACGTATTTTGGGACTGGGGCGTTACAAAAGATGGTATAGGGAGGTTCGAGATTTGTTAGAAGGTAGGAAGGAATTGATTTAGTCATGGACAAGAATAAATATTCGAAGAATTTGGTATAATAAAATAGCTATAACTATTTTTATAAATACTTTTTATTTGAAAACCAAATTTGAAAATCAATTATAGATAAGACTATATTTCTCTCGTATTCAAAAATGCAAATAGTGACTTAAAAAATATAGGAAAACAATTTACGACAAAAATTAATCTTTATCAAATATAATTTTTAAACTAAAAAGCCATATACTAATAGAAGACAATATAACAATATTTTAGGGCTCATAACCCAATTTGGAAAATAAGTATTAGCACAATACAAAATTTTGTTATAACATAATTTAGAAAATACTAATAAATAGTTTTCAATGTAAATAATAATTTTAATAATAATAGAAATAATAGAAATAATAGCAACATTAATGCTTGTAATAATACATATATACATGTAGCTATATACTTGATATTTAAAAATATTAATAACAAAATAACAACTCAACTGTTATTTTCCTACACACACTTAATTAGTAGTAGTAATAAAAAAAGTAACAATAATAATAATAATGGTACTAATAATAATAATAATGATAGTAATAATAATAATAATAATAATAATGATGATAAACTAATAATAATAGATACTAAACAGAAACAACAAATAATAACAAAGCTAAACAAAAAAAATAAAAACCATCAAAACAAACAAAAATAAACCAGCAAAGGGGCTGCTGTTCCTCTTATTAGAAAAGAGGGGGAGAGGGAGAGAGGATCGAGAGTAGAGAGAGAAGAGTGGAAGCGGAAGGGAGAGAGGGAGAGAGGGAACGGGGAGGGAGCGACAGTCCGGCGGGGCTCGTCGGAAGGGGCGATCGAAGAGGGGGTCTCGCGGCGGGGTGACGGTGGAGCTCGGAGACTGGGAGCGGCCGCGAAGGGGAGATGTGGGTTACCAGCGGTGGAGGGTGCGCGCAAGCGGCGGAGGGCGACGCCGGGCGGCACCAGGTGGGTTCGACTGTGCGGCCAGGAGGAGGACTCTGAAGGGGATCCGGTCGGGGCTTCACCGCTCCGGCGGCGTGCGGCGATCGGGTGTCTAGGGCGGCGGTGGGTGCACCGTTCGCCGGCACTGGGGTAAGCTCCACACGCGACTGGTACGGGAGGCACGGGTTTTACGGTTTCCTTTGGGGTTTCTTTTGGGGATGGTGGTTACGGGGTGATGATGATAACAGTGGTGATGATAAAGTTTTGGGGATTTTTTGATCGTGGTGGGAGTCACCGGTGGCGGTGGACTGGCCGTAGGGGCGAGCGGTGGTGTACGGGGGTTCGACGTTGACGGCCGACGATGTTGGCGGAGTTGGTCAGAGTTGGCCAGGGTCAGAGGCAAGGTCCGGTGGTGGCAGAGTATACGGGAAGTGGTGGTGTGGCAGCGGGGCATGGTGGTTCTAGCGTAGAGATGGTTTGGCAAGTCGAGGATTCGGGTCAGTGGTGGCGGTATGGGCCGCCGGCGAGGGGCAGGAGTTCGGTTAGGGTTAGGATTTATTAGGAATTGGATTTTAGGTTTAGGACTTGGTGTCGGAGGAAGGATGATGACAGGTGTTCGTGTGTGGACACGAAGAAGGTGATATTGTAATTGTAATGGAGGAAAAATAGTGAAAAGATGGAGACACGAACACGATGCACGCAATGATGTGGGTGGTATAATATTTGTGGAGGAATTTGTGAATGATAGCAATTTATGGATGAGTACCTGCCTTTTATACGATGTGGGAATTCCCAGTTGGATAAGGATTATGAATATTTAAACCCAAAAATAGATAATTCATCTATTTATTTTAAATCAAATTCAATAAATTTTAATCCAAATCTAAATCATTTTAAATCTAATTAAATTCCATCCTTTAGTTTAAAATCAATCAAATTTCAAATATAGATATTAATTAGATAAATCCATAAAATCAAATCAAGATTTAAATTGCCACAATAATTTCAAAATATTTTTGTCAAAAATACTAATAATAATAATTTCAAAAATTACATTATTATTTAAAAAAATTAACTAATAAATAATTACGAAATATATACGTATGCCCAAATAATATTTACATAAATATACTTTTCTAATATACCATTTTATAGGAAAATTATTTATTATTATATCTGTATAAATGAAAGGCTTTTCATAATTAAAATCATAAACTTGGAAATTTTGGTACGACAGCTAAAAATAATTATTATCTATATTATTTTGAAACTATAAAAATAAAAAAATGTTTTTCAAAATATGTACGCTCGTACATATTTGCACTCGTCGAGCAATTACGAAAAACAAAATTTCGCGCACGACGTACAATACAACTACGCGATGTACAATATACAAAAATAAAAAAATCAGTATCAAATTTATTTTAAAAAATAGTAGAAATTTAGGGGTTTTACAATACTGTAGAGAAATGTCATAGTCACTCATCAGCTCAAGCCATCTGCGTTGTCTCATGTTCAACTCCTTTTGTGTGAAGACGTACTTCAAGCTTTTGTGGTCAGTGAAGATTTCCACTTGCTCTCCGTACAAATAATGTCTCCACAATTTCAAAGCGAAGATCACAGCTGCCAACTCTAGGTCGTGTGGGATAGTTCTTCTCATGCGGTCTCAACTGTCGAGACGCATAGGCAATCACTCTCTTGTTCTGCTCTAGGACACAACCCAGTCCTTTGCCCGAGGCATCACTATAAATGGTGAAACCTCCCGATCCCGAGGGCAAAGCCAAAATGGGGGCTGTTGTCAGCCTCTTCTTCAATTCATCAAACGCAGCCTGGCAGTCCTCTGTCCACACGAACACTTCGTCTTTCCGAGTGAGCCTAGTAAGCGGCTCTGCAATCCGAGCGAAGTCTTGCACGAATTTTTGATAATACCCTGCTAATACCAAGAAGCTTCATATCTCTGCCACCGTAGTCGGAGTAGTCCAAGCTTCCACAGCCGTAACCTTCTTCGGGTCGACAGATATACCGTCGCCTGTCACCACATGACCAAGGAACTCCACCTTGTCCAAGAAGAACTCATATTTTGAGAGTTTTCCATGGAGCTTCTCCTTCCTGAGGGTCTCTAGCACGATCCTCAGATGTTCCTCGTGCTCTTCCGGTATTTTCAAATAGATGAGTATGTCATCGATAAACACCACTATGAACTTGTTAAGGTACGGATGGAATAACTTGTTCATCAAGTTCATGAAGACTGCCGGGGTGTTGGTTAACCCGAACGGCATCACTATAAACTCGTATTGTCCGTACTTGGTCCGGAAGGCAGTCTTCGGTATATCTTCCTTCTTCACCTTCAGTTGATGGTAACCCGACCTCAAATATATCTTTAAGAATACCCGCGCGTCGATCAACTGATCGAAGAGATCGTCAATCCTCGGCAGCGGATACTTGTTCTTGATAGTATGATTGTTCAAGGTTCGGTAGTCGATGCACATTCGCACCGTACCATCTTTCTTCGACACAAAAAGGACAGGGGATCTCCATGGTGACGAACTCTCTCTAATGAACCCCTTCTCTAGCAATTGTCATGACCCGCACCCTTTTTTTTTAAACGGATACGAGACGTGTCCAAGCCAGCCTACGCCGCAGTGTCGACGGTAGAACGCTGTCACGGCCATGAAGATCAAAATCACAAATAATGCTCATTCACATAATTAATTTAACTTACAATATTCACAAGGTTTATAGTTGCAGAAAAATATAAACTTGTATAAATATTTGAATGACTACAAGTCCACTATCTAGCTAGTCTCTAGGCTTTTGTCTGCAAGTACACCCGTATCTCCCATGCTAAGTAAATCCACGGCTAACCTGAAAAATATTGATTTCCAGTCAGGAATGGAACGAGCACAATTCACTGAATGCAATTTCAATAAATGAAAATGACTATACAACAGAGGTTAGACATCAATTACATGTTTTTAAAAATAAACAGAAAATACGAAAAACCAATAGCAATTAAATAGACACAAAATACTTTTTCCCACTGTTAGAAGTACCTTTGATATGTGATCAGTCTGGGATACTACACCGCGAGGTCTACGAGGTCTACTTGCATAAAATAAATACTGTCTACGAGGTCTACTTGCAGAAATTAAACACTATCTATGAGGTCTACTTGCATGAAAATAAACAATGTCTACGAGGTCTACTGCATGAAAATAAATAATGTCCACGAGGTCTACTGCATGAAAATAAACAATGTCTATGGACGGATCACACATCCTTGGTACTTCTCATTCCTGACATATTAATTTATAATAGAATATAAAAATCATATAACCAATGGCCGATTAATAAGATATAGTGAAGATCAATATCGAAATGCAGACAATAAACTGTACTCGCCTGTGGTCCTGTGCTGGTGAACCCGATAATCTGGCTACTCAGTGTGCCATAATAGTCAAAACTCGTACAACGATCTCTGGATGCTGAAATAAATATTACCAATGTTCTCAGAATAGTCAAATTAGCTAGGATTGTCTGTCCTTAAGTCCAATTCTGGACACAGGGGCAAAACGGTAATTTTGGGCAAAAACGATGTCCGCCGTTGGACCCGCTTTGCACCGAAAAGCGTGCCAGAGTCAATGGTCTCTAAAGTCATCAAACTATATGTCAACCGGTCCGGTTTTCCGATACGAACCCAACCGTATGTCCAAAGTTGGATTCCGGCGGGCCGTGCACAAAATCGCTCGTTGAGTCGGACCGTGGGGCCCGCAAAACGGCGGTCAAATCAACTGTCTCAGAATCGGACCAAACTTAGCATACAGGACCAGAAAAATGATATGGTCCTTTTGGCACAAGTTTCGTCTCGATCTGACGAGCGTGCACGAAGTAATTGGGAAATTTGCAAAGGGACCGATACGGTAAATTTTGACGGATACGCATCAAATTCGTCGTGCACACGTGACCAATTTGAATTCCGTCAAAGCCCACACATCCACGAAGCCGTTACGCACCTTTCGATACTTTCAGTTCGCGACCAAGTCATCCGGTTTGGCGGAACGCACGTGGTATCGGAGAATTTCTATATTTTGAAAATAGACTTTTCGCCAACTTCATCCCAATTTTAAACAGAAAATAACCAACAAAAATTAAATCTAAAAATAGGGTTTCCATCTTGGTTAGGTTGTCTAGAAGTCTGTTCAAACGATTTTCCAAAATTTGCGATGTTTTGGTCGCAAATCGGCCGCAAACATCGGACATTGGGGCAGTTTCTATACCCAGGAAATCGGGATTTTCTTCGATTTTGGAACTCGATTCTCGTCGTGCACGGTACGAGTTAAAGGAATCTAGGTGAAGGGATTTATAGCCTTATGGGTTGTGAACGTACCTGAAGAATCGAAATGCGAAACGGTGGAGCGACGAGGGAGTAACGACGCTGCGAACTCGGGTGATCCCCTGTTCTTGCTGCTGCGGCTGCTCAGCCCAGTCCGCTTGTGCGCACGTGCACGGCCCTGTTGCGGCGGTTCCCGGCCATGCACGGTGGTGGCGCCAGCGACGGGTGGCCGCCCAGGCCTAGGGGACGTCGTGGAATTAGGGTTTGAGTTTTTTCCTTTCTCGGTTATATATAAACGTGGCTGTCAAACCGAGCCGAGAAGGGATTCTCAGGGTCGGGGTCTTGCTAATTGGATTCACTGTTACTGTAACAGGACCGGGGCAGGCTCTGAGGGGGTTTTGGGCCTGGCTAGGCCGGACTGGTTGGGCTGGGATTTATTACTTAAGTGTATATATATATATATATATATATATATATATATATATATATATATATATATATATATATATATATATATATATATTATATATATACACATACATAAATAGTTAAATACCTGTGTATATATATATATACATATTAAAAAAAATGTATATATATACATATAAATATATACACACACATAAATAGTTAAATACTTATGTATATATATACGCACACATATACATATATTTATATAATATATTTTTTATATATATAAATACATAATTACACACACATAAATATAATCTATATATTTATATATACGTACACATACACATATTTCTATAATGCATTTATGTATACATACAAGTACCCACACAGATAGTATATTCATATATTCACTCACAGATATTTATCTATGCATCCACCCATATATATATATTATACATTTATATATACACATATATCTTTTGTTAAAGAACAAAATGATAATAGCTAATAATAATAAATAATTTATATTTAATAACCATAATAATAATATTAATATTGTATAACTCCAATAAAATAATAATAATAATAATAACGAAATTCAATAAGCCAATAATGGTGTACATGCCTTTGCATACAGTCCAATACTCCAGAATATACAAAGAACTATTTTATACCAATATCCTTGAATATTAACTAATAAGGATATTTATAATATTTAAATAAAAATACTTAGAAATATCCACTAGATCACTAAAATGGGATACGACACAATCATAACAAAATACATCAACACGAATGTCACTGGACGTACCGCATGACTACATGGGCTTGGGCTCGGTTCGAGTCCAGTTTGACTAGTTTGGTACAACCGGGTCTCCTAGACGTCAAATAGTTTTAATAATGAATAATTAAACTATTTATAACGGTCATGTCACAACTTGGCCTGATTTTCCTAGTTAAGATATCAATATGGCTCGGCCTTCCCCTACCATGGCTAAACTCTAGTCAAAGCACGCCAATGCACTATCCGTGCCATGATTCCTAGTCGTCTTGCACTCCAAACTCAACCATGGCAAAAATTATCTACCGTAATAATTAACTAAATAATCATTTCTAAAATTCTAAAAATTACCCTTTAAATAAAATAAAACATAATAAAATATTTTAGAAATTTCGGGAAGGGGAGCTACAGCAATTCATCGATCCGCTTCTTCAATTCTTCAGCTTCCTTGTTGTTGATCCTGTACACCGGTTGAGCCGTCGGTTCTGCACCTGGCACTAGATCAATAGCAAACTCGATGTCTCTGTCTGGCGGCAATCCCAGCAAGTCCTCAGGAAAAACATCCATGAATTCTGCGATGATGGGATGCGGTGCCTCTCCCTCCTGAATCAAAGCTCCACAAAAACCTTCACTCTGTTGCTCTATCGCTCCTCTGGCGAACTCGAATGCAGACTCCCCGGAAGGACTGAATACCACACATCCTCGGTGGCAGTCTATACTGGCAAAATTTTTACTCAACCAATCCATACCGAGGACGATGTCGAAACTCGGTAGTGGCATTACGAGTAAGTTGGCGCGCAACTCTCTACCTCCCAAGGTGATGCGTCGCCTCATGCAAATATCCTTGACTAGGATAGCGCCTCCGCCTGTCATAATTTTACAACTACCGCCCAAGGGTACAGATGGTATACTATGCTTGAATACAAAAGCTACAGAGATAAAACTATGGGATGCACCCGAATCAAACAAAGCTATAGCGGAGAAAGAATCGAGAAGTATGGAACCTGCTATCACATCTGGTGTAGGCTCGGGCTCTTCAATAGCCATGGCAAAGGCTCTATCCTGCTGGAGTGCTCCTCTCTGCTGGTGTTGTACGAATCGTTGCTGCTGAGTAGGGAGTGGTGGACCTCGCGACTGTGTGGCGGCTGGTGGTCTAGCTGGTCCTCTTTGTCCTGGAGCTATCTCACGTCCTGATCGGTCTGGAGCCAATGTGCAATCCTTCAGCTGATGTAAAGGTGATCCGCAGTATAAATACGATCCAAGTCTCTGTCTGCAGTCGTCCCAAATGTGTCCGATCTTCTCGTAAAATGTACAATACAGGGCCTGCTGGAACTGTCTCTGTGGCTGCTGTGTCTGAGCTCTGGCCGGGCCTCGGTTCTGCTGATGTTCTGGGGCTCTACCAGTGGACTGGAATTGGTTCTAGTGTTGGAAGGTCCTTGGCTGCACTTGAGGATGCTTCACCTGTGTTAGCTGGTGGTTGCCTCCGCCGAAAGTGTCTCGACTCCTCTTCGGCCTATAATTCAGTTCTTCCTCTACAGCTTGGACGACCTCCAGAATCTCCTCGTAGGTAGTGGCTCGGCTGGTGGCGATAGCTAAGCGAATCTCATGCGATAATCCATTTCTGAATCTTCTGGCCTTGCTCTCTGGGGTGTTGACCATACTCTCTGCAAAATGGCTAAGGCGTGAAAACTCCGCAATGTACTCATCAACGGTGAGATTTTCCTGCTCCAAGTGCTCAAACTGGCTTACCAATGCCTATTGTGCTACGTCGGGGTAGAATTTCTTCTTGAATAGCCACTTGAATTCTTCCCAAGTCACGTCTGGAACAGCAAATTGTGGCTCGCCTTGGTACCAAGTCCGTGCGATGTCGAAAAGTTGTCCACTAGCTGACTCCACCTTTAGATCTTCTGAGACACGAGCCATCTTCAGGTATCGGTCCACGTTTTCCAACCACTCATCAGAGTAGATAATACTCTCGGTCCCATGGAACTCTCTGGGCCGGAGGTCCATGAAGTTCTTGGACGTCCCAGGGCTCTGTTGGTGGGCCTCCCTTTGCTGAAGGGCCTCTCGCAAGGTATCGCGAAAGATGTTGGCATGCTGTTGGAAAATGCCTAAGAGTGTGATATTGTCCAGTGCCGGTGGCAGGGGTAGAGCAGGTGCCGGGTACATCGCTGGCGCTGGATGTATAGTAGGTGCTGGGTACATGTAGGGTGCCTGCTGTATCATAGGAGCTGGATACATGGCTGGCGCTGGATGCATCGTCGGTGGTGGATAGACTGCTGGTGCCGGGTATATGGTGGGTGAAACAGGTGCTGGAGGAGGGATGGGTGTTGGTACTGGAGTCTGCGGAGGGAACTACGATGGCGGTGGAATGTCATCCCTGCGGAATCTCGAGTACTGTAGCTGGGCCGGATCGTTCTGGTGAGTAAGTTGGCCTTCCGGTGTCGGTGGGGTCCCATAGGTGAAAAACCCGCCAACGGCCGATGGAGTGTTCAGCGCAGCGTTGTTCCTGTCTTGCGAATCCATTGGCTGAAAATAAAAAAAATCATTAGACGATAGAAAGATTCAAACAAGATGCATAAGGTTACTTGAAGTCGAATATAGAAGTCAATAACGCAGTTTCAACTTGGGGAGACGGTCCTTAGGTTCCTATTCCTAGTCCTAGTTGCAGGCCCGCAGTAGTACGACTAACTTAAGTACTACCACGGTTTCGCTGTCTTTGCAAAAAGGGGACCTGCATGGGCCACCATAAAAACGTGTCACGACCCGTACCCAATATTTGGGCATGAATCGTATACACATCCAGCCTACGTCGCAGAGTCGGCTGTAGAATGCTGTAACAATATGATGACAACCATGCAATAAAAGACTTACCACAAGGAAAATCAATAACTCCATATTTCAACTCAGCATCTAATGGATAAAAATAAATAGAACCGTCTCATAATAGAAATGTATGATGTCTAAAGCCAAAAATAATCTCAACTACATGTCAAAAGTTAACTCAAATATCCAGTACAATGTCTCAGTACTAACTAAAATATCTAAGAAAGCGCAGCTGGATCAGATACTGCGTACACCTCCTGACAAGCAAAGTCCGTCTCTAACACGTCTTCCAAGTACGGGCCACATTGGTCAGGACACACGACCACTTCGCAATCACCTAAAATTTATTTGGTTACCCAGTCAGGATAGAACGAGTACAATTCACTGAATATAGTTTCAATATATGAATATGACTATATAACAGAGGTTAGCCTTTAGACATATGATTTATAAAATAAATGAAGAAAAATAGAATAAAACTAAATACCGAAAGCAGTAAATGAAATACAAGAAAATACTCACCGACTGACCGACTGAAGTACTTTTGATATGTGACCGGTCTCGGGACAATTACACGACACTGTCTACAATATCTACACTGTATAAAGTAACACGGTCTATACGGTATACTGCAATAAAAAAACACTGTCTACACGGTATAAATGCAATAATAATCACTGTCTACACGGTATACACGGTATAAGGTCAGATCACACATCTTTGGTACTTTGCCTCCCCCGACACGACAAAATATAATCCACATAAAAGACTAAAATCACATCTCTACCAACTAACAATGATGTATAGTAAAAATCAATACTGAAAACAAGCAATAAACTGTACTCGTCTGGCATCCCGGGCTGCTGGCATTGGTCAGAGTCCAAATCGAGATCCAAAGAACCTGCATGGGCCACCACTTAAACCATGTAACGTTCCAGAACCAGAATACTGGAGAGCGGGGGCGTACATAGCCAGCTACGTATATTGAAATGGAATCCACCTCGCTATACGGTCACGGCTGTCTAGATACATGAGGGTTTAACTACAAGCCATCAGTCTCTTATGGTCATGAACAAGCCTATTGTCTCAATTTCATACAAGGAATAGCAGTCACAAGATGTTAGAGCATCAAATATACAATAGTAAGACGTCCCATACATTACATATTTGGATGATCATGAAGCTAGTCGTACAAAATGTGAAGACGAGCAAGAGTTTTAGTCATACATGATTAACCCTAGGATTCGTCAATCATGTTACAGCCCGTAGGCAGACAATAACTAAAGTGCAATACGAGCTAGCACGTGCTCGCCGGCTAAACGCCTCAAAAGAATATTTTTATAATAAAGTGGGAGAACAAAAGGAAAACCCACTCGTTGCCTTGGTTACGCCTGGTGGTCACCATCTGGCTGAAAGGTAGGGAGATCCTCTGGAGCTACTCCGGTATCTGGCCATACAAAATCAGCTGGGTCAGATCCCAGAAAGAGCAAGTGCTACAAAGGAGGCTTCACTTAAGAACTAAAAGCAGCAATTAGCACAAAACATAATTATACAATAAAACTGGAGATATGGAAAATCATGGTGATATACGATAAGATAACCATGGGACTATTCCGATAACCAATTTACAACCCTTAAACCAAACAAGGACCGGGGTTGTAACCCTTCATCTGAACGGAACTTGGTTTTCCACCATTTATCGATAAAATAAAGCACAAGCAATCAGGTCATGTTACAATCTGGTACAGGATCAGGATAAGGCTAGACTGGGTTAGACTCCATCCAATCAATCACAGCCAAGCAATAAGCATGGCTTGATACTTTAACTAACTAGGGTTATCACAGGCCTAGTTACTAGCAAGATGTAATGAGATTATTCCAACAGCCATAAGCCCTGCAGACCATCTAGGTTATCCAGGTCGAATATCCGTTCATGAAGGGTGCAACACATGACAGTGTACTGGAAATGTGCCCTACACGTCGGCAGGCTACAAGTCCGCTTGTGCGCCCAGATAACGGGATTGTCTGTAGCTGGGAAATCTCTTCATGACTACTGGGTTATTCTAGTTATTAGCCTTAGTCAATTTCAGTAGGTACCCCTGACCGTGGTAATCAGGGGTCCCTGTCCTAGACATGATACGAGACAGTATTGGTTCATTTGTACAAACACAATCGTCCACGGTGTCCAGGCCATTCAATATTGTCATGTCATGCTAGCCGTCGCAACAGCATTCAATAGTTCCTATCAGGCTTGCTTGTCATGTCTTGTCAAGTCATGTCATGCCATGCCAGTTACTTGTCATACCAGGCCATGTACAGTTATCTGTCCAATCATGTCAATCCATTCAAGTTATCAAGTTCGTGAGAAGAGGTGTAAGAACAATGAAACCAACGGGTGCGTATAGGGCTCAAGCCTCTACGCGAATGAAACTACGCTAGGCTATGAGGCCCTGAGCGTAAAAATGGCTTTACGCGAGCAAGACACGAAGTTAGATAGCTCTACGCGAGCAAGGTTATGCGTGAGCAAAACCACGGAAAGACCGCTTCTACGCGGGCGGGAGCCCTACGCGAGAGGGAACTCTACGCGGGCAAGGCTCTACGCATAGCAAGCACCCTGTACAAGCGGAACTTTACGCACACGAGCACCCAAGTGAAGCTCTACGCATGCAAGGCTCTACGCGAGCGAGGGAGAGTCTATGCGAGCGAGGCTATACGCGCGAGGCACTCTACGCTAGCGAGACTCTACGCGGCAGGAGTATACGCGAGCGCGAGTCTACGCGAGCGGGAAGGCCCCTGCGTAGAGCGCAAGTGAACTCGGCGTAGAAAGGATTACGCTGGCACGCAATGCATGTGCGTAAAGGGGACACTACGCAGGCCACGTTAAAATGTGCGCGTAAAAACTAAATACTACGCTAGCACGTAAGAACGTGTGTGTAAAAACTTCATCTTCTCTCCCAGGCCAAGACAAGCAGGCGTAAAAAGCTCAAGAGCTCAAGAAAATCCCCATCTCGGTCAAGACTCAATGAAATCCAACCATTCCAAAACCAAACTTGCGTAACATCAGAATGCCTTCTACATAGAACTCTTAGTTTTCAAAAACAAGCCAGTTTAGTAGATCAAAACCGAGAAATCCGAAAATACAACAAACTTAGATCTACATGGAATGAACCAACGAAACTAAAAATGCTAAATATTAAAGTGTCTTAGAATCTCGTGAGGAAGACAATGGAACAATAAAACTTGAGTTCCTCCATGAAGCAAGTTGCACTTGCCTACGGTGGTGCTCGGTGGAGAAGAAATGAGAAAGAAGAAAGGAAGTAGTAAATGAGTAATGAATGAGGAGATAGAAAGGTTATTGGGTTAATAAATGAGGGATAGTGGTAGGTAGGAGTTTGCATATCAACCCAAACCGAGCCCAACCAAGCCGAACCCAACCAAACCCAATGCATGCCAAGGCCAGGATAAACCACATGAACCAGGAAATACTAACGAACCCATGCCAATGTGTCACGACCCGGTCCCAATTTCTTGGGTCGAATCGAATCATGCCCAGCCTGCACCGTTGTTGAGACGGCGGCAGTAAGCTGTTTCAGGCAATGTAACACATGCAGATAAAATTCTAACGAAATATAAAAACATTTTATTCAATTTAAAATTTCTGAAATACAACAACTATTAATTACAACAACTACATTTGATACATTGGTTACTAAATAAATTACTATTCAGCTCTACTGATCTTGGGTTCCAGGTTCTGCAGGACCAGAGTTAGACATCAGATCCTCGATGACGCAATCACCTAAAAATATTGGTCTCCAGTCAGGAGGGAGCAAAGTACAATTCATGCTAATTTGACAATTGAAATAATAATAGAATCATGCACTTTTAAACAGTTTTGAAATCAACAATTTAAGCAGTTACAGTTTTAAAACAGTTACAGTTCTGTGATGTGAATAGGCAATAAAATATGACCGGCTTGGGTTTGTTACAGTAAAGGATATGGGATTTGTTACAATAAAGGATATGAGATTTGTTACAGTAAAGGATATGGTCATATTCATTACACTATTCCCCCAGTCCCCAATAGTTACAGTAGTTACAGTAAGTGCTCTCAGAGAGAGTTCCGTATTGCATCGTGGTTTAAACTTGCATTAAAACGAATACTAAATAATTGTAAACTAACACAAAATGTACTTGCCTTTGTTTGACTGGATTTAAAAGGTTGAAGACTTCAAGATGGAAATTAGACTCGTCCTCGAAACCCTACATTCAAGAAGTTGACTCAGAATCCAGGGTTACCAAGCTAACTATGCTAGTTGAAATCTCTAATTGTGTCCTAATCAATTTTAATCTTTATTTATGCAATGATAAACGAAAAATACGATTATCGGTGCGTTCTAATTAATAACGAAGGAAAGATCAATTTGACTTGTATTTTGGAAAAACTCGTAGTTACCAATTTAATTGATTAAAACTTTATATTTTCGTAATTATACATATAAAACTAAATTTCTTATTTAATAAGAAAACATGACCGTTGTTTAAATATTAAAAACTTGTAAATTTTAATATGAGAAAACTTCATTAATTTTCTATTCAAAATAATATTTATTTTAGATTTACGCGTACGCTAGAAATCAGCAAAACCAGAAAGTAAAAGAAAATCCTACGCTACAAAAATTACAGGCCACAGAGAAAAATAGAAAAACTAGGCTTATGCCCATTACAATTTATTTTACATAAATTGAAATAAGATGAAACAGTTGTTAGTTTTAAAACCTTCCTACAATTTAATTATGAATAAACTAAATAATAAAAATAAATTAAATTATTAATGAGTCTCAGATATTGGTCCAATCGTCATATAGGCTAATGCCTCAACGTCCGGGCGAAGCCGGTTTCGTTTGCACTTAGCCAGGGCCCATTGACCTATACGGTCGTCGCCCAAAATCCAAAATAATAATATTTTCCGAAAAACTATTTTAAAATTATTTTAAAATATGATTAAATTTTATGGAAAATCCGGCAGCATTTCCTCTATTTTTGGTCAACCCAAAAACTGGGAAAGTGTGCCAATATTTTCCTGCAAGTATCCCAAACCAAGGAAAACCAAAAAATATATATATAAATAACCACAATCATTCCCAATACTAATTCGAAACAACCCAAAACGAATTCGGGAATCCGAACCAACCCAGAAAACATCACAGCACAATTTGGAAAAGATCCGAAAACCAATTATTTCCAGAATTCCTTTCCGAAAGTTTCGGAAAAACAAAACCAAGCTACCAGAGGCTTTCCCGAAAGTTTCTCGGAAAATCCCAGAAACAAAACGTAACCCAAAAAATCGAATTCCTGAAGGAAATTCGTGGACCAATCTCATCATGGACACGGGAGGGACGAACTACTATGATTAACCAGAAATTACCCAAAACGACGGAATCCGAAGGGTTGCCTCAAACTCGGAACACGCGAATCCGCGGAAACGAACTCGAAAACGGAATCGAACCACGCCGAAAGCACACGCAGGTACTGTCCACTCGGGACGGGGCTACGCGCGCGCAGATCGGGGCTGCCGGGGACGGCAGCGGCTGGAAAGGGGTGCTGGAGACGGATCTGACCTCGGGAGTTCGGGGTCGCCGGGCTCGGCGCCAGAGGAGCGCGGCCAGGAGATGGGCGACCGGCTGGGGAGCCGCGGGCGGAGGTGGCCGCGGGGCTAGGGCACGGCCACCAGAGTCAGGGATCGGTGGGAGATCGTCGGGGTGGTGCGCGGGTGGCCGGGAGTCGGCCGGAGGGAGCCACGCGGGTGCCGAAGGCGGGCCGGAGGACTCGCAGGCGCGGGTCGACCACTCGGACTGGCCTAGGCGCTGGAGGACGGCGCTAGGGCTTGGCCGAGCAAGGGGGGTCCGGCGGGAGGGGCGCCGGAGTCGGGCCAAGAGGGCATCGGCGCGGCCGAGAGGAGTCTCGGGGAGGGTTTCGGAAGTGAAGTTTGGGAAGAGGGGGAGAAATAGGAGTTCTGGAGTGTGGAGAAAGTGTGGGGAGAGGGGAGTTATGGGAGGAGAGTTGGTGGAGGAATTATTTGGAAGGGAAGAGAAAACTTGCTGGTGATGGTTATGGGGAGTGTGGAGTTACGGAAGTGAAGGGGAGGCCAAACGTTGGGAAGGGGAAGGGATCGGCCATGCGGTTTGGTCGTGAAGGAAAAGGAAAGGTTTTCCCTTTCAGAGAGTTACTGAGAATTGAGAGAGAGAAAGAGAGTTAATAAATGAGAGAATGAGAGTTAATAAATGAGAGAATGAGAGAGAGTTTAATGAAAGATTTAAAAGAAATCTAAATATTCTTTTCTTTATGCAGAATTAAAAATCAATTAATATTTTAAATAATGAATTCGAAAATCAAGATTGGCTCGGATTTCGAACATGGGTTCAGAAACAGGTCTGGGACTCGGGAACGGGTTCGGGAACAGGTCTGGTCCAACTCAAAATTTCAGAAAAAGAATTTTTAAAAAGAATTTTTTTTATTAACTAATATTAATAATAATTTGAAAAACTAACTGTCAAACACACATTAATAAAATTACAAAAATGTAATTAGAAAATTACGGGTTTCACAACCTTCCCTTCTTAGAAAATTTCGTCCCCGAAATTTAAAGGTAGGGTCAGGGGTACAATCATGCAATCATGCCTCAACCAATCTAAGTATTCTTCCTCAGTAGCCTCATGCCTAACTGGACTACTATCTCATAGCAGATCAATCTAGTGCAATATGTCCAACAATTTTATCCACTATTCTGAAATAATTTTCTTCCCTTCTTAGAAACATAGTCACTAACCACAATTATGAATTTCTGTTTTCATTCCTGATTTGTTAATTACCGTTACGACCTTGAAAATTTGGTCTTCCACATTTTTCAAATAATATTTCCTCCAATATATACTATACTTTCTTCAGCTTGCTAATATATACAAAATTTAACTCTATGACTTTATACACTTTGTTTTGTCTTAATACTTCAGTATCAAGCCTCAGTAATCCAATATCATATTTTAGAATCCAACATCATACTTCTATACTCCAATTTGTCGTGATTAGAAAAATTTATCATTCCTTACCCATACGTGATCACTCTGTAATTTATTTAGATGTCCATTTTCATCAACATGTGTATATCTTGATTCTAAATTCTCATTTTCCATATTTGACCCCAAAAATTTAATTATCATGCTTAAGCTCGAATCCTTCATCTTGATTTTACTGTATCATTTGACTAAACATTTCTCTGTAAAAATCTTATTAAAATCTTCCCACCTTGTATTATTTACAACTTTTCTATCTATGGTTTCTGATTTGTAATCTTTTGCATCCTTCAATTCATACGTTTACAACCTTAATTAGTTTCATCTTAACTCCATAGTTTCTTGTTTCGATTGTCCCTTTCCTGATTCATCATGCAACTTCCTATAGTGCATCTCCATACTTATCATTTAACTACCTCTAATCCACACAGTTCATTTGCTTAACTTTCACATCATTAATTTATCCCTTCCTAGGTTTAAGTTCAATCATGAGTGTTTCATATTTATCTCATAATTCATGTACTCCATAAGTTCCTTCAATAGATCGTTCCAATTTAATTCATCAGGCATAATCAGATTCGAGGCATGATTGCTAAATAAAAAGTAAACATGTTTAGAATCTTCTAGATAGAATTTAGAATATTTTGTTGTGATCAAAATCATGAGTAAACATCGAGGTATAATTTAAATAATCATAACGAGTTTAAAGTTTTAAAATAAGATCAAATAAAATAGAAAGATCATAAAATACGACATCAATTTATTTGAGAAACAAATGATAATGTAATTTTCCGAAATGAAGGACAATTTTCAATTCAAACTGGTACGAGATATAGGAGTTTGTGACTCAGAAAGAATCAACAAGTTGTATGATTTTAAGATGGTGAAGGTGATTAAAAAAATAGCCATGACAAGAATATAATCCGATAGAATATTTCTGGAAGTGGGAGCAAATGCTAGAATACAAATCCTCAGAATGATTGGAGATAATCATGATATGAATATAGTCTTATTAATATTCGAAAACCACTATTTTCAAGTCACTTTGTTTCAAATTCATGCCTCGCCAGTGTGCACCTGACTGCAATGAATTTTTGACTCTATAACTTGAATAATTTAGTTTACCGAATAATCTTCCAACTTTATCCATTTCATGGCTCAGCAAACATAGAACAAAGTCTCAATAATATTTTGGAAACCTAACGATTTACCTGTCATTATTTCAACTTAGAGTTTATGCCTCGCCAGTGCACAACTAGCTGCAGTAAACTTGCAGTTTTCCACAATTCAGATAAATGACTATCACGTAAATGTGCGAAGTCATGTTAGGTTGCTAAATATTTTCTAAGCTTTGTCCATGTGAATTTCAGAGGAATTTCAAAAATTCAAACGAGTTTAAAGTTCTAAACAGGATAGAAAATGTAGATGATTGTTCTTCTGAGATCAAGGGATTTATCAAAATATGTGTTTAAGATTCAAAAGACTGGGGCTAAAATCAAGAGGAGTATCTGTTCTCCGATTTTTTTTTTCAAAGATGAAACGATCAACCTTGATTTGAATAATTGAGTCAAACACTAGATAAGATAGAAGCATCACCGCTTCGGATTAAGTAAGAAAAACCAATGATAATATTCCCGACAAATTACTCAGGGAATACAAAAATTATTTTGAGAAGAATAATTTCATAACTAAGGAAAGTTGAAAATTTGAGAGAAGGTAAGTTTCATTGATTCAAGGAAATTAAATTAAAATTGTCTAGTAACGCCAAAAAATTAAATAGCTTTAGGACAACTAAAAATCTCCTTGACTAAAGGAAATTGAATAATAGAATGGATTCAAAAAATGTGATCAATTTTGTGACCGTTTGTCACGACCCGTACCCTGATTAGGGGCACGAGAAGTGGGTACGTCCAGCCTACGCCGCAGCATCGGCGGTAGAACGCTGTCTAGGTCATCTAGAATACTACAACTAAACAGATAAAGGTACATGTACAGTATATACACTCCGAATGGAGGTGACATAGCAATACAGTCTCAATCACAAATGTAAAACTAAGGTAGATAGCATGGAAAGGAAATATGATAGATGAAGCAAGAAATAAGTTCGAGATCCACACAAGTCCAAAACTAAACGTAACATCACAGAATAATATATAATACTACATTCTAAAATCTAAAGCTGGATCGCAGTCCAGTCAAGCCTAACAAGTGCTAACTACTCAGGGAGTATAAAATCTAGTGGCCAATCTATCAGGCCACTGCCCTGGCCTGAGTCTCCATCTGTCTCAGAAACATCTGTAAAATATCATAACGGTATCCTGTCAGGAAAATGAGCAAGTACAAACACTAACAGCAGTTCCATGTGAATTGACAAGTTCTATAAGAGACAGTGTAATGAAATACAAGACAAAGATATAGGCGACTTGGGAACCATTCGAAAGCCGAGTTACAACCCTTAAACCAAACAAGGACCGGGGTTGTAACCCTTCTTTCAACAGGACTTAGTCTCAATCATAGTACAGTATAAAGGCAGATAGAGCATGTGAGTAACTGTATATCATGCATGGTGAGAAAGTACTGAATATAGACAGAACAGGATATATGACAGGAAAAGTAAATATAAAATGTGCCTCGAATATTATAGCCTAATGTGATCGGTATGGGTCAAGCATCAGGCTTCCAGCCGACCGGCTACAAGTACGTGGACTCGGCCCGGCCGGGATGGTAAGCTATGGAGCAAGTAGTAGCACAGGTCAGGCTATACCCATCGTGAGGTAAGGGTATAGCTATGATACAAGTAGTAACTCAAGGTGGGTATTGATCACACTATCTACAATATTCCCCATTCTCCGAATAGTATACGGATCCGGACATAGCACGTCATGACGCGGGATTTCCAAAGAGGGGAGCAAGTCCTCTTCAGGAATCGGCGTCAATACAAGTACAAGAATCAAGACTAAGCAAGTACCAGTATCCCAAGAAATCCAGGAATGACATCTCATGACAGGAATCCGACAATACTAGTCCGTGCACTATCGTGTCTGAGAATCAAGTAAGACACTACGACTGAATCGGATATAGCAAATATCAAGACAATGAAAACTATCAGTGAATGTACTCGCCTGCTGTCCTGAGCTGTATGGTATATCAATGCTCAGAGCGGTATCAGAAGACCTAAATATGAGATACTGTAAGTTAATTTAGGTTTAAACAAGTTTAGGAATGATTTACAATGAATGATATGCAATCTAGGTCAAACTAGGTCTCACTGAGTCACACTAAGTCCTGTCAATTCAATCTAGGTCAAATCAAGTTATATTAAGTCAATCTAAGCCTAACCAAGTCAATCCTAGGTCATACCAGGCATCACGGGTCAAAACAAGTCGAAAAAAGTCAAACGGGATCAAGAGTTGGCCTATAGTTGACTTTTGGTCAACTGGTCAACTCTGGTCAACTCTAGGTCAAACTGGTCAAATGTTGACTAACAGTTGATTTTTGGTCAACTGGTCAACTCTAGTTTGGATTTGGTGAAATCTAGACAAAGTGTTGACTCATGGTTGACTTTTGGGTAAAAAGTCAACTCTGGGTCAACCGAGCCAAAAATCGGCTCAAATATGACATTTGTGGGGTGTACCCAACTTGCCACCCAAGTTTCAAGTCAATCCGACTATCCGAACTCCGATTCATTCTCAAACTCCTATTCTCCTTCTCATTAAAGTCAACTCTGGGTCAACCGAGCCAAAAATCGGCTCAAATATGACATTTGTGGGGTGTACCCAACTTGCCACCCAAGTTTCAAGTCAATCCGACTATCCGAACTCCGATTCATTCTCAAACTCCTATTCTCCTTCCCATTCTCCTTCCTCATTCTCCTTCCCATTCTCCTTCCCATTCTCCTTCCTATTCTCCTTCCCATTCTCCTTCCCATTCTCCTTCCTATTCTTCTTCCTCATTCTCCTTCCTATTCTCCTTCCTCATTCTCCTTCCCATTCTCCTTCCCATTCTCCTTCCTCATTCTCCTTCCCATTCTCCTTCCTCATTCTCCTTCCTATTCTCCTTCCTCATTCTCCTTCCCATTCTCCTTCTCATTCTCCTTTCCATTCTCCTTCTCATTCTCCTTCCTATTCTCCTTCCTATTCTCCTTCCTCATTCTCCTTCCCATTCTCCTTCTCATTCTCCTTCTCATTCTCCTTCTCATTCTCCTTCCTATTCTCCTTCCCATTCTCCTTCCTCATTCTGACACATACATATCTATATATATATATATATATACAGACACATACACACATATATATAAATACACACATCCATGTATATATATAAATACACTTATATATATATATATATATATATATATATATATATATATATATATATATATATATATATATATATATTCACAAAATGATAAATCCAAATAATCCTTAACCTATTTTTCTAGGAAAAATCTACAAATTTGTGGGCAAATGGAAGAGGATATTCCCCTCTTCATTTAATGTGGAAGAACTATATGCAAAAGAGAATTAATGGAGAAAATATGAACATACCTAGATGTAGGTTGGAGGAAGAAAAAGAAGCTTGAGGAGAAAATGAAATTGGAAGAGAGAGAGAGTGAGTGACTTAGTGGAGAAGAAAGATTGGGGGGGCTGCCTATAGGTGGCCGGCCAACATGGTTGGGTGAGGGGCACTTGTAAATTACAAGTTTGCCCCTCCCTAAGCCTACATGCTAAATTAATCCAAATTAGGTTTAGGAAGTTGCTAAAAATAAATAAAAATCATACTTAAACTAAATTACTCATGGGGAACTAGTCCAAACTCTTAAACCCTAATTTTTAGTGTGGTAGGCCATGGTTAGCTAACAGGCTAATTACAGCTCAAGTCGAAATTCACCGGGGTCCCGAATTAACTCGGAATGCGATGAAATTCGAACCCGACTCCTATAATAATTAAATAATATTATTCATGAAATAAAATTCCCAAAATAATATAAAATGGAAAATTACCATTTTACCCCTAACTGGAAAAAGTGAGGGTGACAAGTCTATCCACCTTAAAAAAATTTCGTCCTCGAAATTAAAACCAAACAATAGTAAAATCTCAAAAGTCCAAGCAGGAATTAATTGACTAAATTTATAAAATTTAAAATTACTCTCAAATATAAGTCTATCCACCTTAAAAGAATCATCCAAAAACTTAAAACGAAGCAACACAGAAAATTCATGCAATTTGATAATCGTATGCGTCTGTCCAATAATCATGATACTCAGAATCTCCGTCATGCCAGTGAGCAAGGCTACGATAATCACAGAGTCCTCAGCTACGGTACATACCTCTAGAATTATGGTATTTAAAATTTTCGCATTGTCGCTAGCTTGGCAGCGAAAACCTTAAATTCCCACACCCTAGGAATACGTCCATAGTCCGACTATATGTCCTCACTCTGCCTTCTAGCATGACCCTAGAGGATTCTAAAATCTCATAATCGAGGTGACCTAGCCCATACGACTTATCTCAGAAAATATCACATCATAGGGACAAAAATTTTATCAAACGATCAAGGAACATATGGAATCGAATTTCAAGACAGTTTATAAGAAGGCAAATGCGGAAAGGAGATCGAAAGATTGGAACCTGCTATCTGCTCTGCTTCTGCCTGAGTGGGCTCAACTGTCATGGCGAAAGCACGCCCTTGCTGGCCTCCTCTAGCCTGCTGCACTCCGTCCTGGCCTGCCTGTCTGGCTGCACGGGCAGCACAGTTCTTCACCTGGTGGTCTGGAGCTCCACAGAATAAACAAACTCCCTGCTTCATCCTACAATCCTCTCGAGTGTGCCCCATCTTCTTGCAAAAAGCACACTGGACGGCCTGCCTCTTGCCCTGACCCTGCTGCTGGTCGTCACGTGCTGGTGCTTGATGTACTCTGTCCTGGTCTCTTCGGATTCCACTAGCGTGGCAATCCTTCAGCTGGTGATCGGGCGCCCCACAGTATAGGCAGACGCCCAATCTCTTCCTACAAGCCTCTCTAGTGTGCCCTGGCCTCCTGCAGAAAGTGCACCGAGTAGCCTGTCTCTGGCCTGGTCCCTGGTGCTGAACTGGGGTACCCTGAACTATACTCGGTACAACCCTCTCCAGTGCTGCCATCGCCAGCTGATAGGAGTTCTCCATGCTCCGTCGCAACAGGTCTGCCTGCGTGCTCTGAGTCTGCAATATCCGCTGCAGAAGGGCCATCATCCCCTGAGTATCTGTCGGTAGCGGAGGCGGCGGTGGAAGAATATCAGGAACGATCATGGACAGTCCCGCTGCTAGAGGTGGAAGACCTCCTGGAACCGTCGCTGCTGCTCCTGCCTGAAGGGCAGGGACTGAGGTGGCAGCTCTCTCAACTGTAGCTCCCGCAGCCGGAGGTGGAAGACCTCCCGGATCTGACCTCTCTGGGGCACTAGGCCCTGCTGCCCGAGAATGAGTCACTGTCATCCTGAAGACGAATTGAACCCAAAAGATCAATATGGCACAAGATAAGATATTATCAAAGGAGGACAATTGAATTCAAATACAAGAAGAGTTGTCATGGTAATCAAAAGATCAGAATTTTCCTAAAATGTGATTGAGTAACTTCAAAATATATCCTATTCCTACTGCAGGCTGTAGTGGTACTCAAGTTCGAATACCACTACATAAACTCGACCTGCGTGGGCCACCACAAAAACGTGTCACGACCCGCACCCTGATTAGGGGCACGAGAAGTGGGTACGTCCAGCCTACGCCGCAGCATCGGCGGTAGAACGCTGTCTAGGTCATCTAGAATACTACAACTAAACAGATAAAGGTACCTGTACAGTATATACACTCCGAATGGAGGTGACATAGCAATACAGTCTCAATCACAAATATAAAACTAAGGTAGATAGCATGGAAAGGAAATATGATAGATGAAGCAAGAAATAAGTTCGAGATCCACACAAGTCCAAAACTAAACGTAACATCACAGAATAATATATAATACTACATTCTAAAATCTAAAGCTGGATCGCAGTCCAGTCAAGCCTAACAAGTGCTAACTACTCAGGGAGTATAAAATCTAGTGGCCAATCTATCAGGCCACTGCCCTGGCCTGAGTCTCCATCTGTCTCAGAAACATCTGTAAAATATCATAACGGTATCCTGTCAGGAAAATGAGCAAGTACAAACACTAACAGCAGTTCCATGTGAATTGACAAGTTCTATAAGAGACAGTGTAATGAAATACAAGACAAAGATATAGGCGACTTGGGAACCATTCGAAAGCCGAGTTACAACCCTTAAACCAAACAAGGACCGGGGTTGTAACCCTTCTTTCAACAGGACTTAGTCTCAATCATAGTACAGTATAAAGGCAGGTAGAGCATGTGAGTAACTGTATATCATGCATGGTGAGAAAGTACTGAATATAGACAGAACAGGATATATGACAGGAAAAGTAAATATAAAATGTGCCTCGAATATTATAGCCTAATGTGATCGGTATGGGTCAAGCATCAGGCTTCCAGCCGACCGGCTACAAGTACGTGGACTCGGCCCGGCCGGGATGGTAAGCTATGGAGCAAGTAGTAGCACAGGTCAGGCTATACCCATCGTGAGGTGAGGGTATAGCTATGATACAAGTAGTAACTCAAGGTGGGTATTGATCACACTATCTATAATATTCCCCATTCCCCGAATAGTATACGGATCCGGACATAGCACGTCATGACGCGGGATTTCCAAAGAGGGGAGCAAGTCCTCTTCAGGAATCGGCGTCAATACAAGTACAAGAATCAAGACTAAGCAAGTACCAGTATCCCAAGAAATCCAGGAATGACATCTCATAACAGGAATCCGACAATACTAGTCCGTGCACTATCGTGTCTGAGAATCAAGTAAGACACTACGACTGAATCGGATATAGCAAATATCAAGACAATGAAAACTATCAGTGAATGTACTCGCCTGCTGTCCTGAGCTGTATGGTATATCAATGATCAGAGCGGTATCAGAAGACCTAAATATGAGATACTGTAAGTTAATTTAGGTTTAAACAAGTTTAGGAATGATTTACAATGAATGATATGCAATCTAGGTCAAACTAGGTCTCACTGAGTCACACTAAGTCCTGTCAATTCAATCTAGGTCAAATCAAGTTATATCAAGTCAATCTAAGCCTAACCAAGTCAATCCTAGGTCATACCAGGCATCATGGGTCAAAACAAGTCGAAGAAAGTCAAACGGGATCAAGAGTTGGCCTATAGTTGACTTTTGGTCAACTGGTCAACTCTGGTCAACTCTAGGTCAAACTGGTCAAATGTTGACTAACAGTTGATTTTTGGTCAACTGGTCAACTCTAGTTTGGATTTGGTGAAATCTAGACAAAGTGTTGACTCACGGTTGACTTTTGGGTAAAAAGTCAACTCTGGGTCAACCGAGCCAAAAATCGGCTCAAATATGACATTTGTGGGGTGTACCCAACATGCCACCCAAGTTTTAAGTCAATCCGACTACCCGAACTCCGATTCATTCTCAAACTCCTATTCTCCTTCTCATTCTCCTTCCTATTCTCCTTCCCATTCTCCTTCCTCATTCTCCTTCCCATTCTCCTTCCTATTCTCCTTCCTATTCTCCTTCCCATTCTCCTTCCCATTCTCCTTCCTCATTCTCCTTCCCATTCTCCTTCTCATTCTCCTTCCTATTCTTCTTCCTCATTCTCCTTCTCATTCTCCTTCCTATTCTCCTTCCTATTCTCCTTCCCATTCTCCTTCCTATTCTCCTTCCTCATTCTCCTTCCCATTCTCCTTCCCATTCTCCTTCCTCATTCTCCTTCCCATTCTCCTTCCCATTCTCCTTCCTCATTCTCCTTCCTATTCTCCTTCCCATTCTCCTTCTCATTCTCCTTCCTATTCTCCTTCCTCATTCTCCTTCCCATTCTCCTTCCCATTCTCCTTCCTATTCTCCTTCCTCATTATCCTTCCCATTCTCCTTCCTCATTCTCCTTCCTATTCTCCTTCCTCATTCTCCTTCCCATTCTCCTGCTCATTCTCCTTCCTATTCTCCTTCTCATTCTCCTTCCTATTCTCCTTCCTCATTCTCCTTCCCATTCTCCTTCTTATTCTCCTTCCCATTCTCCTTCTCATTCTCCTTCCTATTCTCCTTCCCATTCTCCTTCCTCATTCTGACACATACATATCTATATATATATATACAGACACATACACACATATATATAAATACACACATCCATGTATATATATAAATACACTTATATATATATATATATATATATATATATATATATATATATATATATATATATATATATATATATATATATATATATATCCATATATATATATATATATTCACAAAATGATAAATCCTAATAATCCTTAACCTATTTTTCTAGAAAAAATCTACAAATTTGTGGGCAAATGGAAGAGGATATTCCCCTCTTCATTTAATGTGGAAGAACTATATGCAAAAGAGAATTAATGGAGAAAATATGAACATACCTAGATGTAGGTTGGAGGAAGAAAAAGAAGCTTGAGGAGAAAATGAAATTGGAAGAGAGAGAGAGTGAGTGACTTAGTGGAGAAGAAAGATTGGGGGGCTGCCTATAGGTGGCCGGCCAACATGGTTGGGTGAGGGGCACTTGTAAATTACAAGTTTGCCCCTCCCTAAGCCTACATGCTAAATTAATCCAAATTAGGTTTAGGAAGTTGCTAAAAATAAATAAAAATCATAATTAAACTAAATTACTCATGGGGAACTAGTCCAAACTCTTAAACCCTAATTTTTAGTGTGGTGGGCCATGGTTAGCTAACAGGCTAATTACAGCTCAAGTCGAAATTCACTGGGGTCCCGAATTAACTCGGAATGCGATGAAATTCGAACCCGACTCCTATAATAATTAAATAATATTATTCATGAAATAAAATTCCCAAAATAATATAAAATGGAAAATTACCATTTTACCCCTAACTGGAAAAAGTGAGGGTGACACCGTTCCTGCTTCATGGTATTCAATCATAGGAGCTTTTTAGGCATTGATTTGATCAAGAAATTGCATAGAGAGAGTAGGGTTTTAAGATGAGTGGAGGAAGTCAACATATGAAAATATTCTCGGTCTTTGGAATAACTCAGGAGATAACAATATTGAAGTAACTCCTTTAGGAGAATCATGAACTAAACTAATTCTTCTGGTAATAATTGACCTTGAGGTTTAAATGGTCCCAGAAGAATTTTGATTCAGGATTGATTCCGAGAAAGTTAGTCAATTGGAATGGAGATCAACGCAAAAGGTTGGATAATGGTTGTAGATATATATATTGGGTAGAAAAGAGTTTAATAGGGTTGCTAAGAGAATATTGAAACTCTTCATAACGAACGAATCAAAATTCCAAATAAAGGTAGAGAAGTAAGATCTGATCAACCAATGAAGAAGTTAAAATTAGGTTTGATAAAGAAGAAGAAGATTGAAAAATTCAACCTTATTCCAAAAAGAATATGAATCCTAAGGTAGACTAGAACCTGAAAATTATGGTAGGAAAATAATCTCGAAAGTCATGGAACACTCAAAGGTACAATCAACTTAATCTAGATAAGGTTTAGGTACAAACACAAACAAAGTATCCTACGAATCTATAAGCAGGCAAAAATAGATTTTTAAGTAAATAATTTTTGGCCCTATAATGTAACATGGTGTATATCATCTAAGTGTTCTAATTGTTTCTAAAGTCTGTTTTCCTAAAGTCTCAACTATCCCTAGGTCAAGTTACAGAACTGCGCGATGGTCTAGACTAAGTTGACTAGACCAATTTACAGATCTGACCTGCATGGGCCACCACTAAAAACATGTCACGACCCGGTCCCAATTTCTTGGGTCGAATCGGATCATGCCCAGCCTGCACCGTTGTTGAGACGGCGGCAGTAAGTTGTATCAGGCAGTGTAACATATGCAGATAAAATTCTAACGAAATATAAAACATTTTATTCAATTTAAAATTTCTGAAATACAACAACTATTAATTACAACAACTACATTTGATACATTGGTTACTAAATAAATTACTATTCAGCTCTACTGATCTTGGGTTCTAGGTTCTGCAGGACCAGAGTTAGACATCAGATCCTCGATGATGCAATCACCTAAAAATGTTGGTCTCCAGTCAGGAGGGAGCAAAGTACAATTCATGCTAATTTGACAATTGAAATAATAATAGAATCATGCACTTTTAAACAGTTTTGAAATCAACAATTTAAGCAGTTACAGTTTTAAAACAGTTACAGTTCTGTGATGTGAATAGGCAATAAAATATGACCGGCTTGGGTTTATTAAAGTAAAGGATATGGGATTTGTTACAGTAAAGGATATGAGATTTGTTACAGTAAAGGATATGGTCATACTCATTACACTATTCCCCCAGTCCCTAATAGTTACAGTAGTTACAGTAAGTGCTCTCAGAGAGAGTTCCGTGTTGCATCGTGGTTTAAACTTGCATTAAAATGATTACTAAATAATTGTAAACTAACACAAAATGTACTTGCCTTTGTTTGACTGGATTTGAAAGGTTGAAGACTTCGAGATGGAAATTAGACTCGTCCTCGAAACCCTACATTCGAGAAGTTGACTCAGAATCCAGGGTTACCAAGCTAACTATGCTAGTTGAAATCTCTAATTGTGTCCTAATCAATTTTAATCTTTATTTATGCAATGATAAACAAAAATACGATTATCGGTGCGTTGTAATTAATAACGAAGGAAAGATCAATTTGACTTGTATTTTGGAAAAACTCGTAGTTACCAATTTAATTGATTAAAACTTTATATTTTCGTAATTATACATATAAAACTAAATTTCTTATTTAATGAGAAAACATGACCGTTGTTTAAATATTAAAAACTTGTAAATTTTAATGTGAGAAAACTTCATTAATTTTCTATTCAAAATAATATTTATTTTAGATTTACGTGTACGCTAGAAATCAGCAAAACCAGAAAGTAAAAGAAAATCCTACGCTACAAAAATTACAGGCCACAGAGAAAAATAGAAAAACTGGGCTTATGTCCATTACAATTTATTTTACATAAATTAAAATAAGACGAAACAGTTGTTAGTTTTAAAACCTTCCTACAATTTAATTATGAATAAACTAAATAATAAAAATAAATTAAATTATTAATGAGTCTCAGATATTGGTCCAATCGTCATATAGGCTAATGCCTCAACGTCCGGGCGAAGCCGGTTTCATTTGCACTTAGCCAGGGCCCATTGACCTATACGGTCGTCGCCCAAAATCCAAATAATAATATTTTCCGAAAAACCATTTTCAAATTATTTTAAAATATGATTAAATTTTATGGAAAATTTGGCAGCATTTCCTCTATTTTTGGTCAACCCAAAAACTGGGAAAGTGTGCCAATATTTTTCTGTAAGTATCCCAAACCAAGAAAAACCAAAAAAATATATATATAAATAACCACAATCATTCCCAATACTAATTCGGAACAACCCGAAACGAATTCGAGAATCCGAACCAACCCAGAAAACATCACAGCACAATTTGGAAAAGATCCGAAAACCAAATATTTCCAGAATTCCTTTCCGAAAGTTTCGGAAAAACAAAACCAAGCTACCAGAGGCTTTTCCGAAAGTTTCTCGGAAAATCCCAGAAATAAAACGTAACCCAAAAAATTGAATTCCCGAAGGAAATTCGTGGACCAATCTCATCATGGACACGAAAGGGACGAACTACTATGATTAACCAGAAATTACCCAAAACGACGGAATCCGAAGGGTTACCTCGGACTCGGAACACGCGAATCCGCGGAAACGAACTCGGAAACGGAATCGAACCACGCCGAAAGCACACGCAGGTACTGTCCACTCGGGACGGGGCTACGTGCGCGCAGATCGGGGCTGCCGGGGACGACAGCGGCTGGAAAGGGGTGCCGGAGGCGGATCTGACCGCGGGAGTTCTGGGTCGCTGGGCTCGGCGCCAGAGGGGCGCGGCCAGGAGATGGGCGACCGGCTAGGGAGCCGCGGGCGGAGGTGGCCGCGGGGCTAGGGCACGGCCACCGGAGTCGGTGGTCGGCGGGAGATCGTCGGGGTGGTGCGCGGGTGGCATGGAGTCGGCCGGAGGGAGCCGCGCGGGTGCCGAAGGCGGGCCGGGGGACTCGCGGGCGCGGGTCGGCCACTCGGACTGGCCTAGGCGCTGGAGGACGGCACTACGGCTTGGCCGAGCAAGGGGGGTCCGACGGGAGGGGCGCCAGAGTCGGGCCAAGCGGGCGTCGGCGCGGCCGAGAGGAGACTCGGGGAGGGTTTCGGAAGTGTAGTTTAGGAAGAGGGAGAGAAATAGGAGTTCTGGAGTGTGGAGAAAGTATGGGGAGAGGGGAGTTATGGGGAGAGAGTTGGTAGGGGAATTATTTGGAAGGGAAGAGAAAACTTGCTGGTGATGGTTATGGGGAGTGTGGAGTTACGGAAGTGAAGGGGCGGCCAAACGTTGGGAAGGGGAAGGGATCGGCCATGCGGTTTGGTCGTGAATGAAAAGGAAAGGTTTTCCCTTTCAGAGAGTTACTGAGAATTGAGAGAGAGAAAGAGAGTTAATAAATGAGAGAATGAGATTTAATGAATGAGAGAATGAGAGAGAGTTTAATGAAAGATTTAAAAGAAATCTAAGTATTCTTTTCTTTATGCAGAATTAAAAATCAATTAATATTTTAAATAATGAATTCGAAAATCAAGATTGGCTCGGATTTCGAATATGGGTTCAGAAACAGGTCCGGGACTCGGGAACGGGTTCGGGAACAGGTCTGGTCCAACTCAAAATTTCAGAAAAAGAATTTTTGAAAAGAATTTTTTTATTAACTAATATTAATAATAATTTGAAAAACTAACTGTCAAACACACATTAATAAAATTACAAAAATGTAATTGGAAAATTGCGGGTTTCATACAATACAAAACCTAAGACTAGCCAGTCAAGACAAGTCGAACTAGGATGAACCCAAAATAATCTAAGGCAAGATTAAACCAAGATCAAGCTAAGCAAGACAAGTCTAATTACGGGTCGAGATTCCGTACACGTATATCAAAATACGTAATACGAACTACGGGCGTTACACTAAGTAATAGATGGGTGCATGTTAAGAAGTGGGTTTTGGGTGTATCAGAGATATCTACAAATATTTGTTCCTGTGGGAGGGGTCGAAAGTGAACCCTTGCCTATATTAGGAACCTGCACTTGAGCATATACGGGTATCGATTGGCTAAACGTATCAGAGGCTAAGGGAGTAGACTTGGGGTATCTGTGTCAACACAGTTTGGGGACCCATAGATTCGAAGTTAATAGGGAATAGAGACCATACATCAACTATATATATGATGAATAAACAAAAGGAGACTAGGAGTATGTTAGGCACATATCCAAAGGACAGGATAGGAAGCAAAGCAGGGTGCAGTCCTCTAAACGAGGATATTGTGTATATGTGAATCTTGTAGACTTAGATGAGGCAAAGGGTAGGTGCTATTGTCCATGTATAGGACAGTTAGACTATAGGGGATGGAGAGAGGTCTGTCCATGTCTATAGGTATTTGGGAGAAGGCAGTATAGGAGTAATGTCTTGTAGATAATACCCATAGGCCCAAACGAAGTAACTGACCCAAGTATGTAGGAATCAACCAAGTTTTCATTTTTGATGTACACATGAGTACATCTAAGTACCTTGAATTCCTAGAGTATTTGGATACAAAGGGTGCCAACTGTGATAGAAATAGAAATAAATCTGAATCCCTGGCCAAATATCCATATCAATTAGGCTTATAGTAGTAGTCATTTGCTGTATACCTGTGGCAGACCCCATGTGCACATCTGCTGCCAAGGGGTCAATGAGACAGTTGATTTAGAAAAGAGAGTGACAAGGCTGGGTTGTGTGTGTGTGTTAGAATATGCAAACACAGGTTGCTATGACTCTGTGAGCAACATTTACATCTGTTGTAGACAATAACAGTTTTTAGCACACATGACAACTAGATAGTACAAGTACATCCTAGGTGTACCAGAGCAAGAATACACCAGTAGAAATGTTATGCAAGTGTATACAGGATAATACTCTACCATGGCATATAGCAGCAATACAATTGGGACAGGGGGAAGGCTCCTTGGGTAGGATTACCTAACCATATCAGTCACACTACTAGTAGGACCCTGTCTAAAGACATTATTTATGCTAATGAGGTTTAGGTATAGGCTACAGTTGGTCAGGAAATGAGTTGGAGTGTGAGGATTCAAAAACCAAAGTACATACCCCAACCCAAGTACTGTTACAAGTATGTAGGTGCCTATAGGATCTAGAGGCATATGATGTATATGGTGTCAAAAGTCCAAGTGAGGAGCAGATATATGTAGGCAAAGAATGCATACTGTTCAGATATAGCTTAAGTATGAGTATGAGGTTACGAGAGTATCAGATGTGGGATGTACTAGGACACTGGGAGTCACACACCAGGGTATTAATCCACATTCTAAAGTAGTGGTTAGCATTAATTCTGAAGGACAGATATCTGGGAATAGGAATACCATATGAGTGGCTATAAAGAAAACTATATAGGGTCAGAACCCCAGTAGCAGAAGTTTCCTAGCAGTGTGAAATTGTACATGATGATACATGTATATGTCTCCTGTGGGAGGTAACAGCAATGTAGGTATCGAAAAATTTAAGTAAAGCCTCAGAATCAGTAGAAGACAGGACATACAGATAGGTATACAACTCTAGATTGGAATTTAGGATATTAACCAAGTAGCAACATGTGAGGTTAAGGAAAGGATTTCACATAGGCATACCCAAGGGTCAGAGTTTGATTATTGCAAGGGGTGTGTCCCTGTTTCAAATTCTGGAAAGATACCTAGGAGTACCATGGGTGACAAACAGGTATCAATAGATGGCATACCAAAGGTAACCTGTGGCAGGACAATCCCCTACAGTACAATTACATATCGGCATTAGCAGTAGGTAATATGGTCCAGTATAGTGCCTATATAGGATAAATGTCCAGAAGAACATGTGTAAGCAGTAGGTTCCATAAGGACATCATGGATAGTGGTACAACATCAAGTTACTAAATAGGTGAAGACTCATAATATAGTTATAGGTTGCTAACAAATTGGAGCAGATAACTTAGGCCACTCATTAAACAAGATAATAAAGTTTGGCTTAATTTATACAAATATCATGTATTGATCTTTATAAATTATCAAACAGGTTACTTGGACCTCCATACGGGTTGTAACCCGTATCCGCAGCTCAGGACCATAGGCAAGTATATATTGCCTCTCTTTACAGCTTTATTTACATGCTTATTCTTTTCATTATTCATTTCTCCTGTTTGAGAGTTGACATGTGTTTCTCGTATCATGTGTACTAGTTCGCTAACTTCATTGGTTTATAGTCATTGTTCACAATTGACCTTGTAGTTCATATTGGACCTGTTTCTCACTTGTGCTTGATTGAGTCGTATCATAGAACGAATGTGCTATAGTTGAACTGCTATTTCCTATTTGTCATTTTCTCAACCTGTGAATCCACACTAGGGGCGAAGGTTGACTGTTTGTACCTGCGAGTCCACACTAGGGCGAGGGTGATTGCCTTGAACTAACCTGCGAGTCCACACTAGGGCGAGGGTTAGTAATTAGTTTCAAACCTGCGAGTCTACTCTAGGGGCGAGGGTTTGGTATCCGATTGATCTCTTGACATGTATTCACTTATTTTCTTCCAGCAATTCATTTATGCGTAGTTGTTCTTATATTCGTATATCGTGATTGCTTGGTATTTTCCTGTTTATATCCTGGATTTCCTTCATGCATGATAAACTGTTAAAAAGGCTTGTATATTATGTATCTTGCTAGTCCTCTGAGGACCTGATGATCTCTTCAGGTTTAGCCGAGTATTGAGCCAGGTGCACACGAGCAGGTTTGAGCCAGCATTGGACCACGATACTACTGTAGCTGAAAGTAACTTGATGATTAGCAGTTTGGACTCAGTTATTTCATTTTCATGTTCTATTTTATTTTTGTCTATTAGTAGTGTATTCTTGTCCACCAGATGTGACATAGATTCTTGTTAAACTTGATATTTTATTTTATAATACCATTCATTATTCAGTCTCGTTTGGAGTTAGTTGATTGTATCATATTTATGTGGATGAGATCTAGACTGCCATGTTAGTTCTATAGATTCTGTAACTTGTGTATACTAGACAGCATTCTACCGTCGACACTGCGGCGTAGGCTAGACTTGGACACAGACTCGTATCTGAAAAGCGGGTGCGGATCATGACATCACAGGCGAGTACATTCTCTGATAACTTTTCTAATTTACGATAACTGTTATAATTCATGTACTTAGTGTAGATATACTTGTTCTTGATATATTGGTCACACGGATTGGTATTCATAGATCCCGACATGAGATGTTATTCCTTGTTATCTTGGTATATCTTGTGCAAGCCCTTGTAGTTCTTATGCAGTATATGGACACCGATTCTCGAGGAGACTTGCTCCCTTCTCGTAGAATCTCGTGTCGTAACGTGTCTTGTTTGGATCCACTCTACCAGTCGGGGGCGGAGAGTATTAGCGTAGATGTGTGGTCATTATCTGCCTTGTTTATTTCTTGTAGACCTTGTGAATGCCAATCCTACACTTCATGTATGACTGGCTAGATCATTAGACCTTTTTCTGATCCAAGCCGGCCACACACCGAAGCCAGTATTCACACACTTAGATAGATGATTCTTGATTCTTGTACATACCATGATCAGTTTTACTTGCCTTATTCTAGCTCTAGATTCACAGCTTACCTTGCCATGATACTTACATGTACATTCATGATTTCTTATATATACTCTCTATTTATAGTCTTGTAGCCTTCATCATATCTTGTGAACTGTTGTTAGTTGATTATGCTCATTCCATCCTAACTGGATATGTTAACAAAATATTACAGATGATGGTGGGGAGGACTGTTGTACTTACTACGGTCCATATGACATAGTGGGTATTGACTTGGAGACCCTGGTTCAGCAGGGATTAGCCCCGGCAGAGGAGACTTTAGCTATAGCTCAGTTAGAGTAGATTTTGACTGGACTTTGTCTCCAGCTTGCTACTTATGTTTGTGATATTATTTTGAGATTGTATAACTATATTATTTGTGACTCTCTCTCTGTTGAGCTGGATATTGCACTCTGTAATTCATATATATCTATATTCGTGCCTTAAACTCTTCCTGCTAGATTGTGATTGAGTTATCTATTTTCCATATTATATCCTCCGTTCGGAGATGACAGGTTATTATATATTGTTGTTAGATTAGCAGACCTACAGCATTCTACGTCGTTTCTGCGGCGTAGGCTGGGCGCTGTTACACACTCGTACCCTTACCCCGGGTGCGGGTCGTAACGTCACGACCAGATCCCAAGATTCTGGGTCCGGTCGGATCATGTCCAGCCTGCACCATTGTGAGACGACGGCAGTAAGCTGTATCAATCAGTAGTAACTCAAGCACGACATTCTAAAATACTAAAATTAGAAATACTTTTATTTAATAATTCAAACACAATGCTGGAACAAACTTAAGTTGTACTAATGTTTACAGCTTTAAATACAATGCTGACTAGGCTACTAGTAGTCGGCTCAAGAGCCTCCTGGTTAGGTTCAACTATCTCCTCATAATTCAGTTCAAGTCTGTAGTAGGTACTAAAAGTAAGCTCATCATCATTACAATCACCTAAAAATGTTGGTCTCCAGTCAGGAGAGGAGCAAGAGCATATATCCATATCCAGTATTCTAATAATAATAAATAATACAATGAACAGTTTTAAAACATTATTATATTTTCTAAACAGTGATAAAGAATCAGTAAAGCAATAAAATCTCAAGAGCAATAATGATGCAATCTACAATGATTCAATAGTAATTTGAGCATGTAGCAATCTGTGACCGGATGGTAGATTCAATATATATATATACTAGAATTGAGCCTAATGCTAGCATACGGTATGGCTCAACCCCATGTGTAATAGGGGTTAGCGCGAGAGAGTCAGTAACATGGGCTTTGGTCACAGACGCTACATTACTCCCCCAATCTCCGAGTCAATCAAGCAATCAATTTCGGTCCGAGAGGGATCCCGTGAGTCAGTGTCAATATAGTATATAGTCCTAATGATGCAATGCATTTGATTATCAATTAAAATACGAACATAAATAATATGAAACTTGCCTTGGTTTTTTTTCTCGTGTTGTAGGTGATGACAGAAAAATACTCAAGCTAATGTCCGGAACTGAACCATACATTAGTGAAACATGTCTTATTCCAATACAACCATTTCTACGATGTTCTAGTTGTAATCTCTAATATTGATCCTAGTCAATTTTACTGTTTAACATATTAGTCTAACGATCAATCAACTCTAACACTGCTTTATACTATTTGTAAATTTGTATAAAAGAAGTCCAATTGCATTTACTTCGGAAGGAGTACATCTTGATTTATTTGGAAATCTTCGTGTTTTATACTTTATATATATAAAACTCTATTTTTTCTATTTAATGATAAAACGTGAAGTTTGTTGATATATATAAAACTTAAAATCTATTCTAATTAATGTGAGAAAACTTTTTTTAGAAAATAAACATTTTTTATTCCATTTTAAAAGTAAAGCTAGCGTGCGATATCGAACAAAAAACACAGAGAGAGCTACACTACTCCTAAGCTACACAATACAAGGCTTAGAGAAACAAAGAAAAAAAAATGGGCTTATGCCTTTACAACATATTTTATAAAAAAAAAAGTATAAAATAAAAATCCTAAACTACGCTGCGGCGATCTTCTAAGCCGGGAACGGTCCAGTCCGAAGGCACGAGTGCCCTGCACCAAAAATATGGCATGCAAAGTAACAAGTTCTACAAGTCTAAAATAAATTAAAGTCGCAAGGCAGGGACAACCAGAGTCTCAAACTCGATCACGCAGTCACACATTGCTAATAGCTTACGCCTCAACGTACGGGAATATCCAATAGCATTTACGTTTCGCTAACGGCTCATTCGACCATTTTGGTCGTCGCCAAAGTGGATACAATAAAGTCTCAAATACGCCAAACATAAATGAACCAATAAGTGTAAAATATGTGTGTATATATATATATATATATATATATATATATATATATATATATATATATATATATATATATATATATATATATATATATATATAGTCAAGCACAAATATATATATATATATATATATATATATATATATATATATATATATATATATATATATTTGTGCTTGACTATATATATATATATATATATATATATATATATATATATATATATATATATATAGTCAAGCACAAATATATATATATATATATAATATATATATATATATATATATATATATATATATATATATATTTGTGCTTGACTATATATATATATATATATATATATATATATATATATATATATATATATATATATACACACGCATTTAACAGAACTAGCATTTCTCTTTTAGAACACACACACACACACACATATATATAACAGAACCAACCCACACAAACTTGCCAGAATCAATTCCGAATCAGAAATTGGACTGTGGAACCGATTTCTAATCGAACAACCAACACAACCCATTCTAGCCAAAGACAAACTTCACCGAATAACTCCCAAGTCCGAAATCGGACTAGCAATTTCACAATCGCTCCGAGTACCCACAAGCAACATAAAAATAATCGAATCCCGTAACGGGATCGAGATTGAATCATCATCGACTACGACTATGGGGAGGGACGAACTACTCGGTTAAGAGATTATACCGAATAATTGATGTCAAAATCCGAAGGGTGGCCTCAGACTCGGATCGGCACATCGTCTCTGGCTCGAAGGCCTCGGAAGTGCGTCACGGCGAACACGATAGCGTAGTCGGCGTTCGAAATGGCGGCATCGACGTGGGGTCGCGAGTCAGGGTCGGTCGGCCGCGGGGGCGCTGGCCGAGGATTGTGGGTCAGAGAAGAAGCATTGTGGAGGGAGCACACAAAATAGGGTGTCACCGGTGGAGGGCGCATGCAGGACAGGGGGTCGCCGGTAGAGGGCGCACGCGGGACAGGAGGTCGTCGTCGCGGTCGCGACAGAGTGGCCGTGGAACAGCTCCGGCAAGGGGCACGGGACCTGCGGGAGCGAACAGTGGTTCTATGAGGGGCTGGCCGCTCAAGGGTGTGCGCCGGCGGTTGGCATCAGTGGCAAGCGAGGCTGGCCGGGATCGGCCGCGGGAAGGGCGTCGGAAGGGTTGTTGTGGGTTTGGGGATAAAGGAAAAGTGAGAGGGGTCTAGAGAGAATAAGAAGAGAGAGAGTGGTGGTGAGGAAGTGATGGTTTTTGTTAGTTTTGGAGAGGAAAGAAAGAGGGATTGTGGTGGTGGTGAGTAAATTGAGGGAGATGAGTGAACGTGGGGGGAGAGGGATTTTGGTCAGGAAAAAAATTGGGGGTTGAGTGAGAGGAGTGGTGAACGGGTGAGAGTGATTTTGTTTTGTTTTTTTTTGTAAAGAATGGTTTTGGGATCGTATTTCGGGAATAAAGGTTGGGCTGGGTTCCGAACCAAAAACACAATCCAATAAAAATTGAAATCTAATTTTTGACTAATAATATATATAATAATTATAATAATATACTAGTAGTAATAATAAAATTACATTTAATTTATTAAAACCGAATCTGGGTTTTACAGTAGGTTTCTAACATCTTTAATCAAGTTATTTTCCTTTGGAACTCCCCTCTACTCTGACCGACCCAGCCTAATTCCCAATGCTCGTAGCACCCATCACTAAGTACTAAGAACCCAACCAAGCCCATACATTAGTTCCTTGATTTTAACCCTAAGCCCAAGGCCTCTTCTCATCTTCAAAAACACTAAGAACAACTAGGGCTGCAAACGAGCCAAGCCGAGCCAAGCTTTTGTAAGCTTGAGCTTGGCTTGACTAGAATTAATCGAGCTCAAGCTCGAGCTTGAGCTTGATAAATTTTTTTATTTTAGAGCTTGAGCTTGGCTTGAGCTTGTTTATATTAAGCTTGAGCTTGGCTTGGTTTGAGCTCGAGCTTGGCTTGATAAGTAAGCTTGATTCAAGCTTGATAAACAAGCTTGATAAGGTCAAAATCAAGCTCGTTAAACTTGATTTCGAGCTCGCTCAACTTTATTTCAAGCTCATTAGCTTGATTTTAAGCTTAACAAGCTCGATTTCAATTTACTTAGATTTGAACTCAAGTACCTATAATATTAACAATTTATTTATAAAAATTTAATTAAAAAAGTTCCTTAATATCAATTATTAAGGACATATAAATATATAATGCACACAAATATACATATACTAAATAAGCTCCTAAATGAGCTTCTAAACGAGCCAGCTCGCAAGCTCATCAACGAGCCAGCTCGCGAGCTCAAACGAGCTGAGTACTTCTAAGCTTGAGCTTGGCTCGTTTATTAAACGAGCTCGAAAATGAAGCTTGAGCTCAGCTTGTTTACTAAACGAACCGAGCTCAAACGAGCTTTTATCGAGCCGAGCTTCGAGCAGTTCGCGAATGGCTTGGCTCATTTGCAGCCCTAAGAACAACTACTACAAACACTGCTATATGTACCATGTGAAGGAATAGTGGCAGCAAACTTGCACCAGCCTTCTTCTCCTCCTATTTCATCTTCTTCTTCCTCCATCTACCTGCAATCTTAACCCTAACCCTAACCTCTCTTCCTCTCATCTGACAAGCCGCCGTCCGGCCTCCTCCGCCCACCCACAGGAAACACCACCGCCACCACTATGGCCATCTCCACGTCTAACCCCGCACCCTCCACCTCTATGCCATCTCCGCCACGATGGCGACGTAGTATTCCTAGGCCTCCCCGCTCGTAGCAACACATCCTCAAGAACCCATGCTCGTCGAAACCGTCATCTAGAAGTCCAGCATCAAGCTACCGACGTGTGCTCGAGATTGGTACCGGCACTAAAACCCTCACTGGGAATTATATATATATATATATATATATATATATATATATATATATATATATATATATATGGATTTTCCTTCTTAAACTACAATAAGATTTTTTGTACATAATACTATTAAATTATTTTCACAAAGCAAACCTTGATTCCTTATGAACTTTATGTATGAATTACGTTATATCTATACATTTACGTACAAGTATTATAAGTGTATATATATTATTGAAATGAGTTCTTAATATATCTAGGTTGTATGGAGAAAAATATTTTTTCTACAGTGAACCTTAATAAGGTTGACCTATATATATATATATATATATATATAATATTTTTTAACACGGATTATATATATATATATATATATATATATATATATATATATATATATATATATATATATATATATATATATACCTCTATATATATATATATATATATATATAGAGAGAGAGAGAGAGAGAGAGGTGTATGAATATACTGTGTAATGGTTCTTGGTTGTATGTCTTGGGTTGGTAGATTTTCTATGGACATAGTGGAGTTAGCTTGTGCCTAGGCATAGATATGACATTTGGTAGCACATTTTCAACACGGATTAGATAAACTCCACGCAAGTATACTGCTACATGATTCACCTGCTCTCATCTGTATGCTTACATGATTATACATGATGACACATAGACATGATACACGGATTCGTATTGCATGGCATATAGGTGACTCGTTTATGATCTCTGGATATTTACTCGATGATGGATTTTCCTGTCTAGTCCTCTCAGAAAAAAATCAGGATAAAATTTCGGTATTTGTGTATTGCTTATATCTCGCTATTTAATTACTACTTTACATTATTGCATTAATTATGTGGTTTTACTTTCCTTTATATGTATTAATTTTTATTGGGGATATTACTTCTGCTACACTCTATTTACCCCCATCTAGAGGTTCCATCGATCCCATATTTCTGCCTTGCTCTGATCGATAAGTTCTTCCTAGCGAGGTCGTCGATGGATGTCTTGCGAAGAGAGTTCCCTAGTTGGGGATTCTTGGGATCTGTTTATATTGGTGTTATTGACTTGCGCCATTTGTTGATTCATCATGCATTAGAGGTGGATTGCCTTCGGCTAAGGTCGAGAGAGCTATGATATGTTGGCCGTTCCCCCATGAGGGTCTTTAAATGGTCGCATAACTTTGATCCGCGTGTGGAATCGTCGATAGCTCCGGTTTGGATGTGTAAACCCCCATTTCCAGAATTCAATAAAAAAATTTCTTAATAATTTTATAGATTTTATTTTAGTTATTTATTCAATGATATATTAATAAATGGTTTTATAAGTATTCGAATTAGTATTTTTTTATTTTAGTTTGTTAAAAAAATAATAATAATAATAATAAAAATAAAAGTATATATAAATCTGTATGTAAGGCATTAAACAAATATATGTGTGTGTGTATAGGCAAAAGAGATAGAATAAGTAATATGCACATCAGCTAATAGAGATGTATACGGTTAAGACTGTGGTCAATCCACCCAAATCTTATTAATATATTTCCTCTTACCTTCCATAAACATTTTTATCCGTCCAGACCCATCTCGTTTAAACCCCTTCCTTCTAGGGGTGAGCATTAATAGGTTTAGGACCGAAAATCGAACCGAACCGAACCGAATAAGGAATTCGATTCGGTTTGAAAATAATTCGGGTCGGGTTCGGTTTTGGAAAACCCATAATTCGATTTTCGGTTTCGGGTTCAGTTACTAGATTCAGGTTCGGTTTAAAACCGAAAACCAAATAGGATTGTAAAATTATAAAAAAATCCCACCTAAGCCCTAACTATAAATAACCTTTTTCTCTCTCCTCTCATTTTTCACTTTATTTCTCAGCGACCGTTGAGTTCTCTCCTCTTTCTTACGTCGCCTCTAAAAAAACCTAATAGCTCCTCCCCTCACAGTTGATCCTCCGCTCAAGTCGATATCCACTCTTCTTCCTCATGTCAATCTCCTCTTGATGTCTTACTTGCTCTAAAAAACCTACTCTCAATCTCCTCTTACTTGCTTTAAAAAACCTAATATCGATCTCCTTTCATAGTGTCACCATCGGATTTCGTTATACATATTTTGGTATACGTGTACGTATCTCGGACCCATATTTTGACTTGTCCTGGCTGGCTAGTCTTGGGTTTTTGCATTGGCATGGGTTAATTAGCATTTCATGGTTCGTGTGGTCTATTTTGGCTTTGGCATGCATCAGGTTCGGTTGGGTTCGGCTGGGTTTGGCTTGGGTTGGGTTAGTATACAAACCCCTACCTACCACCATCCATCATTTATTAGCCCAACAACCCTTCTCTCTCCTCATTCATTTTTTCATTAACTCCTTCTTCTTCCTCATAACTCTCTCTCCACCTACCAAGAGAGAGGCTTAGGCAAGTGCAACTTGCTTCATGGAGGAACTCCATTATTTTATATTCCATTGTCTTCCTCACGAGATTCTAAGACACTTTAGTACTTAGCATTTTCAATTTCTATGGTTTATTTCTTGCAGATCTAAGTTTGTTGCATTTCGAATTTCTTGGATTTTGATCTATCAAACTTTATTATTTTCAATTTAGAGTTCCATGTAGTAGGAATTTCGATCCTACGCAAGTTTGGCTTTTGAATGGTTGGATCAAGTCTTGGCCGAGATGGGGTTCATTGAGTTCTTGAGTCCCATGGCTGCTTGTCTCGGCCTTGGGGAGGAGACGACCCCTTTACGCCCACGTTCTTACGTGCCAGCGTAATGTTTCCCCTTTACGCACACGTTCTCACGTGCCCGCGTAATCTATTCTACGCGGAGTTCATCCGAACTCTACGCAAGAGCTAGTCTCGCTCGCGTAGAGTCTCGCTCGCGGGCAGTCTTGCTCGCGTAGAGTTCTCGCTCGCGTAGAGTCTCGCTCACGTACAGTCTCGCCCGCGTAGAGTCTCGCTCGCGTGCTGTCTCGCTCGTGTAGTGTTCTCGCTTGCGTAGAGTCTCGCTCGTGTGCAGTCTCGCTCGCGTAGAGTCCCGCTCGTGTGCAGTCTCGCTCGCGTAGAGTCTCACTCGTGCGCAGCCTTGCTCGCGTAGAGCTGTCTTCCTTGTTCTTGCCCGTGTAAAGCTATTTTTATGCTCGGGGCTCCTTGGCCTAGTGTAGTCTCGTTCGCGTAGAGGCCTTGAGCCCCATGGCGTACCCCGTTTGCACTTTTATGTTTTTTATGAGCTTGGTAATCACGAATTGGTACACGGCATGGTATAACAAGTAATTTGACGTGACATGACATGGCATGATATGACAAGTAAGCATAATGGGAACTATTAAATGCTGTTGCGACGGCTAGTATGACGTGACAAGAATGAATGGCCTGGACACCGTGAACGATTGTGTTTGTACAAATAAAGCAGCATTGTCTTGCATCATGTCTAGGGCAAGGACCCCTGAGCACCACGGTCAGGGGTACCTACTGAAACTGATTAAGGCTAAATAACTAGAATAATCCAGTAGTCATAAAGAGATTTCCCAGCTACAGGCAATTCCGTTATCTGAGCGCCCCATTATGGGATTTGTAGTCTGCCGTCGAGTAGGGTACATTTCCAGCACACTGTCATGTGTTGCACCCTCCAAGGTACTTAAGGGTACATACATTTTTTGGACGATGTACCCAGATGAACTCAACCCCTAATGTCGTCTGGATAACCTGGATGGTCTGCAGGGCTTGTGGCTGTTGGAACATCTCATTGCATCTTGCTAGTAACTAGGTCTGTGATAACCCTAGTTCGTTAAAGTATCAAGCCGTACTTATTGCTTGGCCGTAAATATTGGATGGAGTCTAACCAGTCCGAGCCTTGTCTTGTTCCAGTACCTGGCTACTTCAGAACATGATTGCTTATGTTTATCTTAAGAATAACTGATCGAATTGATTCCTCATCCTCTTGACATTTATTGCTCTATTTAGATTTCATGACTTATTATTATCTGTCTTATTTTATGTTCTGATGTGATAGTTTTAGTTCTTAAGGGAAGCCTCCTTTGTGGCACTTGCTCTTCTGGGATCTGACCCAGCTGGTTTTACATGGCCAAATACCGGAGCAGCTCCAGAGGATATCCCTACCTTCCAGCCAGATGGTGACCACCATGCGTAACCCTGACAACGAGTGGGTTTTATTTTTGGCTCTCCTACTCTATTGTAAAAGTATTCTTTTGAGGCGTTTAGCCGACGAGCACGTGTTAGCTCGATTGCACTTTACTTACTGTCTGCCTACGGGCTGTAGCATGGTTAACAAATCCTAGGGTTGATCATGTATGACTGAAACTCTTGCTAGTCTTCATATTTTGTATGACTAGCTTAATGATCATTCAAATATATAATGTATGGGACGCCTTATTATTGTATATTTGGTGCTCTGACATCTTGTGATTGCTATTACTTGCTTGAGATTGAGACCATAGGCTTGTTCATGACCATAAGAGACTGATGGCTTGTAGTTAAACTCTCATGTATCTAGACAGCCGTGACCGTATAGCGAGGTGGGTTGCACTTTAATATACGTAGCTGGCTGTGTCCGCTCCCGTTCTCCAGTATTCTGGTTCTGGAGCGTGACACGGTAAGTGGTGGCCCATGCAGGTCTTGTGAATCAAGATATGTGAGGGTTTACCAAATAGATGTCTCAATCAGCACTCACCCTTGATCTCTGCTCGTATCCTCTAAATTCCTGAAATCTTGACCTGATCACATACTTGTATCTTTGATCTGTCCTGGTCCTTCCTTATTGTTCCATGTATCGTCTTCTTCAGCGGCATTGCTCCTGGTCCTGCCAATCAGCCAGAAGGAGCTCAACGAGTACCCCACGACAAGAGGATCAAGCTCAGCACTCAGGAGCAGCTTCCCGAGTCATGCTTTCCGGAGGTCCCGAACCCCCGGTACAGCCAGCCCAGCCTGCAAGCCAGGATGATAAAGTCTCGGTTGGACTCATCATGGAGTTGCTTGTATCACAGGATCGTCGAGGTGATGCATTGCACCAGACAGTACAAGATGCTATGAGCAGAGGTAACAGTGCGGCCAACAGCTTCAAGCGCTTGAACCCTCCCTTCTTCGATGGCAGCGAAGATGCTATTACCGCAAACGCTTGGCTGCAGGACACTGAGGTTATTCTAGAAGCAGCCAGGACCCCAGAAGACGAGAAGGTGCCCGTGGTACGCCTGTAGTTATTGGATCTAGCCCGCAGCTGGTGGGCGGCACAGGCCGTTGGATTAGTGGCACCTATTGCCTGGACAGTATTCCGTGAGAGATTTCGGACCAAGTACTTTGACATTGTAGCTCGGTATGATCTACAGACGAGGTTTACTAATTTGAAGAAGATGGGCAGGACGGTCGATGGTTATGCGATCGAGTTTTCCAGGCTTAGTCGGTTTGCTCCCACCTTGGTGGCGACCGAGTTCGACAGAGCTCAGCGGTTCCAGCAGGGGCTCCACCTGGAGATTTTACCGACGGTAGAGCAGTTTGAGCATCAGACCTTCGATGCAGTGTTGAGAGCAGCTAGGAGGCATGAGTATACCTCCCAGAGGATTGTGGACCGGACCGGGAGTCGGAAGTGGTCTCATGGCCAGATGAACCAGTCTTCAGCACCAGCCCCGACAGCTAGGGCTTTAACCATTGAAGCTCCGAGGCGGGCGGCTTCCGTTACGTCGATTCAGCATTCGACCCTGGCATATCCCCAGCAGCAGCAGCAGCAGAAGCAGTCTTCCGCAATAGGTTGCACTCATTGTGGGAAGCCAGGGCACGTGGTGTCAGAATGTCGCAGAGCATATGGTTTGTGCCTGGTTTGTGGGGCACCGGACCACAGGGTTGGGAACTGCCCGAATAGGGGGAGTTCGTCTTCTTCAACCTTTTCTAGTCCCTCGGTTAGGGGGCCATCCCCAGTATCAGTCCAGCAGCAGCAACAGTACCCGTTTCCGAGGCCCTTGTCGCCTCAGGCTGAAGCATTTCAGCAGCAGAACCCCCAGCAGTATGCACAAGTCCAAGCTAAGATCTAGAACCGCCAGAGAGGTTTCCAGCAGAGGGGACCAGCACCGAGAGGGCAAGGTCAAGTGATGGCTTTGACCGTGGAGGAGGAGTTAGCATCAGGTGAGGTGGTGGCAGGTACTATTTTCGTCAACTCCTCCCCAGTATCAGCGTTATTTGATTCTGGTACATCACATTCATTTATGTCTGTACGATTCGCGACACGGATAGGACTGGATCCCGAGTCATTATCAGTAAGGCTCAATATACTTACTGGTAACGGACTTGTGGGAGTAGATAGAGTGTTTTCCTCGTGTCAGATCGTAGTTAGCGGTAAAGAGTTTCTCGCTAGGTTGATAGAATTTCCGATGGCCGATTATGACGTGGGCTTAGGGATGGATTGGTTGAGGGACCAGTATGCTAGAATAGATTGCCATATCGGCAAGATTATTTTTAGTATTCCTGGTGAGCTAAAGTTTTCATTTTTCCGAGGTGGAGTAGAACCTTCTCCTCTAGTATTTCGGATGGCAGTTGCAGCGGCAGTTCGATTTCCCAGAGTTGTAGAAGAGTTTCCTGTTGTTTTCCCCGAGGAGCTTCCAGATATGCCACCAGAAAGAAAGATCGAGTTCACCATAGACCTGATCCCCGGAACAGCACCAGTGTCAGAGAGAGTCTACCGGATGGCACCGTCAGAATTGGAGATCTTGTATAAGATGATTGAAGACTCAGGACTAAGAGATTCATCCGTGCTAGTGGATCGCCTTGGGGAGCCCCGATACTTCTTGTGAAAAAGAAGGATGGTACGTCCAGATTATGTATTGACTATCGTACCTTGAACTCAGTGACAATCAAGAACAGATATCCTCTCCCGAGGATAGATGACTTGTTTGATCAACTCAAAGAGGTGTCAGTATTTTTGAAGATTGACTTGCGATCAGGATACCACCAGATCAGAGTCAGAGAGCAGGACATCCCGAAGACGGCATTTAGATCCAGGTATGGGCATTGGGAGTTCCTTGTTATGCCCTTTGGAGCAACCAATGCATCGGCTGTATTCATGGACCTCATAAATCGTATCTTTATGCCTTATTTGGATCAGTTTATGATTTTGTTCATAGACGACATCCTGGTCTACAGCAAGAGTGAAACGGAGCATGAGTAGCATCTCAGAGTTGTCCTCCAGATTCTCCGAGAACACCGGTTGTATACGAAGTTCAGTAAATACGAGTTCTGGCTCGATCGCATTTCATACTTGGGTCATATTATTCTTATCCTGCTTTTACTGCTTTACTTTAGAGTTGATATGATTTGCATGCTGATTTTATTTTATAGTTTGGCTTCCTTTGTGGTACTTGCTATTGGGGGTCTGACCCCACTGGTTTTGTTTGGCCAGATATGGTAGAGATGCTCGAGGATCTTCCGTACCTTCCACTCGTTAGTGATTACCCAGAGCACCAGAGTACCTGAGTTGGTTCCTTCTTTTCGTCCACGTACATTGTTCTTTTGAGGCTTTTCGCCATCGAGCACTTGTTTAGATCGTGTTTGGACTTGATATTTAACCTATGGGTTTAGACATAATTTGTGTATTCTAGACTGTAGCTAGAGCTTATCATGTATGACTATTACTCTTGCTAGTTCTTCACTCTGTATTACTAGCTTCATGATCATTGATTATGATGGTTTGGGACGCTTTACTATTTTATATTCCAGATGATCATACTTTTTGTACATTATTTACTGTCTGTGATTGAGATATCTAGGATTATTGACCTAGGAATGCATGTTGGATTGTAGTAGTGACTCCCATCTATACAGTTTATACGTTATTTCGAAGTACCGGAGTACTTTGGTATACGTAGCTGGCATGGTCCGTCTCTACTTGCCAGTATTCTGGTTCTGGGGCGTGACATAGGTTTTAGTGGTAGCCCATGCAGGTCTAATTTTTCAGATATATGGGGGTTACTGGTAGTTATCTCAGTCACAAATCTTCTTCATTGATATCGTTCGTATTTTAATCTACCTCTATTCATTCGACTTGATATCTGCGTTAATCGTTGATCCTTTCTGTTCCCTCGACTTGATCGTTGTGTCCTTTAACTTTTAAGGGCACTGTTCTTAATCCTTCGGACCATCTTGTTTTGGTTCTGCCAATGGCAGGTCAGCAATCTTCTGTTAGGCCAGTTTTGGATGATAAGTCCCAACATTCAGGGGCAGAGTTCAGAGTTGACCACTACACCAAAATAGCCATTTTGGAATGGAGAAATTCTGTTCCAAATAATTTTTGGAACGCCTATATGGCGTGCCTAATTATGGGCTGCCAAATATCTTGGAACAGAATGCAAGCGTTCCAAAAGACATATATTGTAACGGTTTAAAGGCGCTCCAGATTTGGAACACCAATGTAGCGTGCCTAAAAAGCATTTCAAATTAAATTTTTTACACTTACTAGAATGGCTAGAAGGTGTTCCAGTTTTTGTCACGACCCGCACCCTAGAGTAAGGGCACGAGACGTGGGTACGTCCAGCCTACGCCGCAGTGTCGGCGGTAGAACGCTTTCCTAGGTCTCATGCATCTAACAGTATAATGCTAAGCAGTTTATACTCCCCGAATGGGGGTGACATAGCAGAATGTAAACTCAATCACAACTAAGGAAGAAGAAGCACGATATGATATAGAACTCAAATGAAATACAGATGATCAGAAGAGTCTAAGTGTCTAAGATAACAACTCAGCAAACATCCAGAAATACAAAGTCTCAACTACAAAATATGAAAGAACATATACAATCCAGATCTCAAATGACAGAAATAATAAAAACCTAGACTAGGGAGCCTCAGTCTCTATGGCTAGTGGATCCGGCTGGAAATCTGGATCACAGGTGTCATCTAGAGTTGTCCCATAAAAAGAGTCAACACCAGCCTCATCCTCGTCCTCTGTAAACATATCAACGGTGCCCAATCAGGACGGAGTGAGCACAATACATCTCAACAGATCATAGCAGGTTAGAAAATATAACCATGCAGTAAAGTAAGATACAGAAAACTGAAAGAAAGTACAGAATGTAAAGGAGATAGTTGTAATAGAAATATCTACTATAAATAGAGAACTAACAGTGGCTAGTGAGTCAGAGTACAATATAGACATGTGAATGGCATATGATGATTCTGATGCTACACTACGGAATGATTCTGATGCTATACTACTTGGATATTATTCACATGTCCACTTCTACTCCTCCGTAACCTAATCAATACACAAGGATCCAGCCAGGTTATGTTATGATTCATGTAATGGCCCCCGAAGGGTGATACATGATAGTCCCATAAATGGAGATTCTAGGAATTCCTATAAATGGGTGATTCATGGAAGACTCTGTGATCATGAGAGTACATGTCACAAGTGATACAATGAACCATGAAGCATAGTGATACACAATGTAAGTGAAACGCACAGAACATGTAGTATCCGATGCTCCCTGAGGGGATAACATCTCAAGAAAGGATCCATATAGTACTAATCCGTGTGACCAACGTGACAGCATCAAGTAAAGTAATTTAAAACAGGAGAATAATTCTAACAGGATATGAAATAATCAGAGAATGTACTCGCCTGGTATCCTGAATGTCCGAAGAGAATATATTGTCCGAGGAGTGGTGTCTGTCTCCTATAGAACAGTACAAGTCACTACATGTCTAAAATAATAAAATAGACTGCTACAATGCATCTACATGATGTTTGGGGTCAATCTAGGCTAAAGTTAATGTTTGGTCAACTCTAGTCAACCCTAACAGTCAAACTAGGTTAATTCTAGTCTAATTTGGTCAAACCAGGTCAAACAAGGTTAAACTTGGTCAAACTAGTCTAGGTTGGTCAAACCTAAGCTTAACAAGTCAATTCTAGGTCAACTAACTAAATATCACACAAGTCACCTAGCCTAGTGATACACAAGTGTATCACACCACATGCCATAGGCCAACTACCTCGGCCATGGGCCAATACAAATGGCTAATGAGATCCCTACTACACATTTCACATAGGCTAGTATAACTATTACCCACATAATATATATATGTAAATGCACATACACATAGATTAGGAAATATATATATATATATATATATATATATATATATATATATAAATATATATATATATATATATATATATATATATATATATATATATAAAGGAATACATAAATGTGTGTGTGTGTATGAGTGTGTGTGTTGTGGACTGTAAACAGGGCAGAAATATAGGATGGCCTGTGTGTGTGCATTGTGTTTAGGTGTGTGAGTGTGTAAACTGATTTCAGAAATGTGTGTGTGTGTGGATAGGACAGTGAACCAATGTGTGTTTGAGAGTGTGAGCTATGTGTGTGTCAAGTGCACAGGAAATCAGTGATAGCTTTCAGGATTTTTCCTGAAACTGATGACCGAAAACCTGTGATGGGAATGCATTGGGTGTGTGTAGATTGGACTGGAAATCAGTGACAGGTTAAAGGGTTTTGTGTGTGTGAGTTAATAGGAGTTCAATCTCAGATTTTTGAAGAACCCATTGACAGGTATAACCCCCAACCCAAATGCCCTATTCGAAAACCCATAGAATTAACACAATCAAAGTTAACCTATCAATCATTCATCAATTAACCAATATATAGGTGAGTCCTATTTAACATTCAATCATCATAAAATCAGGAAAAAAACGAAAATCAATTTCAGGAAAAACACATTCAGCCCAGTGTATCAGTGAAAAATTAGTGCACAAGGGAATTCGAGAAATCGAATCCAAACAACCATTAAAATCACAAATAAAAGGTTGGTAATAGGTGTTACACATGTGAGGGTACTAGGTAGGGTCTTCGTGTCCAAGAACTGGACACGAATCGTATCAAAAATAACACACGAACACAGACACCCAACTCGTGTACACAATCATCGTGCACGCGTGCACGCGCGTCCAACACGCGACACACGACACGAAACAACTCGTGTTCGTGTCCAGAGGTGCGCCTAGGGTAGGTCTAGGTCTGTGTCACCCTGAAACGTGTCCACGTGACACACAGACACGATACGAATCCCGTGTCAGTCGTGCCTGTGCACGTGCACAGCACGCGGCCCGTGCGAGTGTGATTTCTCCACGTGTTCTCCACGACATGCTCCCAAATTTTGGGAGCATGTTGACAGACATCGCCCCTTGCTTCCCCCAAAATTTTAGGTCATGACGTGTCCTGTATCCCGAGATACAGCCCCCGAGATGCAGGACACGGCCTAAAGGCTTGTGCTGCGTGTCCAGGTGGAAAAACACGATACAAATAGACACAAAATACCATACCACCTTCACAAATATTAATACACTCACCTAGATCTACAAATCTATGCAATCACTTTTCAAAAATACGAAAATAACTTCCTATGTGGTATTTCTACAAACACCTATATTACCAATACGATACGTGTCCGACACGGACACGAATTGGACACAAATTGTGCCCAAAACTCGTAGACAGTTAGGTAACCCCTAAACCTAACCTTATATGCAAAGAAATCAGAAAAAATAGGAGTTTAGATGTGTAGGGCCTAAAAAAATCAAGTTGCACATATCAACAAAGTCAGAAGATCAAGAAATGAATCTTTCAAATGAACTGCGCAGACATCAGATTGTGCAGTATACAGATTGCGCATACTAGATTGCGCACACTACCAAGCGCAGGCTGACGTGGCAAATCATCATCATTACCTGACACAATCAAATCTTTCTGACAGCTGACAATGCGGAGAACGAGGCGACCGTTCGTTTAATCGTGCAGTACGGCGCTCGAGGACAGCTGGCAGCGCAATCCATGTTGGCGCAATCCATTCCTGCGTAGTCCAAGTCTGCGCAATCCAAAGCCAGCGCAATTCAGTTTGCGCGTTCTATCAACATAAATGACAAAATACACGTGGCATTCATGCCATCATTTGTTCATTACGTGGCAACCGTCTATACACGATCATGCACATTTCAATCAAATGATGCCATGTGTCCAAGACAGTTGGCCCATGATCCAGCAACTGCCTGCACAGTCTACTGTTGTGCAATCCAATTACTGTGCAATCCAATTGCTGCACAATCCATCATGCGCAGTCCAGAATAACTAAAAGTTAGTTATTTTTTATAACTCTATAAATAGAGTTTCAAGTCTCCATTCAAGGGGATCAGAGATCAGATCATAGAGAGATCAGACTTTAAAGTTCAGAGAGTCCAGGAGTTCTTGCCCAAGTGCTGCTGCATTCTTTCGAGGCTTTTGCCTTCAATTTTCGAGGCTTTTTGCCTTCAATTCCAGAGTTGTCTTCAACTTCAGAGGCTCCTTCTTCAAAGTTCACATCGTCCAAGGGATAAAGCAATCGTCATCTAGATTGGATTCCTACAGTTGTACCATTCCCAGAATTCAAATTGTAATCTTTTTACAAAGTTTGTATCAATAAAGTTTTATACTTTTGTTTTTGCAAACAAAATGGCGACTCTGCTGGGGACGACTTTCTCCTCCGACGAGGAAGTGACAACTCAATGTGACGTAGCGTCTATCAGAAAGACGCAGAAGACACTGGTTGTGAAGATCAACCAGACAGCCTACGAGGCCATGATCACCTCCAAGACCACTCCTCGTACTGCAACCACTTCTGCCACAAGCAAAGTGCGTCCAGTGTGGGTCCCAAAGACTGCTGCGCAGTCTATTGATGCTGCCAGCAAGACTTCTGCCCAGTCTGCCAGCAAGACTCCTGTGCAGTCTAAAGCTTCTGTCATCAAGCCTGCTGCACAATCTGTCTCAACTAATGCTGCACAATCTGCTGTTGCCAGTATACAGAGTACTTCATATGCTGCCTTGGCTAAGTACAAGACTCCTATGCCTCTGGCGCAGTTGGCTGCCAATCTTCCTGCGCAAACCAACACTCCAACAACCAGAGTCCACCATAGGCACTCTGTGGCAAGAACTCCTGATGCGCAAACCACAGTCTCTATGGCCAGAACCAGTGCGCCATCCACCCATGCGCAAAGCATGCCTGCACAATCCAAGAGTGACAGCCTTTTGGCTAAACTCTCTTCTTCTCATAATAAAGGAGAAAACTTTGCTCCTCCTCCCAAACACACTGTTGCTCCGAAGCAATCCACTGGGGGTAGTCCTTTGGCTATTCCTCTTCCTCCTCAAAATAAAGGAAAAGGCCCGTTGGTCTTTTCTCAAACTTCCTTGTCCTATGACTTGGAAGACAACAGAGGGAAACGCTCTTTAGCTAACCCTTCTTCACAAAACAAAGGAAAAGGCCCTTTGGTCTTTTCTCAATCTTTTTCAGTTTTTACTGTAGAAGATCAATCTGTACGTGCCTCTGCACCAATCAGTACTAGAACTCTTTCAAATAAGGATTCTTCTTTTCTTCATGACAAGAGAACTTGTACTGACCAAAGAGGTATTCTGCCTACTCCGGTAGCAGAGTTCCAAGACCTCCCAACTCTCAAAATATCCCATTCAAGACAGGGAAAATTGTTGGTGTTTCAAACAGAAACCCCTGGGGGTGAGTTTGTAGATCTAAGGACTTATCTCAACAGGCCTACTTCGGCGAAACGCAAACAACCAATGCCGAAGATCAAACATCAAAGACAAACTTCCAGGGTCAAAGATCCCGACACTTATGCCAATGAAGTGAGCACTTCCCTATACACTCAAGGGACTAAACAGTTGAAGAATCGGAATCATGTTCCGAACATTATCAAATAACAGATCCCTCAGAGTTTTTCTCATCCTACTGTTGTTCTCGATCTCCGAGAACATCTCAGGCAAAAGCGGGACAACGTCTCAACACCTCCAGTTCAACCATCTGATCATCATTGCAACCACAAAGTCATCATCCAATGTTGTTGTCAAACAACAAAACGGTCTGTCTTCGATCGTCTGACTTTTGCTAAATCTGAAGCTATGTCAGAGGAAGACGAAGTCTTGTACGCTTCTGTCAACATGACTTCCCAAGACACTAGGGGTAGAAAGTGCTCTAAACACGGCAAACCTCGCAAGCCAAGCCAACGGTATTTGGATTTACTTCAAGAATCTTCTGAAGGAGTATTTCGACATACCCGTTCCCGAAGCCGAGATACAATCGGTCAAAGGAACCTTCCTCAAAACCCTTCGAGTTATCTTTCTACCTCTCAGTCAGGAGACGACTCTTTCTCCGACTATGATACATATAGCGAAAGCTCTGAACAGACAGTATCTTCCACTGTACCAAGAGAAGTCACGGCGTATGTTGTCAATGAAGATCAAGATGCTTCAACCTCAGCAAATCAAGAACAGCGAATAGCTGCGCTTGAAGACAAGTTGAAGACCATGGCTGAAATGGTTGCTAGTATGCATTCTATCATTGTGGCACAACATGCCACACCACCAACTGTACCTGCTACGAGTCCAGAGATTATAGCATCTTCGGTACCTGTTAATGCTGGGCTGGGGGTAGTATCTCCTCAAATGCCTCCTGTACAAGTACAAGTTCAAACTACACCCAGTCAATCAGGAGCTGGGGGTAGTGCTTACAATGCTGTTCCTCCTCCTACTACTCTGACTCAACCTCCTCCTTCTTCATCATCTGAAGACGCAAATGAATCTGTCAAACTCTTGCGAACTCAGTTTGAGGCGTTCAAAGAGAAAGACAACTTGCAAAGATTGGGGATCAAGCAGCCCTATCCAATTGAATGGAAGGAAGTCCCGTTCCCGCCAAAGTACAAGATCCCAACGATCTCTTTGTTTGATGGCAGCATCTCACCAAGCCAATTCATCAATCACTTCGAGGTTATGACTGTTCAACTCCAACCAAATGACGCTCTTCTTACCAGAGTGTTCGTCGGTTGTTTAGCCGGCGTAGCATATGATTGGTATAGAAGTTTGCCCGATGGTTGTATCACTTCCTTCTCAGGTCTCAAACAAATCTTTCTGGAACGATTCTATAAGGGATTCAACGACATGACTATGTCGGCCCTCAACAAAATCAAACAGAAACATAATGAAACTGCTGAGAGTTTTATCGAACGGTTCTACCGAGAAGCCTTAAAAATGCCTCCAGGGACTCCTGCTGCTGTTACCATAGACACCTGTAAGGCAAATCTTTTGCCTATCATCAGCATGTGGACAGGCTCAACTCAGTTCCAAGATTGGCCATCCTTTATTGTCAACGCCAAAGCTGCGAAAGTGAGTGCTGAGAAGTTCAAGTAGTTGGGGGTACAAATGTCTAACCCTGACCGAGATGAACATCAGGCTTCAGGTGGCGGTAATCATCAGAACAATCGCAAAAACAAGGAGACTCTGAATATCAATCTGAAGAGTAAAGAGTCTCTAGCTGTTAATGTAGCTCCGCCTACACCCACTTCCACTCCTTCTGTACCGCAACCGAGGGAACCTCGTCCGAAAGTAGAATATTCCTTCGACGAGAATGATACCACAAGTATTTTTGATTGCTTACTCAAAAGCAACAAGATTCAGCTCCCAGATCCAAAGAAACCTGATGAAGTCGGTAACACTGATCATCCTAAATATTGTGTCTACCACAGATTCATTGGACACCCCACTCGAGCATGCTACGTGCTCAAGGACAAAATTCAAGAGCTTGTCAATGCTGGTGTTGTTACTCTGCAACAAGACGAGAAGACCATGACTGCAAACATGGTTTCAGTTCAGTTTCAGTTTCAGTCCAGACGACATTTTTATGTTAAAAAGTGGAAGTGTTCATTCCTGTCAGATTTCTGTTTTATTTATAGGCAGAGGTTCCTCAAACAATGAAACGACATCATCATCCGACGGTTCGCCCGTTCATTTACAATCATTTGACGGTTTATCCGTTCATTTATTATCACCTGACGGTTCATCCGTTCATTTATCATCATCTGACGGTTCACCCGTTCATTTATTACAACCTGACGATTCATTCGTTCATATTCATCCGATGGTTCATCCGTTCATTCACAGTCATTTGACGGTTTATCCGTTCATTTATTATCACCTGACGGTTCATCCGTTCATTTATCATCATCTGACGGTTCACCCGTTCATTTATTACAACCTGACGATTCATTCGTTCATATTCATCTGACGGTTCGTCCGTTTATTCACAGTCATCTGACGGTTCATCCGTTCATTTATCATCACCTGACGGTTTATCCGTTCATCTATCATCATCTGACGGTTCACCCGTTCATTTATTACAACCTGACGATTCATTCGTTCATATTCATCCGACGGTTCGTCCGTTCATTCACAGTCATCTGACGGTTCATCCGTTCATTTATCATCATCTGACGGTTCATCCGTTTATTTATCATCATCTGACGGTTCACCCGTTCATTTATTACAACTTGACGATTCATTTCGTTCACACCTTTTTGACGATTCATTTTTCGTTCATCCACATCAGTAATTTATCATCCTTGATTAAGTTGTCAATTGAAATAATAATATTCGATGTATTCTGCCATGTCCATATTACCTCTGAGCAGATATAATGAATATAATTATTTTCCTACAAAATCATCAAGAAATATATCATATCTTGTACCTCTGAATATATTTTCTATCTCTATTATTTATATCTGAACAAGATATACAACAAATAATGGAGCCACAATAAAATATCTTTTATTAATCAAAATATGAGACATTACAAAAACACATGTATTACAAAAGACATAAAGATACAAAATGTTCTGCTAAGACGGAGGCATTATCATATTAGCAATTTGCTACTTCAGAGTTTGTAGCCGCTCTTCACGAGTGGACATCACCCTCCTTCTGGCCTCTTCCATCCCGCTTTTTTCATTGAAAACGGGCATGGTCACCGTTCGGCGAGTAATCTCGGCATCATGAGCTGCCACGTACTCATCCCTTTCTTGAATCAGAGCATTGAATTGTTGGATTGTAAGTTGATGATCAGTAAATTCATTTTCTAATTCCTTCTGGAGACGAGCATTCTCTGCTCTCAGCTCAGCAGTTCTTTGCTCTTTTCTCTCAGCCACCAAGGTCACTGATTCTAGCTTGGATTGATACTCAGCAGATTTTGCAGAATAAGCCTCCAAGAGGTTCTGGAGATTCACCCTTTCAATGTCAGCTGCTTGAGCCATTCGTTCAAACTCTGCCTATACTAGAGGTTCTAATTCCCCTTTATTGAGTTCCTTGTTGTTCTTTATGGAGATTTTTAGCTCATTTAATATATGATCAAGGAGAGTGGCCTAAGCCTCATCACCCTGTTCCCGGATGGCCTTCACCAGGAAAGAAGTCGGACCTCTAACCATAAAAAAATCCGCATCTTCTTTATCCATCATTCTATTAACTAGAGGTCCCAAAGACTCGAAGAAACATCTGGTGAATGATTGGATTACGAGCTGATTAGTCGCCAGAGCACCAGGGGTTGCAGCTACTCCTGTTGATGACGAGGCCGCAGGATGTTCAATCTCTCGCATCTGGACAGCGGGCTCTTTGAATAAAGGAGCCAAAGTGGAGCTAGTTGCCCCTCCTGGTTGTTCCTCTGTAAAAGTAAAGATTGTCATTTTGCCTGTTGTTTGCTATTGTCCAAGAAGTTTAAAGATGTAAACTGTCTTACCATGGTTGAATCCAGCAATGAGCCTATCATCTGCAGGAATAGACTCTAGCTGAACAGAGGTAGCTTCAGCCATAACAGCTTGGCTACTGCCCGCTTCAGAACCACAGGATAAATGATGACTGCTACTAGCAATCATCGTCGTTACAGGCACTATGTCCGTGCATGTCGGAGGTGCTGGAGGAGTCTCAAGATCTGCAGGAAATACAAATAAAGATGTTAGCTATCAATCTATTTAAAAGGAGATTGCTAATTTCATTATATACCTTGAGGATCAGTGGCGGGAGTTTCCTCCGGAGCTTCTTCATCTGCTGCTTTTTCTGGAGATGCCTCTACCTCAACATCCTCTTCAGGATTCAAGGTATTAGCGACAGTTTCTGGAGATGCTTCTACCTCAACTTCCTTGTTAGGATCTAAGGTATCATCGACAGCATTAGGAGATATATGCACTTTATCATCCCTTTCGGGATCTTGCATATCTTCATCAATATTCTCGGACGAAGAACTCTCCTCATCTTCACCTTCTTCTGGTACATTCCCGCTGGTAGTTGCAGCTTGGTCAAAATAGTCCTCCAGCGGGCTGTAGTTGCAATCTTCTAGAGCTGCAATCACTTCACGATCTTCCTCTTCGCGGAGGGTCCTAGGAGTAGGAGGAAGTTGAGTCGTCTCCGCGACAGGTGAAAGAGGTCGTACAACATCTTGCTCTTCCTCCATGATATTTTCTCTGGGCTCTTCGGCCTCAGTTCTCGGATCAAGATCTTCCCTCTGCTCAATCTCTTCCCTATGTTCTAGACTGGAAATTTTATTCCCAGATTCAGAAACAGGGGTGGGAGAGGACATGGTGATTCCTGCTGTAGCATTTGCCACGATCGAAGACAAAACTTGACTTCTACGGACCAACCTTTTCTTTCTGTGTAGAGGTCTTTCAGGACTCTCTACATTTATTGTCTCGACTTGTCTTTGAACAGAGGTCGGTGTGATAGCTTCTTCTTGCTGAATTGTCTCGGCCAGTTGCCGAGATTGAGATTTAGTGGTAATCTTTTCCGAGGAATGATCTAAGATCAGTTTCTTTTTTGCTGCCGGAGCGGGAGGCTCCTCTCTTCTCCTCTTCTTGGCTGGAGATCTAGCTACCTTCAAAGAAATACGCAGTGCTGCGTTTACCTCTTCAGGGAACATAATGTCCCTTGAAGCTTCTAAAGGTGCATCTACTGGTTCATGCACCTCATCATTTCCTAGGAGCGACATGATGACTCCTCCTTTCTTCAATCTTGTTGAAGACGCGAAGCTATCCGCGAGATTAAAATTCTCAGCAAAGGTGTTCGAAGATGTATAGAATATTGAGTATGTAAATAGCATCCGAGGGCCATGATTGCTATCTACTGGCATCGAGAATGTTACTTTCGTATCTCGAGTATTATAATAAGCCCAAGCTCGGGCCCCATCTATCAAGAAACCCTTTCCTTGAAGGCACGTGATGGCATTTCCCATATGGAATTGGTCGTACCCGAACTGCCGAGCAAATCGACTGGGAAGATATGGCTCTAAATAATATTCTTCTTCAAACCGATACACCAAATGGGACGGTTGAATTGTCTTCAACCACTCAAAAGCTGCACGGCTCAAAGGTTGTATCTTCGAGTCAATCATATTTGTCGGCATTTGTTCATATCCGGCGGGAGGAGCAGTGCAACAAAAGTTCCATCCTTTGCTCAGGTTCAGAGCATATCTACAATCTCTCAAAGAAGTGTATTTCTATTTACTATGAGAGTATCTCCGCAAAAAGCTGCCGTCGACGGGTCCCATGCTGGGGTCCATCAAAGTAGGATGGTGAAGAAGCAACCACCCGAACAGATATGTATATGGCAATTCTAGTCGAGGAAATTCTTTTTCTCCTTTAGCTTTCAACATCAGATCAACGTACAGACGAAGACTGGCATTCAACCTACAAGTCATCGCTGACAAAAGATCCATCTTGTAGCCAAAGACTAATCTAACGGCGGCAAAAAGAACACCGCGATGGAAGCGGTCTACGACACTGGATCCTGGGACTACAAACCGACGAAGCCAATACGTCAGAAACCCTGCTAATTGGGATTCTTTTGACATAAATCTATACCCTACTCTTAAATAACTCTCGAGAGTATCTCCTTTCTTCAGAGGAGGACATTGATGATCATTCTTCATCTCTTCATCCAAATCCCCACTTTTTTCCATCAGTTTCACCACTTCTGTATTGCTCAATGGCTTAAAAAAGTCAGGATAGCATTGGTCATGTTCCTTGGTCTTCTTTTCTTTGATATGGTTGAGGAACAGATAAGGCAACCATTTTGATGAATAACAAGTATTGGATGTACCGCTTTGGTAATACAAAGAGCAGATTTTATAATGACATAGCAGTTCTTCAAAGACTGCTACCATGGCTGCATTCTCCTTTCTAAGTTTGTCCAACTCATCATTAGTTGGGACAAATTCCTCATATGGGGTATTCCCTATCGGCAAGTAAGAGATGAACTGCATCTCATGAAGTGCAAACCCGATCTCTCCGCCGGGAGTCATGAAAGTCCCTGTTCTGTAATTGTATCTTTCTGCTAGAGCCAAGAACAGTTGCGAGTTAGGGGCAAAACCATAAACAGTGGCATGCACTGCTTGGTACAAATTGATTTGCTGAAGTTTATTTTCAAACTTAGTCAAAATCCAGTTTGCTATGCAGTTCCATCTCTTAAAATCTGGATTCACTAGTCCAGTTAATCTGAGGTCCTGATCTGGGTACCTCCCTTCGACCTTCGCAAACTCATTTGCGAATATTGGAGTTCTGACAGGCAATAACAAGGAAGAATTCTCCGGCAGAATACAACCGGGTTTCAAACCTCTTAACAAGACACTGTATCATTCTGAGGAACTGTAGAACATGTCCTTCTTGTTCGGCCCCTTCTTCACAAAAATCCTTCCTGGACGGACATCTTGGAAAGGTGTAAGGTTCCATTCCATCTTCCTCGGATAGCTCGCATGAGCATACCGGGATAAGGGAAGGCAGCGGGAAACATCTGGTATCGAGAATGTCCTATCCTTCTGATGGACAATCCTTTCTTCCATCCTTGGCCTCGGTTGAGAACTTTTCTCAAAAGCATCGCCGAACAGGAATAATGGCTTCTTGTGAATGACAGCGTCTGCTGATTCCAGAGGTTGTCCATTCATCAAATATAGTAGAGTCTCATTATCTTGGGCTATCAAAATAGCCTGACGGGAAGTTGGCAGATCATATTGAGGATAGTGCACATGGGATAGGTCCTCTTTGTATTCTGACTCTGAAAGAGCTTCTACAAAGTCCTCATATCCAGGATCTTCTCTGGTATTAACTGCATCAAACAGAGAAAACAAAAATTCAGTACAAGTCAAGTCAAAGATTCTGTCATCAGTTTGCGCAAACATCAGATTGCGCAATATCAGATTGCGCGATATCAGATTGCGCAATAATCAGACTGCGCAAACAAACAGTCATCAGTTTGCGCTGGTAGTCTCGCGCAAATCAGCAAATTGTGCTGACTTTTGCCAGCACAGTTCAACCGATTGCGCAGAATGTCGTCCTTCATAAAAATGAAGAGCGAACTGATTTGTGCAACCAGATCCCTAAAAAGGGTGGCGCAGTATGATTACATCTCTAAAAAGAGATGGATTCTGAAAGAATAAGTGAGATCAGAACCCTAAAAAGAGTTTTTTAGGTCATCTACCTAGCAGTACTGGATGAGCAGTTTCGTGACGAGAAGCACGTCGCGCAACCCTAGCCGATGACTCGGCGGGGGCCTTGCCCTTAGCGACGGCGGAGGATCGTCTAGGCGCCATGGAGATCGTCGGAGAAGAAATGAGGAAAGGGTTCGGAATTTCTCTTTCAAGTGTACGAAGAAAGCAAAGTAAAGAATACTTCGAAGTGTGAAGAGGACTATTTATAGTTTTTGAAAACGAAACGGTTGCCTCAGATTGTGCCTAAAAAATGGGGCTAATCCCTCAGATTGCACAGACAGCTCATTTCATGCGCAATCTAAATGAAAGTTCAAAATTCAAAGTATTTCGAAATTTTGAATAAATTCATATTTCGAAAACTTTGAAGGGGGTCTTGTAGGGCCTAAAAAAATCAAGTTGCACATATCAACAAAGTCAGAAGATCAAGAAATGAATCTTTCAAATGAACTGCGCAGACATCAGATTGCGCAGTATACAGATTGCGCATACTAGATTGCGTACACTACCAAGCACGCAGGTTGACGTGGCAAATCATCATCATTACCTGACACAATCAAATCTTCCTGACAGCTGACAACGTGGCGAACGAGGCGACCGTTCGTTTAATCGTGCAGCACGGCGCTCGAGGACAGCTGGCAGCGCAATCCATTCCTGTGCAGTCCAAGTCTACGCAATCCAAAGCCAGCGCAATTCAGTTTGCACGTTCTATCAACATAAATGACAAAATACACGTGGCATTCATGCCATCATTTGTTCATTACGTGGCAGCCGTCTATACACGATCATGCACATTTCAATCAAATGATACCATGTGTCCAAGACAGTTGGCCATGATCCAGCAACTGCCTGTGCAGTCTACTGTTGCGCAATCCAATTGCTGCGCAATCTATCATGCGCAGTCCAGAATAACTAAAAGTTAGTTATTTTTCAGAACTCTATAAATAGAGTTTCAAGTCTCCATTCAAGGGGATCAGAGATCAGATCATAGAGAGATCAGACTTTAAAGTTCAGAGAGTCCAGAAGTTCTTGCCCAAGTGCTGTTGCATTCTTTCGAGACTTTTGCCTTCAATTTTCGAGGCTTTTTGCCTTCAATTCCAGAGTTGTCTTCAACTTCAGAGGCTCCGTCTTCAAAGTTCACATCGTCCAAGGGATAAAGCAATCGTCATCTAGATTGGATTCCTACAGTTGTACCATTCCCAGAATTCAAATTGTAATCTTTTTACAAAGTTTTTATCAATAAAGTTTCATACTTTTGTTTTTGCAAACAAGATGGTTTACCTATTGAGTATCAAAACTCAAGAAAAGCTTCAAAGAAGAGATTCCAAATGGCAACTCCAATCCTCCAAATGGCACACAAACTGAGGTAATCCTCCAAAATCAGTAAATAAACATAAATTAGATCCTAATGCAAAAGACTAGGGTTAAAAAGGAATTAAAATGAATAAAATGGGATTTTAGAGCAAAGGAAAAAATACCTCTCCTCCAAAATTTGGGCAAACTTAAAAAGAGGCAAGAACACACTAAGAGATAACTTATAGGCAAGGGAAAACCCTAATAGTGGCTGCCATGGTTGGGTTAGAATTGGTTTTGGGCTTAAGTCATGGGCCTATGGCTTAATCACTAGTCTTTAAATTGGTAAGTCATAAGTCATTGACTTAAGTCACTAGTCTTTAACTAATTTCACTCAACTAATCATCCCTACCTTAAAACTAAATTCTAATGACTAAAAGTAGGTTAACTAGAGTTAGACTAGGGTCACCAACTAGGTTTAGCTTCTAGGCTAGTCTACAAGTCTCAACTAGCTCAAGTCAAAAATCAAAAACACCAATTAAATAAATCATCAAATAATTCAAAGAGGCCAAATGACCAAAATACCCTCATGCTCAAAAGTGAAAATAAATCATCCTAATGCCATGGTTGGGCTCTAGGTCAGACAGTCTCTCGAATTACGCTAGCAAGCACATCAAAATCACAAGTCATGGTTTTAAAATAGTTTTAAATGATTAAAAAATTACCAAAAATCATAATGTGAAATAAATATCAATAAATAATAATATAATTACAAAATTTCAAAATTACCCTCATCTGGAAAACTGGGTGTTACAGTTTTGGAACACCTTAAATGCATTCCTAAGAAAGTGTTTCAGTTTTTTTGCATTTAAAGTTAAAAAGTGTTCCAGTTTTGGAACACCTGCCAAGTGTTCCTAAAAAAAATTCATATTACTTTTGCACCTTACAGGAACCGATAAAAAGTATTCCAGTTTTTTAATAACTGGAACGCATATTAATATATACACAATATATTGGAACGCATATTAATATATAAACAATATATTACACAATTGACAATATCTTCCATAGCAGAAGTACATGCAATTACATTGTTATGAACTCTCTTTTTTCATTAAACTGATTAACCAAATGGCAATTGACAATATCTTCTATAGTACAAGTACATGCATTACATTGTTATGAACTCGGTTCTTTTTCTCAAACTGATTAACAAAATGACAATTGACAGTATCTATTATGGACATTGAAGGTAAAAGTGATTCCATAACAAAAGTTTACACACAACTCAAAGGCTTCTCCTCCACTAGGGGATATAGAAATATTGATCTCCTCATGAGCTTCATCAATAGAGTACAACTGTTATAGAAATGTTGATCTCCTCATTGTAGATCCTAAAAATCAAGTTGCGTCATGTTTGTACTACTCAGCAATCAAGTTGCGCCCAAAAAATCAAGTTGCGCCACTGATATGAAGCTCAGAGATTAAGTTGCGCCACTGCTCAAATTGCGCCATATATCAAATTGCGTCCAATCATATTGCGCCTAAGCCTACGTGGCGCATAACTGACAGCACTGACAACTGACAGCACGTTAAACGAAGAAAATCTCTTCGAATCCCGTAAAGCGTAGCGCTTGATCAAACTCTTCTCACAAACTGACACGTGCCTATGCACTGAGTTGCGCCTAGGCGCAACCTAATCAAGCGCAGTTTGACTCGTTGACTGAAGTTCGTGCAACCTGACAAAGTTGAAGCAACTAACGTTCTAAAGCAGGATGATGTGGCGCACATGCCACTAATCTCTCAAAACGTGTCCACTACTCTGTACACGACCATGCGCATTTCAATCATATGATACCACGCGTCTAAATACAGTTAGTACATGTTTGGGTAACTGAATGGAAGTTGGCACAACTTGAGGTTGGCGCAACCCGAAGTGGCGCAGTTCGACCTCGTGCACATCAGAATAACTGCTAAAACAGTTATTTCCAAAACTCTATAAATAGAGTTTCCAATCATTATCAATGCATCAGAGATCAAGAGTTCTTACAAAAGTGCTGCTGCATTCTCCAGAGGCTTTAGTCTTCAAGTTCACATAGTCCAAGGGATAAGGCGATCGTCTTCTGATCGGATTCCTAAAGTTGTACTTTTCCAGAATTCATTGTACTTTGTACGATTCTTTTTAAGTTTGGAATAAACTTTTTGTTTTTGCAAACAAAATGGCGACTCTGTTGGAGACGACTTTCTCCTCCGACGAGAAGGTGACAACTCAATGTGATACCGCGTCAATCGATAAGACGCAGAAGACCCTGGCTGTTCAAGTCAACCAGATAGCCTACGAGGATATGATCAACACTAAGAGCACCAAGTGTACTGTGGCTATTTCTAAGAACAGAGCTGTGTGGACTCCTAAGCCTTCCACAGTTGTTGTTGCCCAAGCGTAACCTGAGCGCACAGTGGCCAAGGCATAATCTGTCTCTGTGGCCCAGGCGCAGCCTACTTCTGTTGCCCGTGCGCAACCCATTCACTCAGTGGCCAAGGCGCACCCTGCTTCTGTTGCCCATGCGTAACCCACTCACTCTGTTGCCCGAGCGCAACCTATACACTCTGCTGCCATGACACAAACTGCTTCAGTGGCCAAGGCGCAGTCTACTACTGTTGCCCGTGCGCAACCCACTCATTCTGTTGCCAAGGCGCAACCCAATCACTTTCCTGCCAAGGTACAACCAGTGGCCCATTCTGCCATGGCATAACCTATACATCTTGCTGCCCAGGCACAACTTACACACTCTGCTGCCCTGGCACAACCTAAGGGAAATAGCCTTTTGGCTATTCCCTCTTCTTCTCCAGTTCTGAACTTGGAGAAGCAATGTTCTAGTGCTAGTACTAGACAGAACAAAGGGAAAAGTCCTTTGGTACTTTCTTAACTTGTGTAACCTGCGCCTATTGTGGTTCAGCAACAAAACAGAGGGAAACGCTTCTTAGATAACCCTTCACAAAATAAAGGAAAGCACCCTTTGGTCTTTTCTCAATCTTCTTCGGTCTATGACTCGGAGGAAAATATCTCAGACTGTATATTTGTACCAGTCAAAACAAGAATTCCCGTGAACAGAGATTCCTCTGTTCTCAACAGAGGTCTTCAAATCTCTGCTAGAAGGAAGAATGTTGATCAAAGAGGCATTCTGCCTACCCCTATGTTAACTTCTCAAGATCTTCCAACCTTGCATATCTCAAGATCCAAGCAAGAAAAATTGCTGGTATCTCAAACAGATGCACTGGGAGCAGAATTATCTGATTTATGCGCTTATCTCAACAGGCGCCAGTCAGTATCAACCTCGGTAAAATGCAAGCATCCTATGCCAAGGGCTAACTTGCGCCAGAAACACATCCTTGAAGAAAAAGACCCAATCACTTATGCCAATGAATTAAGTACTTCTCTGTACACCCACGGAACTAAGCATCTTAAGAACCGGAGTCATGTTCCTAACATCATTAAGGAATATATTCCTCCGACTTCTTCTCGTCCCGTAGTGGTAACCGATCTTCGGGAACGTCTTACACAAAAACGGAAGATCACGGAGACATCTCACTCACCTCTAAACCATCCATCAGAACGACACTGCGTTCATGAAGTGGTTATCAAGTGTTGTTGTCAATCAGCTAAACGATCTGCTTCGATCGTCTGAACTATGCTTCAACTCCTGAACCCATGATGGTAGATGAAGATGAGCTGTTATATGCTTCTGTCAATATGACTTCTCGGGACACTGGGGGTAGAAAATCTTCAAAGCGTGGCACGTCTCGCAATCCTAATCAGCAGTACTTGGGTCAACTCCGTGAATCCAGTGAAGAGGTCTTTCAACATACCAGATCGAAAAATCAGAATTTGGATAAGGATGTCTTTAATCAGGAAGATCTCCCCATCACTCATCTGGGAGAGGATTCTTTATCTGACTTTGACGCAGATAGTGAAAGCTCTGAAAAAACTATCTCGTCAATAATAGCAAGAGAGGTGACAGCATACGCCATTACAGAAGACCAAGACGATTCTAGTTCAGCTAGTCAAGAACAACGAATTGTTGCACTGGAAGATAAACTGAAGTCCATGGCTAAAATGGTCGCAAGTATGCACACCATAATCGTGGCTTAACATGCAGTGCCACCGGTTATGAATCCTGCTACAAATCCTAAGCTCATAGCATCTTCTGTGCCCATCAATGTTGGTCTGGGGGTACCATCTCCCCAGGTTGCTTCTATACTGATTCAAGTCGCTCCCAGTCAATCTGGTGCTGAAGGTGGTAATTATCATGTCGTTCCTCCTCCTAATAATTCGAATCAACCCACTAATTCACAATCATCAGGGGATGCTAATGAGGCTATAAAACTCTTACGCACCTAGTTCGAGGCCTACAAGCAGAAAGATGGTCTACAAAGACTTGGGATAAAATAACCTTATTCTGTGGAATGGAAGGAGGTTCAATTTCCTCCTAAATACAAACTTTCTACCATTATGTTGTTTGATGGAAACACTTCGCCAAGTCAGTATATCAATCACTTTGAAGTAATGACTGATCAATTGCAGCCAAATGATGCTCTTCTTACCAGGGTGTTCGTCGGTTGTTTAGCCGGTGCTGCATATGATTGGTACCGTAGTTTGCCTGATGGCTGCATAACCTCCTTTATTGGTTTTAAGCAAATGTTCTTAGAATAATTTTATGAGGGTGTCAACGACATGACTATATCTGCCCTCATTAAAATTAAGCAAAAACACAATAAAACTACTGAGAATTTTATTGAAAGATTTCGCTGAGAGGCACTTAAAATGCCCCTAGGAACTCCTTCTGATGTGATAATAGACACCTGCAAATCAAACTTGTTGCCTATTATCAGCATGTGGACGGGATCAACACAATTCCAATACTGGCCTTCTTTTATTGTAAATGCCAAAGCTGCGGAGGTTAGTGCTGAGAAGTTCAAACAGTTAGGAGTACAAATGGCTAATCCTAACTAAGACGAGCATCCTACATCCGACAACAATAATTGTCAGAACAATTACAAGGGCAAAGAAACGTTCGTCATCAATCTCAAGGGTAAGGAATTATTGGTTGTCAATGTTGCTCAGCCTACACCCACTCCATCAGCACCACCTCAAAAAATACCTCGTCCAAAAGAAGAGTACTCTTTCGATGAAGATGATATCATGAGCATCTTCGATTGCTTGATCAAAAGCAATAAGCTTCAACTGTCGGAGGCAAAACGGCCAGAGGAAGTTGGTAAGACTGACCACCCTAAATATTGTATTTATCACAGGTTTATAGGACATCCAACTCGAGCATGCTACGTGCTCAAGGGTAAAATTCAAGAGATAGTCAACTCGGGTGCGGTTACTCTCCAACAGGATGACAAGACCGTGACGGCTAATGTCGTCTCTGTGTAATTTGGTGACTTCCCTCCACAACTAGTACAAGATGGTGTCGTTTCCATTCCCAGGACTACTCTTAAAATCGTAAATCTTTCACCTCCCCAAAATGAAGGTCTTGTTCTGCTATCCACGGATAAAGGAGAAATCATGTGGATTCATCCAGATCTCGTGGCAGACTTTGAAGCGCCTTCTTCTTCCAATCAAAAGAAGCGTTCTAAAACTAAATCGAAGAGCTGCAACATGGTATCCTTTGAACCTGTAGCAGAAGAAGAAATTTTAATTGGCACTAGATCTGGGAGACCTTACCTCCGAGAGTATCCTGAGATTCAAGAAAATCCTGCTCCATCTCCTGATGTTATTCCTGCATCATCTTCCCCTGTTGAAAATATACCATCTACATCTTCACCAGTAGCGAAACCGATTCTTTCCAAACCAACATTAGCAGACAAGGGAAAACAACATGTCCGCTTTGATAAAACATTGAAGAAGTCCTCATCTCTCGGACTTGAGAAGCCATATAATTTTGACATACTGGCTCAATTGGCTAACACTCCAACAAGATTATCAATCTTCGAACTCTTACGTCTCTCAAATGAGACTCGAGAAACGCTGAGTGAGGCCTTGATGCAGGCTGATGCTTGTCTTGCTCTCCTCAAGAAGCATGAAAAGAAGCCTGTTAGTTGTACACAATGTCATAGTGTATTTGAATTAATACCCAACATCACTTTTACATAAGATGACATGTTGTTAGAAGACAATCGTCATGATCGTCCTCTCTACTTCACAGGATATGTGGACACCATAAAAGTCGATCGCATTCTGATTGACCCAGGGTCTGCACTTAGCATCATGTCGAAGACTCTGCTGGACGCGTTGAAGATCCCGGTGCACAACCTTTCTACAACTATCACTACTATCTTGGGGTTCAATCAAGGAAAAAGTGAACCTTTGGGGAAGATACGCCTGAAACTTCAAATCGGCAATCTTCGTACGAAGGTAACTTTTTATGTGATTGATAATCATGGTTCATACAATGCTTTGTTGGGAAGACCATTCCTCCATGAACACAACATTGTACCTTCTACCCTCCACCAATGTTTTAAATATGTTGATGGCAATGGAGAAGTACAGAAAGAAGTTGCAGACCTAAATCCTTTCAAGGGGGTGGAAGCGTACTACAACGATTCTCGCATGTACAAAGAGAAATTCATAAAGATGGTATTGGCAATGGACACTGACGAAGAACAGAATGGCGTGCCAAATGATACTCTGGTGGTCCCTGTCAAAGGACGTACGTCCTGTCCTCACTCTTCCAAGACATTGACTATTTACCTTCCTTCTCACAAGAAGCAGCCTCCTGGTGTTAAACAGGAACAAAGGGAGCTCACCTCTTCTGAGCTACTTGTAATCGACCTTCGTCGCAAAAAACCTCTCCCTCTTTCTCGTTCTTCTTCTCCTCCTCTAGTTATCAATCTGACTAAGCCTTCTAAGGCTAAAGGTCATATTGTAAATGATGATGTAAAGATCAATAAAGTAGTATCTCCTTTGTAGTATACTAATGTCTCTTATCATGCTCAATGTTATTTCGATATGCTAGATAGCTTCAAACCACTTACAATAGGGGTCATATCATCTCTCCAAAACGTGGTATCACTTGATTCGATACAAGAATCGTTCTTCCTATTGCCTTCTCGAAAGAAAGGTGAAACTCCTATACTTTTTAGTAAAAGAAAAGAACAAAAAATTATGCTTGACAGCGATAATAAGGATGATACAGGAAGCCTACAACTGCGTCGTTATAGTTCACAATCCAAAGCAATCATCCGTAAAATGGGCTATGATTTCAAAATAGGCCTTAATAACGGTAGAGGAAGACGAACTCCTATTCGTATTCCTGTTCCAAAAAGAAAATAACAACAATAATACGGCAAAATGAAGCGGAGATTAGGTTATACTTCACCAATTCCGACTCCAGAAGCTTCCGAATCTGATGAAGAAGAACGATCCAACTCTTCTGATTCTGTCTCATGGGACTCTGATACCAATATTGGTCATATCCATCGAGTGACAGTATCTTCTAATATGGTGTCTGTCGAGTTCTCAGAAAATGATGAGGATAATATTGAAGAAGCTCCTGAAGTAGATCCTTGGGCACAAAAGATGGACACTCAGTGGGAACTCTGTTTTGAACAACGAGAACCACCTACCGAATATCAACTAATCTAGATCGATGTTGGAGAGAAAGATGTACCACGACCGATCTTCATTAGCAAGAATCTCTCAGAGGATGATAAACAATAACTGATTCACCTTATTCGTGAATATATCGATGGCTTCGGCTGGAGTTATGAAGATATGTCGGGTTTAGATCCTCAAGTCACAACTCATAAACTTAACATTTTGCCTAATACTAAGCCAGTCAAACAACAGCAACGGCGATTCAAGCCTGAGATGATGGATGCGATAAATAATAAAGTCAGAAAGCTTATCGCTTGTAGTTTTATCAGAGAAGAACAACATCCTGACTGGGTAGCCAACGTTGTACCAGTCTTAAAGAAGACCGGAAAGGTTCAAGTATGCATAGACTTTCGAGATCTCAATGACGCTTATCCTAAAGATGAATTCTCTCTCCTAATTACTGATGTCATGATCGATAATACTTATGGATTCGAATGAATCTCTTTCATGGATGGGTTTTCTGGATACAATCAAATTCGGATGAATCCTGAAGATGAAAACATACTTCATTCCGTACTCCTCATGGAATATACTGCTATACAGTCATGCCTTTCGGTCTTAAGAACGCAGGTGCAACTTACCAGCGGGC
>JANAVB010040818.1:23591816-24003590 GCA_029216955.1 Iris pallida | reverse complement strand
TTAAGAACAGATAATCCTAGCTAATTTGACTATCTGAGAATGTTGATAATATTTATTTTAGCTTCTGGAGACTTTTTATGTGTTGACTTTAGTGACTCATCTGATGTGGTTGTACTATCGTTTTCACCAGCAAAGGACCTCAGCAAGTGCACTTTCTGATTGCTTTTGATTCATAGTAATCTTTCATTTCATGTTTATACATATATCTTGTTTCTTGTTGACACGCTCATCACACGGAGTAGTCGGGAGAAAAAATATCTTAGTAGACATGTGGACTACCAGAACTATCCCAATATGTCTAATCTTGACTGATAGCAGCTGCACACGACACGTGCAGGGTGCCGTATTTACCCCTAGCCGTTCACATGTCAAAAAGGATATTTCATACCACATAGGTAGTTGTCTTTTATTTGTTTTCCTTGTCTTCTTCACACCTGCCATGTCATCAGTTACTTTCTAGCTTTTATATCTCATATGTATTTTCATGTCTTGTTAATTCTATTGTGTTCTCGCATTACCGTCGGTTTGTGTACTTGTTCCATTTCTGACTGAAAACCAATATTTTTCAGGTTAGCTGTGGCTTCTTTAGTATTGGAAGATTCGGGTGTACTTGCAGACAGAAACCTAGAGATAGATAGTGGTTGTATCATTTCCAGAACATTATATTTTCTTTAACTATAAATGTTGTAAATGTTGTAATAAATCTAGAATTGTGAATGAGCAATAATTGTCATATTTTATGATTCTGAGCATCTTGGCCGTGACAGCGTTCTACCGTCGACTCGGCGGTGTAGGCTGGCTTGGACGCGTCTCGTATCCGAAAAGCGGGTGCGGGTCGTGACAAGTTTTTGTGGTGGCCCGTGCAGGTCAATTTTTGCAAATTATGCGAACTCGTGGTAGTACCATATTAGTCGTACTACTACGAGCATGCGACTAGAGAATGCTCATTCACAACTTAGGTTAAATTGATTTAAGAGAATGACTAGGACTAGGAGTCCCTTGTGAAAATTGACCGTTGGGTAGTTAAGGTTGTTAGATAGGCCATGCAATTCAGAATTGTTAAATTTAGATAGCTTGCTAGATCTCTATAGATACACTATTACTTTTGATATGACGATATGATCCAGTGTGGATATACTATTCGCTTGCTATGTTAGGCTTGCCTAGGATTAAGGTTTTAATCTTGATAAACTGTTCAATTTTTCTTTTGCTCTTTTTAGATATAAAATCTTATATCATAAGTTAGAATTGTCTATCTAAATTCTATTTTGCTGTAAGGAACTAGTTTATAATTTCAGATTTTGTTATTCATATACGAATCTCAAGGTAGAGTGATTCAAAGTTTTTCCCTCAGTCATTTGAAATGCATATGAAATAAATATTAGGATGTTCTTACTTCTCTTGTTTTCAGTTATTTCCTCCCCGATCAACATTTTATTTTAAGGATTGAGACTTATAGGTAGAGGTTTATGATTTCTATCATAATCAACTAGTCTGAATCTCTAGCAGCTCCTTGAAGTTCTTAGGAATATAGTGGAGTAATTTTAACGACTGTGATGACTGGACAGCAGCGCACTGTCGCCAATTACCTGAGAGCGAAGAGTGTGGGTTCACTGCAGCCAGCAGTACACTGGCAAGGAACCACCCACATAATTGAAATCATTTCGAAGAATTGTAGTTTATGGAACATTGCTAAAACTATGTCCTAGTTGACCTTTTTAGATCTTAGATACTCTTGTGTCAATGTAAGGTAGAGTACCTGATAGCCTATCACAATTGAATCACGGAACCAAGGGTTTGCCACAGCCAGAGTATACGGGCGAGGCATAATTCTCGGTAAAATGATTTCAGACGTGATCACAAGTTTAGGATACCATAGAGGATAGGAAAATGCCCTGTATGTCCCATGAGATCCAAAACCAATACTAGTAAAAAGTTCTGTAAGTTGGGTAGCCTGTCTCCCAACCCAGCATCTCGTGGTCCTCGTGATCCATTAACGAGATAATTGACTGACACTAATAGGTTTACCCAGAATATAGAAATTAGAGGTCTATAACCCATTAGTTGACCAAGACCTTATGGACAGAAAGATTGTAGGAAGACTGTATAAGCAAGAACACCAGGTAAGGTTTTGATTCTCTCCAAACTCGAACTACTTGTGCCTCCTTTCCAAAAATCTCGTCTACTTATATTTTGACTATCTTAACCAATGCTGCTATTACAGCCTAGTTTTATAATCTTACTCTTTTATCGAGCTTAATTCGAGACATTTGTTTATTGGGGACGCCCACTAACATATTGTCTAATCAGAATCATTATATTACGGTCTGATCAACCATGATGCATTTGGTTCGCTCTTCATCTAATTACCCTACGCGGATTGAGATGTAGATGTCTCTAGGATCTCATCTGTGACTGCTTTGACAATTCCTCTTGAATTATACATTCGCCCTTGAATCATGTAATTATATTTAGTGACATCTCTCTTGAACTCTTTATTGTTTTTGTCTTTCACTGATTGGAAAGACGAAAGCTCATAATTAATAGATAGATACAGAGTATTCCCATGGCTATGATAGTTGTATACGTAAGTGTAGCTACCCTTGGCCAGCCCTATGATTGGAACCTTGCCTTGAGTTACTCGTCCTCCCTTCGACACTAAACCTACTATCTTGATCTTCTAGTCATTGAAGTCCGAGAATAATTAGGATCTTTTCCTTGATCAAATGACAACCTAGGAGACTACCTATTCTCAAGAGACCAAATATTGTGAGCCTCTAATTATTTATTGAAGCTTGCTTTAACTAGAGCCCTTGTAACAATAGTCTGGCAGGTTTGACACACATAGAAATTCACGACCCAGTTGTTATGAACCTTTCATATGATGTGCCTTCGAGCTGGTTACCCCGTCGATAACTCTTGTACACTATGGACGGATAGATCATTCTATTTTATCAACCATATGTCATATTATACACTCGTTTACTATTTATTAAGGAACGATCCTTGACTTGACTTATATCTACCGTATCCCGTACGTCGTGTCTTACCCTTTATTAGCAAGAGTCGAGGTACAATATCCAGACTTTGAAATTCTTTTAACCTTACTTCTAAGGTGGGTAGACTGTAAGCCCTAAAATTTTAGAATATATGAAGATTACCGATTGATCGGAATAATTCCCATTAGGATGATAATTAGTGCCCCATGGACTTCCACTTTCCATTTAGATTATTTTGTGCCTCCGGTCGTGTCATTAATATTCGGAGTACGAGACCAGTTGTTATCTTCCAACAAATTTATATGCAAGATCTAGACGAGTCCACCTTCATCTAGGTATGTCATGTCCCACTCAAACCCATCCCCTTGTACTCTATTCGTGTGGTACGACTTTCAGGACAAAAGGACTAGCTATAACCCTTACTCCAACACCGGTATACTTTTCGACTTCCACTAGAGCCTCAACCTTGACTCAGTACATTCGACCCAATATATGGCCACTAGTATGCCACCCAATTGAGGCCTCATGTGCTACTTAAACACAAAAATCACTGAAGGCGCATTTCAGGCTTATGGACCTAGCTAACCAACCCGACTAGCAACTAGCTCAACCACTTGGGTGGAAGCCAATTCTAAGATACCCTAACCTAGTAGAAATAGTTTTATCATTGGGATCTTGTCCAATTCATATAGATTGAAATCCCAGGTTCATCCAACCAACGAGCGATGTCCACTTAGGGAACCCATTAAGATCCAGTAAAATACATCCATGCATACCACCATATTTGGACTATAAAACAGAACAGTTTGAAATAGGTCCTTATACCTGTTATGTGGTCTCCACCTCTTAGAATGTGAAGTCATTCGTAACCCTTATTCCATCTACCAGGAAGTCGCGATACGATCTTGTATTGTATTTATATTCCTTGCTCGTGTGTTTAAATAAACACGAAAATGATCACATTCTTGATTTCTCAAATTCTGTTCTATTATGGAATCTTGTTCAGATAAAATTTTAAGAACAAAATTTTCATATCGCATGGATTGCAAGCCCCTCTAGGAAACGAAGGGTTCTTCGATTTAGCAAGTGACTAGACTAGAGTAGCCCAATCTAGCAAATAAGTCAATGGTTCGTAAAACTTTCTTTCTATCCGCATCATTGGATACACTCTACCGCTCTTGAAATTTTATATTTGCTCTTGATTATTCTTCCTTATCTTCTATTCCTTCCTATTTCGAAGCGACGAATGGTCATGCTTATTAGAGTTTACTAATATTTCTTAGCTACTTGTGTAAATTTGTTGCTTGTTAGATTTTGGGTTGATTGATAGATAGAAAATAATTATAGATGCCACATACAGTAGATGGCTATTGGTAGAAATTTTAGCAATTAGTTGGAAGTTATAAAGTTTTAGCGACAAGAGATTTGATGGAGTAGTGTGACCAAAGGTGGGTAGAAATTTTCAAGTATTCGGAGTTATAAAATGGCTAGAGAGGGTTATAAGATATTTTGATTAATTAAATTGAGGAGATTAAGGTTAGGGTAGACTTTCTTTTGAATGTTTAAGAATAGTTATGAGTTAGAATTTCGAGGACGAAATTATTTTTAAGGTGGGTAGATTTGTAGCTCCCCTTCCCAGAAATTTTTAAATATTTTATTATTATTTATTTTATTTAAATGGTGATTTTTAGATTTTATAAATAATTACTTAGTTAATTATTACGGTAGATGACTAGAACCATGGTGGAGTTTTGGAGTGCATGGTGACTAGAAATCGTGGCACGGATAGTGCAATGGCGTGCTTTGACTAAAGTATTAGCCCTGGTAGGGAAGGACGAGCCATAGTGATGTCCTAACAAGGAAAACCAGGCTAAGTTGTGACATGACCATTATAAATAGTTTAATTAATTATTAATTATATTATTGAGTTTTAGGGAACCCGGGTGTACCGAACTAGCCTGGACTGGACCCGAACCAAGCACAAGCCCATGTAGACATATAGTACGTTCAAAGAGGCCCATGTAGATAATTATGGGGGTGATATAAGTAGTGTATTTATTTTAGTAGATAAATAAGTGATTTTATATAAATGGGCTTTGTATATGAGATGTGTGTATTGATATTTGGCTTCTGAGTGTATGATGGCATGTCCTAGGAAATGTCTTTCGGGATTGTGAGAATTGCTAGGTTATATGTATACTGGTGAATATATAGGTACATATATTTAGGGTATACAAATACTAGGCATTACGTGTATATTAAGATATCTTATTTATATAAATTTCATAAATATTTCTTATATTTAATTAAAGTGCGTATATATATATATATATATATATATATATATATATATATATATATATATATATATATATATATATATATATATATATATATATATATATATATATATATATATATATATATATATATATATTTATATTTATATATAAAATATATATATATATATATTTATATAAAATATATTTATATAAAATATATATATATATATATATATATATATATATATATATATATATATATATATATATATATATATATATATATATATATATATATATATATATACACACACACACACACACACATATGTATTGGTAACTTATTTGATGGACTTGTTTTATATAAATATATTATATGCATATTATATGGTATATAGATAATTATGATATAGGTATAAATGTACATGTAAATAAATATAAATAGTTATATATATAATATATCTATATAAAACAAAAGAAATAAGTTATAAATACTTTTATTGTATATATGCAAATATATGTATTGTATATATATGCAAATATATGTATATGTATGTCTATATTTGTATGCATACATAAATGTATATATGTGTATATGTAGAGCATTAAAATGCAATAGGAAAAGAAATTGCAACCCCCAGCCCAAGCCGGGTCAACCCAGCCCAGGCCGGCCCAAAAACCCAGCCCTGTATTAATCCCAAGCAGCAGAGCCCAACCCCAAGAGCCTTAGGCCGACCCCTGTTTAAAATCGAACAAATTAGTGTATATGTATGGGACATAACCGAGCGTTCGGTTATAAATAGATCGACAAGGAAGAGAGATCGAGGGAACCAAAACCCTAACCTCCAACCGAAGCCACCACCACCACCCCGTGGTCCGGCGACCCACCCGCCGCCGGCGCCACCACCGTGTGCGGCCGGAGCCGCCGCGCGCACAGCCACGATAGCAAGGCGCGCGCGACAGCAACAGCGACAGTACAGCCCTAATTTTGTGGTACGTTTTCTCTGTCGACGGTTGTTCCTTTTTGATTCCATAAATTTCTAGGGCTAGCCCATATAACCCTCTAGGAACCCATCTAATTACATCGTGCCGTAATGATGCGGTGTCGACAAATATTCGACGTGAAGTTCTCGAAAAACTTTTCGGAAACAGAACATATAGGACAGTCCAACACCCCTTTTGGAAGGCGATTTGCAGCCAATCCATCGACCGATTTGGAAATCCATTTGAATAGGTTTATAGACAACACATAGGAGATCAAAACCTATTTTGTATTTTTGACATTCATTAATTATGCATGATGAAATCAGTTTCTAAAAATTACGAAAAACTTGTTAAAACTGTTTTCGAAAACGTCAGAGATTCTTCCACTCAACGTACGTGCCGTCATTTCAGGCGACGTGGTCGCGAATCGAACGGCTTCGGGCTTTGACGGAATTCAAATTGGTTGCGTGTGCGCGACGAATTTGATGCGTATCCGTCAAAATTTACCTTATCGGCCCCTGTGCAAACTTCCCAATTACTTTGTGCACGCTCGTCAGATCGAGACCAAACTTGTGCCAACAGGACCGTATCGTTTTTCTGGTCCTGTATTCCAAGTTTGGTCCAATTCTGAGACAGTTGAATCGGACCGCCGTTTTGCGGGCCCCACGGTCCCACACAACGGGCGATTTTGTGCACGGCCCGCCGGAATCCAACTTTGGACATACGGTTGGATTCATATTAGAAAATCGGACATGTTGACATATAGTTTGATAACTTTAGAGACCGTTGACTCTGGCACGCTTTTCGGTGCAAAGCGGGTCCAACGGCGGACACCGTTTTGATCAGAAATTACCGTTTTGCCCCTGTATCCAGAATTGGACTTAAGAACAGGCAATCCTTGCTAATTTGACTATTCTGAGAATGTTGGTAATGTTTATTTCAGCATCTGGAGACTTTATGTATGTGTTGACTTTAGTGACTCATCTAATATGGTTGTACTATCGGTTTCACCAGCAAAGGACCTTAGGCAAGTACACTTTCTGATTGCTTTTGATTCATAGTAGTCTTTTCATTTCATGTTTATACATATATCTTACTGCTTGTTGACACGCTCGTCACACGGAGTAGTCGAGAGAGGAAATATCTTAGTAGACATGTGGACTACCCAGAACTATCCCAATATGTCTAATCTTGACTGATAGCAGCTGCACACGACACGTGCAGGGTGCCGTATTTACCCCCTAGCCGTTCACATGTCGAAAAGGATATTTTACACCACATAGGTAGTTGTCTTTTATTTGTTTTTCTTGTCTTCTTCACACCTGCCATGTCATCAGTTACTTTCTAGCTTTCATATCTCATATGTTATTTTCATGTCTTGTTAATTCTATTGTGTTCTCGCATTACCGTCGATTTGTGTACTTGTTCCATTCCTGACTGAAAACCAATATTTTTCAGGTTAGCTGTGGCTTCTTTAGCATTGGGAGATTCGGGTGTACTTGCAGACATAAACCTAGAGATAGATAGTGGTTGTATCATTTCCAGATCTTTGTATTTTCTTTAACTATAAATGTTGTAAATGTTGTAATAAATCTAGAATTGTGAATAAGCAATAATTGTCATATTTTATGATTCTGAGCATCTTGGCCGTGACAGCTTTCTACCGTCGACTCTGCGGCGTAGGCTGGCTTGGACACGTCTTGTATCCGAAAAGCGGGTGCGGGTCGTGACAGAGATGAACACAAACATGCTAACCAAGTGAAGAAAAAGTGCACGAACCAAAGTCCGACCTACCTCATCGGTCGGGCGGGCTACGGCGGCGGCGGTACGGCGGCCATGGTCGGCCATTGTGGGGGGAAGGGTGTGTATGTGCTGTTGAGAGAGAGAAAGAGAGTTGTGTGTGAGTGTAAGTAGTGAGGGAGAGAGAGTTATATATATGTATATTAGAGAGAGAAAGAGATATTTGAAAGAGAGAGAGAGTATGATATTATAAAGAGAGTGTGTGTAGGAGGAGAGAGAGAGGTCGGTTAGAGAGAGGGGGTATGTGCTGGTGGAGAGAGGGGGTGAGGTGTGTGTGTAGGTGTTAGTATAGAGAGAGAGATATTTTTGTATATATGTGTGTATATATATATATATATATATATATATATATAATAGATAAAAAATGAGAAATTTGTAAAGTATAGAGAGAAAGAGAGATATTTTTAAACAGAAAAAGAGAGAAATTATGTGGGGTGTTCATAAGAGGATAACATGGAGCTTGGGTTCGGGTTCGGTCGAGCCGGGTCGAGTCAAAATCGGACATGGTGCAATAATTGAATTTAAATAGGTATTTATGATCATGGGTAAATAAGTAACATGTGGAGACTCAAATAAATAGGACACAAGCGTCATGTGGGTAGTAGGCTTCATGTGGGCCATGTCCATACTTTGGGTTGACAAGTTGGATCGATGTCGGGTTCCGAAATTAAATTGGAAGTTAAATCAGGTTTTACGGTAGATAATTAATTGGCCTAAATTGACCCGAAAGTTGTGCGAAGCAAATGAAGCACAAAATAGAGTGTCTGAGTGGGACACGAAGGTCATGGGTGTAGAGCATCTCGAGTAGATCATTCATGAGAAGTTAGTTCTGAGAAAACGACTGGTCTTGTGCTCCTAAATTAAAAGTCACGGTAACGTGCAAACGATGATCAAAGATAAAAGTAGGAATTCAATTAATAATCATTTAATCGATCAAATGGTCTAAATTGACCCGAAGTTGTACGATGCAAAAAGAGTACAAGGGAACAAGTTTAAGTGGGACACGATATATCAAAATGAAGATAATCTTGTCTACTACAAACTCATGAAGAGAGTTTCCAGAGATTGGCATCTCTGACACTCCAGAAATCAAAGTCACGGAAAGGAACATTTAATGATAAAAAATAATTATAATAAAATATTTATCGAAAATAATTCATTTAGAAAATTTAAAATAAATCCTAAAATTCAGGGGGCTTACAATAACAAATTCTTCCGACTCTGGCCTGTTGGATTGGAGTCAGGTCCCATGACATCCTTCGGGGGTAGCTCGCAAATTCATATTGAGATAAAGCCATAGACCACGATATTTCTGTGAGGTATATGATTTTATCTCCACTTTGGTATATTCTGTCCTCTTTCTTTGTCTTGGGCTGGGGAGTCTTCTTGATGGCATCCCCAAATAAGAAAGTAGGCTTCTTGTGGACCACACCATCAACACTTTCTAGGGGTTCCCCGTTCATCAAACTCAGCAGAGTATGGCTTTCTTGGGCCACAAGAATGGTCTTTCGTGCTTCAGGGCCATTATACTGAGGGAATAAAACATGAGATAAATTCTCTTTATACTCTGGGATATTAAATGCTGAAGCAAATCTCTCAGCATGAGGATCTTCCCTGAGATCAACTGCAAAAAAAATACATGAACAAAAGTTAGAAATAACAAGAGTGTGCAACAATGATAAATACAAAGAGTTATCCTTATGACGAAGCAACATCCTGGGTTGCGCGATAATTAAGTTGCGCAACATCCCGGGTTCCGCGACATTTTGGGTTGTGCGACATTCTGGGTTGTGCGACATTCTGGGTTGCGTGACATTCTGGGTTGTGCGACAACCTGGGTTGTGCGACATAGTGAGTTATGCAAAAATTAAGTCACGTAACATCCCATATTGCATGATATACTGGATTACGCAACAACTTGGTTGCGCAATATATTTTGTGCAACAACTGAGTTGTGCAACAGCATGCGCAACACGGTTCGTAAGAACGAACAGTGCTCAAATAAGCAACCACACCCTAATAAGGGGCGGCGCAGAGTCTGTAATGCGCCAAACATTCTAAGAAGAGGGGCACAAGTCAATTAAGAAACAAGTCGGCCACCATGATCAAAGCTGTTCATTCTCGATCACCTTCCAAGGCAGGGTTAGTCGTCTCTCGTTGTGAAGAAGGAGGCACATACTGCGGTGCGCGGGCCGGTAGAGCACGGGTTGAGGTTTTAGCAACACTCTTCCCTTTGTCGTTGGCGGTCTTCTTGGGTGCCATTACGTCGAAGAGATGGTCGTCGGAGGGAGGATCGCAAGAGCTCAAAGAATTCTCTCTCAGAAGATTAAAGCAAAAGTAAAGAGTTAAAGTCAGTTAACAAAGGGTTATTTATAGCCTAAAAACAGAATCCTAACAGTCACCCCCAGTTGCGCATAAAAAATCGTAACAATGCACAATAAACTGCGCGAGATAGGCGCAACTTGACTCAGTAATTGCCACGATTCAAAGTATTTCGAAGTTTTGTAAAATTTCAAATTTCGAAAAATTTGAAGGGGGTCTTATAGAGCCTAAAAATTAAGTTGTGCCATGTTTGTACTACTCAGCAATCAAGTTGCGCCCAAAAAATCAAGTTACGACACTGATATGAAGCTCAGAGATCAAGTTGCGTCACTGCTCAAGTTGCGCCACATATCAGATTGCGCCCAATCATATTGCGCCTAAGCCTACGTGGCACTAACAATAATTGTCATCATTAACTGACAGCACTGACAACTGACAGCACGCTAAACAAAGAAAATCTCTTCGAATCCCGTAAAGCAAGGCGCTCGAGACGATTTGCTGTCATTTGATGACAGTTGTTCCGCGCACTCTGCAAGTTGTGCCTAGGCGCAACCTGATCAAACTCTTCTCACAAACTGACACGTGCCTATGCACTGAGTTGTGCCTAGGCGCAACCTAATCAAGCATAGTTTGACTCGTTGACTGAAGTTCGCACAACCTGACAAAGTTGAAGCAACTAACGTTCTAAAGTAGGATGACGTGGCGCACATGCCACTAATCTCTCAACACGTGTCCACTACTCTGTACACGACCATGCACATTTCAATCATATGATGCCACGCATCTAAATACAGTTAGTACACGTTTGGGTAATTGAATGAAAGTTGGCGCAACTTGAGGTTGGCGCAACCCGAAGTGGCGCAGTTCGACCTCGCGCACATCAGAATAACTGCTAAAATAGTTATTTCCAGAACTCTATAAATAGAGTTTCCATTCATTATCAAAGCATCAGAGATCAAGAGTTCTTGCAAAAGTGCTACTGCATTCTCCAGAGGCTTTAGTCTTCAAGTTCATATAGTCCAAGGGATAAAGTGATCGTCTTCTGATCGGATTTCTAAAGTTGTACTTTTCCAGAATTCATTATACTTTGTACGATTCTTTTTAAGTTGAATAAACCTTTTTTTTGCAAACACTCATGAGCTTCAGCAATTGACAATATCCATTGTGGTCACTAACTTTTGCCTCTTGGACAGAAAGGAAAACTGCATGATAAATGAGGAAGAGGTTGAGGAAAACTAGATAAATTAGTGAAGACTCAGTTTAACATAAAACAATACCTTTAATCTCAAGACAAAATAAAAAAATACAGCATTGAAAATAATTTTACTAGAGTACAACTAAATCAGGTTCCATAAAATCTACTACATGGTTAAATAATTTCAACAGTTGCATCTTAGAGACAGTTTTCAAAACACACATATAAAATAGATGGATCAGTATTCAATAAAATAAGAACTAACATGTTGAGAGAGCATAAAGTGCAAAAGTAACAGGCACAGGAAATTATGTTAGATGGTATGAACATGATGAGTAATATAAGGGATAAGGAGATCAGTTAAAAAAATTATTCTTAAGAATAAAGGCATATAAGGGAAGAACCTAGCGTGATGCATATGGAAGACATTATATGGAATTGGATGAGCTGAAATGCATGTAAAGTTTACTGGAACGAATAGAGAATAATGATCTACAAAATTAACCAAGAAAATTTTGAATAGGCTTATGCTTATGTTTTTTTAACATAAGTTATATATGAGCTGAACCAACTTAAGCTCGGCTTATGGATAAATATATGTCTTTTGGGTAAAATTTCTGTAAAACAAAAAACAGTGTGGAAGGTGAATAACTTAGTGTAAACATATCGAAGCAGAAAGAAACTGAATAATAATTTACAGAACTTTTTGTAATTAGAAGCATGTGTATGCATTTATGCACCGGAAAGAATAGACTTATACATGCAAAATTATCATTAATGTTTCATAGATAAGATCATGTGCCAAACCAACAAATTCCATACCTTTCCTAAGACTGGTGCCATACCCATGATCACTGAGGCCTAAGCTGAGCGAAAATGATGAGATGAGTCTAATGACAATTCCTAAAAGCAAAAATATGAAGGTATATAAACACGATTCAACGAACATGGATGAATAAACTACCATAAACAAAATTCAGCCAAAATGCATAGACACATAAATTCAAAACGTAATCCTTTGCTATGACAAATAAATCGCATATGGTGTGTATTGTGAGTCGTGTGTGTATGTAGATAGAAGGATAAATTGTCAAGAAAACAACATAAATGTCACAACCAGTACTAGTTTTGACATTTAATTATAGTTAAACTTTACCAAATATATATTCAAAACTTTGTTGATAGAGTCCAATCCCCCTCAATTTTTAAGAACTTCACACAGCCTGACCCAGAACACATGTGAGCTCCTAACTCATACCTGCAACATAATTCACTCCCTAAAACCAGTGGTCCAAAGTCAAAGAACTCATCTCCCACCAACCCACATAAACTACTGTCGAAATACTGAGAAAGTAGTCTGGTAACAATAGGAGTGTCCTTAACACTCTCTAAACCCTTTATGTGTCTACTTTGTATCGTAAGCCAAAACCTACCTTTACCGAGGGGAGAATGTGTTGGATTTCAAGCTGTATATCCAAGACTTGGCAAAACTTTGTCACCTTACTAGCAGCTGCAATGCGCACTTCAGCTTCATTATCACGAAGAAGCCAAATATAAGCTGGCACCAAATCCACCCTACAAGCAAGAAGCCAGGCGTCAGGCAGAACTTCGTCACCTTACAAGAAAGAAGCCTTACAGCCGTGCCAAGCGACGCCCTCACAAAGTAGACATAAGTAGTAAAATTTCCATAGCATTTTTAAAACTTAAAAGAGTACTACCTGGTAGGTTCGGGTCTAACAGCTTCGTAAAGTTCATACAATTGATTGGCCACCATATGGCGGACTCGCCAGGATTTATACTATTCAAAGTATCAACAGAGGGATATCAAAACATTGAGCAGACTCTTAATCAGAAATTTGTTTATGGTTCAACGAATACCAAAGTGTGTAAACTATATAGTATTCATATGACATAAAAAATAATATAATAAGAATTAACTATACATGCTTATTGCAGCAAAAATAGCATAACATATGTGATCGGTAAGTATAAAATGTAGTTTTATCAACAGTTTTGATTCTTTTGAATATATATAATATTGTTTACCAAATAAAATTTCAAATGGTTAAATTTTAGAGACATGATTGGCCCGCAGGTTGCAAATTGCTATAAGGAATGCACATATTAGAAAAAGTTGTAATAGAGCAAGTAGAAAATGTCTTATAGAGTGTCCAATCATAAAAATATTTAGGCATTACCATATCCCATTACTTGGAAACATCAAGCAAGTTGGACAGAGACCAATAATTTCAGAAATCAGATATACCAAATGACTCAATAAAGTTTTGAATCTCACCAGTCAAGTTTTGAATTAACATCTAATGAGAAAGTTGATTCAATAGATGCCATAGCCTCCTCAGCAGTCTGCATGGTAGCAAGGAACTCATAATTCATATACAACATTAAAAATGGAAAAAGTATTTTAGGACAAGCAACAAGTAGTTACAATCGCGGTACCAGGAGCAAAAGAAATTTCCAGAATATAGTCTAATATATATATAGAAAAAAGCAAGAAATACATGCAGATCTGTATAGCTGAAAAGAAAGGAAGAAATCATATATCCGCCCATGACTGATATTGACTGGATGCAGTATGTTATATCCAACTAAAGAAGCTACTAATATTGACTAGGCATAATTGATATGTATGCTCCACCTTGCGCACACACGGTGGGGGTGGTGGGGGTGTCAGTTAGCTATTCTCTTGTATCTTACTTTAGAAAATATATTTGCAAAGCTAATTGTCACACATGGCCAGCTACCTGTAATGCCAGATAATGCCATGTTGTATTTGTGTTATGTAGCATAATTATTATCTGTGGAATTGGTGTATATGTAACATGGCACTATAGTAATTGAAAAACTGCAGTAATATTCTTTAACTGGTAGAGTTCCTTAATACAATTACCTGAATACAAACATGACTATACACTGGTTAAAAATAAGCTATCGTCTATTCAATTATTGACACTATCATCAACATTCATATTTACCATGAATAATCAAGATGATGAAAATTCGTGAAAAAAGAATATATATTCAAATCCAAAAGATGGGTGATTGTCAGAAGAAATGGTACAAACTACCCTACATCTATTACATCTATCTTAAATGTAGCAATAACTAGACGCATTACCTGCTCCCATAAATACTAGTTATGCTCTGATCACCATTCCAAGGATTCAAGGCCACAAGAAAGAACACAAACAGTATAATTAGCTAACGGTAGAGGGCAAACATGGTCTCCACTCATTAGTTTCCATCATTAAGATTATAGCATCTGGGACTCATAAACCATGACAACCACCATACCCCGTCTCAACAGGGATTTATGAATCAATATCAATAAATCATTGATCTAACATACCTGCATTGCAATTGCCCATTGCGAACAGTTCACTCTATAGATACCCACACACGAACCATGTTGAATATTATGTAGGCTGCCCAACTTGCATAAATAAAATCATAACAATTAAGTGCAAGATTAATATTGATGTGCTTATAGGCTTAGTGCCCAGGTGCCTCAAAGCAGAACCAACACACAATACTTTCTCATATTTCTTTGTAACTTCTCTAAAGGTAAGGCCCTGCCTATATTTACTAATTGACAACCTTTTTTCTCTCTCCAAAGGTGGCGGAAAATAGGGAAGAACAAGAAGGTTATGAAATAACTTTGTACCTTTCCATTTGTAAATTCACGCCATCCGAGCATTTTATTTTTTGCATACTTCTCTGCGGCAACACTGCAGGATTAGCAGAAGCTAATATCATACTCAAATTTTATCGACTTTTAGTTTCCACAGAGCAACCAACTTAATGTAGTTATGACTTAAACTTACCAATTGAAACAAAAGTAACAAGTCCCCAAAATTTTGGTACAACAAAATATGCTAGCATTGAAGACCTTATCAAAGTAACTGAATATGTCCAACTTTTTTAATGTACATGGCAAAACTTATGAAGCATCATACTTTCAATTGAGAATTTTCTGATGATCATAGTGAATGATAATATACATGCAAACTTGGTGCAGGAAACATATTCAAAACTTCACAAATACAAGCATACATTCCATCATGGGTTTTCCGAAAATATAGAATAAATAAAAGAGTATCGGAAAGATTCTTAAGTAACCTGAACACGTCCCATGAAGTGCTTATACCGGGATCTGTTGGTGGAAAGTCATCCTTTACCAATGCGTTTTGATACACAGGACCAACTGAAGGTTCCCTATCCTTTGCAGCTCTTTCGCTCTCCACTTGTGTGGTGTACTTGGCCATATAATTTCCCTTGGCTTGTTGCCCACTTACCATGTATTTCGGTGTAAAAACAGAGACTATAGTAAACTTAGCTTCTAATAGTTCTGAGACAAAAAAAATGCATTCTAATTCTGTCAGTACTTCTTGAGAGTGAAGCTCTAGTAGATATAATAACTGCCATCAGTTATTTCTCATGACACACAAACTTCTCTTCAAGTACAACCAATAGGAAAGATGGTGACTAGTGATCCATATAAACACCTTCCAATATAGTTCCAAGAAAACAAAAGAAGCCAAAAGTGGCAGGTGAGTCTATCTTGGGTGATAAATAAAACACAATAGATCCTGGCAACTATGTCTAATGACAAACTTTTGTGATGCACAACCATCAAACTGAGAATAGGTGAGTAGGATTTTGGTGGATTCCAATAAATTTGTGTTACTTTTTTTCTTTATTTATATTTCAGTTTAGATATGATGAGGACTATACTGAGATGCAATTTAGCTTCATCATGTATTTGGTCACATATGAAAACTGTAATTACTCAAGATTGAGTTTGAGGAATAAAATAGGTGTTGAAAGAAACCCTAGTTTTTTCCTTTAAAATCTCCTTCCTAACTATGTATATTTTTGACAGTATTCTGCTGCTGCAATTACTGGATTCGACAATAGATCAGACAAAATGTGCTAGTAAGGACGGCATTTACATATCATATATTTCAAACATACATATAAATTAACCCTTCAATTCTTTTTAGGGTTTTAAAATAGTAAAGGCATACAAATACCTTAGGGTTTGTCGTCCTTATATCATCGGAGAGTGCGAGAATGGCGAGACGAGGATGACAAGATGAGGACGGAGAGACGAGACCCGTCGTGATCCAGACGGTGACCACAACGACGACGATGGAGAGGTAGTGATCCCGTAACCATAATCCCGACGTCGTGAACTCAGACGAGATCCGTCATGATCCCTCGTGGTAAGAAGAGGGGTTTTAGTTCCCGCGTGGTGAGGAAGAGGGTTTTCAGTTCCCGCGCTTGGTTTGGGAATTATTGTGGTTCCAGGTTGCAAAAAGAAGGATATATTCATTCAAAACCTAGGCATGGTTTGTTGGGTACACGTGATCAGAATCATGTGATTTCAATTCTTCATTAAACTTTCATTTAGAACGGTTTGTGTATGTTCAAGAATAAATATTTTTTATTGAAAATAAAAAAATTAAATATTTGGAATATTTTTTTTATTTTTACACATTTTTTTTCCGTTCCAAAAGCTAGGCACGGTAAATAGGCGTTCCAGATTAAAAAATGTTTAATGTTCCTAATTAGCTATTTTGGTGTAGTGGACCCAAGGACAGAGATGCCAGTTCTCCCTGTTCAGCCAGGAGTGCCAGTTCAGCTAGAGCAGCCAGAGGGTGTTGTTCGAGCGCAGATGGGCATGACCGTCGATAGTTATGCGATGGAGTTCAACGGGCTTAGTCGGTTTGTCCCTTCTATGATGGCGACCGAATTGGATTGGGCGAGGAGGTTCCAGCAGGGACTTCATCCAGAGATCATCTTGGGAGCGGAGCAACATGAGTTGCAGACTTTTGATGCCGTAATAAGAGCGGCTAGGAGGCATGAGTATGCACCCCAGAGGATTGGGGATAAAGTTGAGGGCCAGAAGAATCCTCGCATTCATAGGGGATCATCCTTCCAGTCGTCGGCACCAGCTCCAATAGTTCGAGCTTTGATGATTGGATCTCCGAGGGGACCGGCTCTGGTGGCTTCCCTTCAGCAGTCATCTCAGCCGCGTCTTCAGCTGCAGAGGCAGTATACTTCAGTTGGATGTTCTCATTGTGGGAAGTCAATACATGTGTTGTCAGAGTGTCGTAGGGCTCAGGGCTTATGCCTAGCTTGTGGAGCATTAGACCACATGATAAGGACTTATCCTCGGAGGAGTTCGGCTGGTTCAGCATCCTTTCAGCCAGTAGTTCAGCAATTTGGGGTGCCAGTACCGGTTCAGCAGCAACAGGCTTGAAGACCATTACCGATACAGTCTCAGCAGTTCCAGCAGCAGAGGCCTCAGCAGTATGCTAAGGCTCAGGCTCAGGTTCAGAGATGGAGAGGTCGACAGCAGAGGGATCCAGTATCCAGAGGTCATATCCGAGGTTACACAATTTCCTTTGAGGAGGCATTAGCAGCAGGGGAGTTGGTTACTGGTACCATTCTAATTCCCTTCCATTCAAATTTAGAATTTAATTATGGTATTTTGCATTCGTTTATATCTGCACAATTTACGACACGAATTGGATGGAAGCCTGAGACATTGTCTGTAAGATTGAATATATTTATTGGTAACTGTCTCATAGGAGTAGATCGAGTTTATGCCTCGTGTAGAGCCATAGTGTGCATAAGGGATTTTTCCACTAGGCTGGTAGAGTTTTCTTTGGACGATTATGATGTCGTCCTAAGCATGAATCTGGTTGAGTGCTTGACACGCTTTGATAGATTGCCATATTGGCAAGGTTATCTTTCGTGTTCATGGTAGGGAGAAGTTTTCATTCTCAAGAAATGAGATGGAGTCTTCTTCAGTGGTCTTACTGATGGCAGTTCCAGAGAAGGTGCAGTTGCCCAGAGTGGTTTGTGAGTTTCCAGAAGTATATCCCAATGAGCTTCTGGGTTTGCCTTCAGCTCGAGAGATTTGGTATTATATCCATTTGATTCCGGGAGCAGAGCCAGTATCAGCGAGAGTTTACAGGATGTCCCCTTCAGAGTTGTTGGTGCCGTATCAGGCTATTGAGGAGCTTAGGATCAAGGGATTCATTCGTGCTAGTAGATTGCATTGGGACTCCATCCCTTTGAAAAGAAGAAGGATGGTTCATCGTGTATGGTTAATGATTATCGTTAGCTTGACGCGGTGATCGTGAAGTATAGGTATCCCTTACCAAGGATAGATGTTTGTTTGATCAGCTGAGTAGTGCAATTGTATTTTTAAAGATTAAATTGCGGTCCAGATACCATTAGATCAGAGTCAGAATATATCCAAGGCAGTGTTTAGATCTCATCAGATTGAGAAGGAGTGCAGGAAGCATCTTCGCGTGGTTCTCCAGATGTGTCGTGACCATGAGAAGAACTATCAGACGTATGATCCTGAGTTAGCAGTGGTTGTGTTTGTCCTCAAGATGTTGAAGTCATTATCTATATAGTGATCGAGTCAAGATTTTTACCCAGGGGGATTTGTGCATGCAGCAGAGTAGATAGCTAGAGTTGACGTCAAATACTGATGTTGACTTTTTATACCATCCAGGAAAGGCAAATGTCATTGCAGACGCCTTGAGCAAGAGACCCGGAGCCTATTTCTTGATGGAGCAGCGTCACCTTCGGAAGGATCTTCAGGATATGGGCATTGAGGTGGTGCTACCTTATGAGGCAGCTATGGTGGCAGGATTGCAGATTCGGTCTACCATTATGGAATTAATCAGAGCAGCACAGTCTAGTGATATCAAGCCTCAATGCCTCAGAGAAGAGTGTGTTTCAGGATGCAGGCCAGGTTTATACGTTCATGATGATGGGACACTCCGATTTAGGAGTCGTCTTTGTGTGTCGAGTAGAGATATTCGACAGGAGATTATGACAGAGGCCTACAGTTCTCAGTACTTAGTTCATCAAGGAAGTACGGCATATATCGTAATATTCGTCAGCAGTTCTGGTGGAATGATAGGAGAAGGGAGACAGCTCGATTTGTCTCACGGTGCTTGGTTTGCCAGTAGGTTAAGGATGAGCATCATAAGCGATCGGACTTCTTCAGCCTTTGCCGATTTCAGAGTGGAAGTGGGATCATATTACTATGGACTGTAGTAACCCTAGAGGGGGGGAAAAAGGGTCAAGCTAACTAATCAAGCACTTAGCATAAGCTAATTGGCAATTTAAAAATATAAGTGCAAGAGACGAAGCAAACACAATACCGACACCCGATATATCCTGGTATCCTCCTAAGAGGCAGTCCAGTCCCGGAACTCTCTCCGGCTTTAATCCACTATTTGAGCAAATAGTTACACACGAGTTTGGATCCGAAGAACTCGCCAACTTCTTACACAAGAGCTTTAATCCGAAGGGCTCTCCGACTTCAATCGAGAGTTTGGATACGAAGACTCCCCAACTTCAACCGAGAGTTTGGATACGAAGACTCTCCAATTTCAACCTTTCACAATAGGTTTTGATCTCCTTATATAATAAGATAAAGATCTCACTTTTCAACTCAATAACTCTAACACAATTTGTGGATGGCAAATGAAAGCTTTGTAGAGTTGTATGTGGATAAGCTTTGGTGGTTTAGGAATTTTTAGGCTCAAAGCATCAACCTTGAATGAAGGGGTTCAAGGCTATTTACAACCAAAGCATTGAAAAGAGCTCAAGGCAACTTTTCAGTCCACGAACCGGCATACCGCCGGTATGATCCGGCATACCGTCGGTATACCGGTCTGGGATTGCAACGGCTCGAAATATAGCCGTTGGGATCATTTAATGCTGAAAATCCGACCGTTGGGATTTCAACGTTACTGAATCGGTATACCGTCGGTATGATCCGGTATACCGTCGGTATGCCGATTTTGTGGACAGAAACTTTCTGTGAACAAAATCGGTATACCGCCGGTATGCACCGGTATACCGTCGGTATGCCGGTTTTTAGCCAAAAATGATCATGGGCTAGTTTCTGCCCTAGCTTTCGATTTTGCCATCCATTTTTTGTGTTTACAAAAATTCTTAAGACTCATTACAGACTCCAGATAAACTTAGGCATGTGCAGGCTTCTTCAGAGTCTTGGAATGATGATGGCATGGCTTGGCTTCTTCCTTTGATAGGTGCTGGCTTTTTCCCTTGGCGGCAGCTGTCCAAAGATATCCAGTTTGTAAAAACTGAATACCTTTCGGGGGCTTCGCCCCCGAACCCCCGACGAGGGGCGCTGCCCCCTCGACCCCCGTCCGCTGACCGGGCAGCGGAACCCCCGGTGCGTGGCTCCAGAGATATCGTCGGGTGGTTCAGAAAAATCTTGTGGGATCCATCGTCTTTGGCCCACCATGATTTCTTCATTGCATATGTCCACATTGATCTTGCTTATTGCTTTTCTGCATGTACATGTTAGACGAACAAAACAATATACATAGTAGCAAGTATGATAAGTTAAAGCACATTAGGACTATACAAAGTTTAAGTATAAGTGCTAAGGCGATAGCATAAATGTTAGTGATATCATAATGATTAAACTTAATTGAATGACCACAATCAAAAACATAGTTTTGATTTTGGCAACCCAATTAAATTTAAGATAGATAAGCTCATATCACTAAAAAGTAAACCAATAGGCATATATCACCAAAGGTATAAGAATAAGTAGAAATGGTATAGTGATAGTATAAAGATTAGTGATAATGAAATGCTAAACTTAACATATTAACCATATTCAAAAACATGATACAATCATTGGGCTAACATGGACTTCGTGACTGGTCTACCTAGAACCCTGACTGGTAGAGATATCATTTGGGTTATAGTGGATCGACTCACGAAAGTTGTCCACTTCCTACCTTTCAGGGTTGGTTAGTCTACAGAATAGTTGGTCGAGCTGTACATGAGGCAGATTATCAGACTGCATAGGGGTGCCAGTCAGCATAGTCTCAGATCGGGATTCCAGGTTCACTTCTCATTTTTGGTAGAGTCTTCAGCAGAGTTTGGGTGCCCGTTTGAGTTTTAGTTTAGCATACCATCCTCAGACAGATGGTTAGTCAGAGCATACGATTCAGACTTTGGAGGATGTGCTTCGATCGTGTACTCTTGACTTCAGTGGTTCTTGGAAAGATCACTTACATCTAGTAGAGTTCTCTTACAACAACAGCTTCCAACGAGCATTCAGATGGCACCTTTCGAGGCTTTGTATGGTAGAAGATATAGGTCACCCCTAGCTTGGGATGACATTATAAAGAGGCAGATGCTTGGTCCAGAGATGATTGCTCAGTCAGTTGGAGTAGTCAGGCAGATCAAAGATCAAAGTAGCTCAGAACTGACAGCATTTTTGGGGTTTTTAGCTATGGTGTTCTCTTGGGTTCTCAATCGACGACCACATATTCCCTTGGATTATGCCTACCCGTAGTGTCATTGGATTTGGCATAAGGGAAAAGCTTAGCCCTAGCTATATTGGGTTGTTCGATATTCTCGAGCAAGGCGATATGATACATATCTTTTGTTTAATCATCTTGCTCTTCCACCGTTGCTACGCGAGGTACATGACGTATTTTACGTATCTCAGTTGTGTCGGTATATTCTGGATTCGAGCTATATCCTAGATCATTCGAGATGGTCGTTGGTACCTACTTATCGCATAAGGAGAGGCCCGTATCCATTTTGGACCGGAGGGAGAAGTTCTTAAGAACCGGACTATTCGATTAGTTCGTGTTTTCTGGGATCATCACTCACCGGGCGAGTCTTCCTGGGTAGGGTGAAGATGATATTCGAGCTCGTTACCCGTATTGGTGTGGCTCATGAGGTATACTGTTTTTGTATGCCTATTTTTCCACCTATTGTACTAGGGTGATTGTTTGATATGTATGGCATTGTTGCTGTATTCTGATTTTATTTTTATTTTCTTGTACATCTACTCTAGTTGGATTTTATTATTTATGAGTTTTCTATCTTGATCCTGATAGCATTTTTTTTGGATTTCTAGCCTGATTTATTGCTTGCCTTTAGGAAATTTCGAGGACAAAATTTTTCTAAGGATGGGAGAGTTGTGAGACTCGTCTCACAGTATCGATATTTATATACGGATACGTATTTTACAGTGTATTTCATATTTTCTTGGTTTTCGAAACGCTTTAAACTTTTTCTAAAGCTGTAGGTTTTCTCCTTGATCGGTATACCGCCAGTATACCGGTGTATACCGACGACATACCGCCCGGATAGATTTTTTCGCATTTCAGATATTTTCGATTTCATATATTTTCGTGAATAGTATTTTCGATATTTTTGTGAATGGTGTTTAGATATTTTGATAAATAGTGTTTAGATATTTTGGTGAATAGTGGAGATGCACCATATTATCCATTGGATATTTGATTTTGTTTGGATGGCCACGATTGACTTAGATTTTGATATGGATCACCATGCAACGGTTAAGATTAATTCTCCCTTCTATATATACCCTTCTACTTTCTGTCTCCTTCCTCTTTTCACTCTTTCTTTCTTCCCACTTCACTTTTATTCCTCTTCCTCAAGAGCATAGGAAAGCTTGGCCTTGAGGTCTAGAGTGTGGTTCGTACCCCTCTTGGTGGTGGAGTAGAAGATTAGGCTTGGAGCTTAACCTAGGCAAGTACATCTTGCCAAATCCTTGAACAATATTGTTTTGTTGTTATTTTTGTTTTTCTTGGTATTAAATGCTTAGAATTGTCCTAAACTTATTTTGTTAAAAATATTTTCCTTGTAATTCTCGTCTGTATACATGCTTCTAAATTTGGTTAGAACTAGGTATTGATTTTTATTAAAATCCAATATTGACTTAGTAGAAAACTAGGTATCGAAAGAGATACTGGGGTTACCATCATGAATCTTGGTCATATATGTTATATGAGTCCCTCACCTAGCTTGTATACCATGGACTTTAAGTTTGGTGGAAATTGAAACCCGTTTCGGTATCCCGAGAACCTATTTTTGGAGTATTTTGAGGTATTGATCTATCAAATGCTTTAATTCATGAAAACTAATACTTCTATGTTTTAGAGAATTCAATTCTAAGCGATTTTGACTTTTGAAAATCCGAATTTCAATTTAAAATAAAGTTTTTATGGCTGAAACAAGTTTTGGCAAATTCTGGGATTTTATTGCTGCCTAGATAATCGGAATTCCGAGTATACCGACGATATACCGATTTTCTGTCCAGAAACTTTCTATCTTTGGTCGAAATACCGCTGGTATACCGCAATATACCGCCAGTATACCGAATTTGGCTGTTTTGGGCTATTTTTCACTGTTTTTGCCTGTTTCTGTCCGTTTTTGAGATTTTCTTTGAGTGTAATGAATTCTTAACATGATTAGATGGCCTTGTATACTTAGAGAATGATTGTACACCCTATATATCCTTGACACTAGCTTATGTTCATATGTTCTTCTATACTTACTATGTAATGCTATGCTCTTCCAGATTTATTGTACCTTACAGTCTATGTCATGTCCAGTACCTACTTGATAGTGACCCATCGTGGTGCACTCTTGAACATGTCTTTTAGTAGCTTACTTGATAGTGACCTGTCATGGTGCACTCTTGATTCCAGTACATGTCCTTTCCTAGCTCACTAGATAGTGGCCTCTCATGGTGCACTCTTGATTCAAGTACATGTCCAGTTACCTTAGTGGCTCATCGTAGCGCACACTAGTCTTGATGCTGGTCTTGATATTGTCATGTCTTGTTGTGGCTTGTTATATTGCGCGTTCTTGCTTGTCTTGTCTAGTCTCGCATGTCTCATGTCTAGGAAGGATTCTGCGGAATGTTATACCCGGAATCCTGAATGAAAATGTTAGGAATTATACAACTAGCTTGATTATCTAGATCATTGGGAGGTGAGATTTTCCCGGTTACCTGCACCCCTTATTTCATAGTCTTATATATATATACTAGGGATTTGGAGCTATCTGTCATGATGAGCACACTTCCAACACACCGTCGAGTGGGGCACCTCCTTAGGACACATGTATTTTGCTGCAGTGTGTCTGCTATACTTGTTTTTCTTTTGGCCTGGATCAATCGGGTAGTCTGCAGGGCAGGTAACTGGAATTGGATTTCTCAAACTTGCATATGTTAGTAATTAGGATTGTGACAACCCTAGTTAGCTAAAGTATCAAGCCGTACTCATTGCTTGACCGTGATTGATGGATGGAGTTCATTCTTGTTTAGTATAGTCTTGCTTCAGTTTATCTTATTGCAGTACTTAGCTTCCTACTATTTTCTCACATGCTATCATTTCTGCTATAGTCTAGTTTTACTACATGTCTCGCATGCTTGTCCTTACCACTTGTCCCACATGCTCGGTTTCATCATATGCTACATACCCTGTATATTCACATGTTCACATGATGTTCCCTTATATGTTTCTAGTTTTCTTTCATATTCTCGTGGTACCTTTACATTATTTTTGTCCTGCTTTTACTGCTTTACTTTAGAGTTGCTATGATTTACATGCTGGTTTTAGTTCATAGTTTGGCTTCCTTTGTGGTACTTGCTATTGGGGGTCTGACCCCACTGGTTTTGTTTGGCCAGATATGGTAGAGATATCCGAGGATCTTCTGTACCTTCCACTCGTTGGTGATTACCCAGAGCACTAGAGTACCTGAGTGGGTTTCTTCTTTTTGCCCACTAGTTATGTACATTATTTTTTTGAGGCTTTTCGCCACCGAGCACTTGTTTAGCTCGTGTTTGGACTTGATATTTAACCTACGGGTTTAGACATGATGTGCATATTCTAGACTATATCTAGAGCTTATCATGTATGACTATTACTCTTGCTAGTTCTTCACTCTGTATTACTAGCTTCATGATCATTGATATACGGTAGTTTGGGACACTTTACTATTTTATATTCCAGATGATCATACTTCTTGTACATTATTTACTGTCTGTGATTGAGATATCTAGGATTCTTGACCTAGGAATGCCTGTTGGATTGTAGTAGCGAACCCCATCTATACAGCTTATATGCTATTTCGAAGTACTAGAGTACTTTGGTATACGTAGCTGGCCTGGTCCGTCCCTACTTGCCAGTATTCTGGTTCTGGGACGTGACATTAGGGGCCTACAACACATGGGATGAAATGACATTTCATGCATAGTGATGTTCATTTGCTAATTTTGCATTTAACACCTCCCATTGTTTGTTATTTCAAATTAAACCCTTTATGCCCTTTTCCTTTGATAATAATAATAATAAATATTAATAGGCAACATATGCTGCTACTTTTAGGCAAGATTGCATTAGGACCTTAATTGAGTGCTAAATTACAACTTAACCAATGGATAATTAGGAACCTAAAATCCTGTTGATTAGTTATACAGTAGAATCTATATAGTATGTAAGTAGCAGTAGCTAATTGCAGTTACTAGAATTGAATTCTTGTACACTTTCAATTAAGAGTGAAATATTTATTGTTAGGCGATTTGTGAAATCGAGACTTGGATTTTACTCTCGACGCAGGCTTGGTCAAGTACCATACAAGTATACCTCACCTTTATTTACAGCTTTATTTATATGCTTTCATTATCCAGTTGCTTCTGATTTGATTGTTGACATGTGTTTCATCATTGTTATATAGTCCTTGTTCACAGTTAGCCTTGTAGCTCATATTGGACATGTTTCTCACTTGTACTTGATTGAGTCGTATCGTAAAATGAGTGTGTTGTAATTGAACTGCTACTTCCATTTTGTTTATTCTCAACCTGCGAGTCCACATTAGGGGCGAGGGTTGACTGCTTGAAATCACCTGTGAGTCCACACTAGAGGTGAGGGTGATTGCCTTGAACTAACCTGCGAGTCCACAGTAGGGGCGAGGGTTAGTGATTAGTTTCAAACCCGTGAGTCCACACTAGGGGCGAGGGTTTGGTTATCCGTTGATCTCTTGACATGTGTTCACTTGCTTTCTTCCAGCAGTTCACTTATGCGTAGTTATTCACATATTAGTATATCATTATTGCTTAGTTTTTTTGTTTTTATCCTAGATTCTCTTCTTGCATGATAAACTGTTAGAAAGACATGTTTTTATGTATCTTGCTAGTCCCCTGAGAACCTGATGATCTCTTCAAGTTTAGCCGCGGTTGATCCAGGTGCAGACAAGCAAGTTTGAGCCAGCATCAGATCACGGTACCACTTCTGCTGAGAATGTCATTGATGATTAGCGTAGTTTGGACTCAGTTATTTTTTATTTCATGTCTTTATTTGACTTCCATCTACTGGTATTGGATTTGTATCCACCAGACGTGACTTGAATTATTGAAATTTGAAACTTTATTTTTTATTATTCTCTAGTATCCAGTTCTTCAGTATTCATTTACTTGTTAGAGTTTGATGTATCTTTGATTTTGTGGATGAGATCTAGACTGCCATGTTTATGTGACTTATGAATTTATAGACAGCATTCTACCGTCGACAATGTGGCGTAGGCTGGACTTGGACACATACTCATATCCGAAAGCAGGTGCGGGTCATGACAGAGTGTCCCTCCCGGGGCTGCCACTCTTCCTTTTCGCTCAATCGGTGGTGTTCGATCTTATGTGTAGCATAGGGTCCACGTTGTTGATTGACAGAGCAATTATGGTGGTATTGTAATGCCCCAATCCCAAAATACGTATAGAACCAGGATACGGTACATGCCAGCAACACTTCACCAATGGGCCAAATCTCAAAGTAAGCCCATTAGCGAAATGCATAAGCTGTAAATCATGATAACAATCCAGCAATACAATACAAGTCACAGGTCACAGCTAATCTTATCCATACAGAAAATAAGACACGAGATATCAAGTCCAATAAAATAATACTAATGAGAAAAATATGTCCAACATGAAATAGAAATAATAACTGTGCGGGTAAGACATCCCGAAACCACAGTATAAAGAAATGAATAATCAACTACATGTCCACTGATGAAAAAAAAGAAAATAATGTATCAAGTCTAAAATAAAGAGAGATGTCTCAAGAGAAGTCCTCGGCCACTATCTCGTCCTCCTGCGAAGGTACGTCACCTGCCTCGACTCCAGAACCGTATACCTCCGGGTAGTCCTCCTCTCTAACTAAGCCTGAAGAGATAACCAGGTCCTCAGGGGACTAGCAAGACACATAATATACAAGCCTATTGTACAGTATATAACATGCGAGAAAACAAGAAATAACAGCTAGAACAGGAATAAAGATCATATGGAAGAATTCTATGACATATCATAATAATACTAAGAATGATTACAAAATGAATCGAATAACCGTAGTCCTATCGTGGTACTCCCTAACTATAGTGAGTCTCTATCGTAGCCCTGCCGTGGGTCTCCCGAGTCGAGAATGGTCAAGTAGCCAATCCTAATATCGGTAGAGGGTCAAGTTAAGGTAATATGGAACTCGTGATCAAGTCAAAGTATCATGGTCAGGTGATCAAGGCACGTCACTCAAGTAAGAACATTGTCGAAATCATGTGTGGAACCATATAGATACGACTAATGATAAAGATAAGTGATAACGGGTAAGAGGCAAAGAAATAAACCATGACAAGATAGTAAATATGGAAAGAAAAGGAGACATGAATAAAAAAAAATAGTAAAAACATGTATATAAGTAAACTGTACAAGTTGGCAAGGTGTAATTGCCTAGTGTAGACTCAACCACGTCTAAATAACTTGTCAGATCAAATGCTCGCGAAAGCTGAACTCCTGCAACTGTCTCCGGATGCTGAAACAGACATTGCCAATATTTTTAGAATAAGCAAAATAGCTAGAATAGGCTATCCATAAGTCCAATTCTAGATACAGGGGCAAAACGATAATTTTAGGTCAAAACGATGTCCGCCGTTGGACCCGCTTTGCACCAAAAAATATGCCAGAGTCTATGGTCTCTAAAGTCATCAAACTACATGTCTACAAATTTGATTTGACGAGATGAACCCAACCGTATGTCCAAAATTTGATTCCGGTGGGCCGTGCACAAATTCTCCCGTTGAGTCGGATCGTAGGGCCCACAAAACGGCGATCCGGTCAACTGTCTCAGAATCGGATCAAACTTGGCATACAGGACCAAAAAATGATACGGTCTTGTTGGCGCAAGTTTCGTCTCGATTTGACGAACGTGCACAAAGTAATTGGAGAATTTCAAAAAAGGTCGATACAGTAAATTTTGACGGATACGCATCAAATTCGTCGCACACACGCAACCAATTTGAATTTCGTCAAAGCTCACACGTCTGCGAAGTCGATACGCACCTTTCGATGCTTTCGATTCATGACCACGTCGTCCGGTTTGGCGGGACGCACGTTGTATCGGAAGAATTTTGATATTTCCAAAACAGGTTTAGATATGTTTTCGTAAACTTCACGCTGGATTATCTTGATGTAAATAAATGAAATCAAAATCTGTAAACTGTGTTCCAGTGTTCTATAGGTTGTCTTCAAACATTTTTAACTAGATTTTAAAAAATTGATTTGGATTGGAAGATATTTGCCTTCCAATATGGAGTGAAAACTGACAATACATAACATGTGTTCTGTGGTTGTATTCTGTGGTTTTTCTCGATTTTCGAAGGGAATTTTCTCAATTTGAAACAAAATAATTCTAATGGTTTTTCCAGGATGTAAACTAGGTTAATTGGTCTCTACATGGGAAGTGGTAGATCGAAATTTCGTTGAGTAAGTTTGGAGAAATTGGACTCGAATTATTGGGTACCTAGTGCCTATGTTGTTGCCGTTGCTGTCGACTGCCTCTGTCCTTGCGCGCGTGGCTGGGGCTCCGGCGACTTCGCGGCTGTGCAGGGCCGCAGGGGTGGTCGCCAATAGTCAGGGATGGCCCTTGGTTGGTCGCGCGGGGGTGGCAAGGCTCTAGGTCGCACGGTTTATGTAGGGTGTCGAGAGAACTTTCGAAACCCGAAGGTATTATATAGGTTTTTATTGAATTATTAGCCTCGATTTGATTAGGATTTGAACCAAGATTTAGTAAAATCTTGTAGAGAATTCGATTAGGATCATATAGGATTTAATTCGAAGTAATCTCGTTTCGAATCAGTTAAGATTTGAAGCTTTCCAATCGCACAAAATTTCCCTCTGTGCTCGGTCGGGCCTTCTCAATTTTTTTTAAAGATAAACAGTGCACGCAGCACTGTTCATCAATAATAATTTTTTTTCTTCTTTTTTTTCATTTTTTTTTTCATTTGCTTTTTCTATATATATATATATATATATATATATATATATATATATATATAAGACCCTATACTAGAAATAGAGATTATTAAGTTTTTAATTTATTTTAGATTTTATGGAGATTATTAGATATACTATATATTATATGTGCATATATATATATATATATATATATATATATATATATATATATATATATATATATATATATATATATATATATATATATATAAATCAATTTTTAAGGATTTAAAAAATAACTAATTAATATTATTTTAATAACAACAATAATGCTAATAATAATCATAAAATACATACTAAAATAACTAACAAGGGGTATAGTAGTGGGTGACACATTTATTCCTCTATGTTAACTGGTCTACAAAAGAAATCATACAATATTCCAAACAAATATTAATAATACCTTATATTATGCTTATAACTATTATTTAGAAAATATTTATCAATTCCTAGAAAAAATAGGAAATATATGTACACACATAAAATATTTATTCCTCTATATATATATATATATATTATATATATATATATATATATATATATATATATATATATATATATATATATATATATATATATATATATATATATATATATATATATATATATATAGAGGAATAAATATTTTATGTGTGTGTATATATATATATACACACACATAAATATTTATTCCTCTATATATATATATATATATATATATATATATATATATATATATATATATATATATATATATATATATATATATATATATAAAATATTTATTCCTCTATATATATATATATATATATATATATATATATATATATATATATATATATATATATATATATATATATATATATATATATATATATATATATATATATATATATATATATATATATATATATATATATATGTGCATATATATATATATATATATATATATATATATATATATATATATATATATATATATATATATATATATATATATACATAAATCGATTTTTAAGGATTTAACAAATAACTAATTAATATTATTTTAATAACAACAATAATGCTAATAATAATAATCATAAAATACATACTAAAATAACTAACAAGGGGTATAGTAGTGGGTGACACATTTATTCCTCTACGTTAACTGGTCTACAAAAGAAATCATACAATATTCCAAACAAATATTAATAATACCTTCTATTATGCTTATAACTATTATTTAGAAAATATTTATCAATTCCTAGAAAAAATAGGAAATATATGTACACACATAAAATATGTCTATGGATACACTAAATGCCTACATGGGCTTAGGTTGGATTCGGGTCAAGTCCGGGCTAAATTGGTGCAACCGGGTTTTCTAAAAATCAATAATCTAATTAATAAATGTGGGGGTTAAGTCGCAACTTTGATTGGTTTTCCTATTTATAACACACATATGGCTCGACCCTCCCTACCATGGCTAAAACACTAGTCAAAGCACACGAATGTACTATCCGTGCCACAATTCCTAGTCATCTTGTACTCCAAATCTTAACCATGACTAAAGCCTTCTAAAATAATAACGATTTAAATAAAAATACTTACAAAATTCCATAAATCCCTATTAAGTCAAAATAAATAATAATAAAAATAATTCCAAAAAATTAGGGGTGTTACAGGTATCTAGGCCTAATTGTGCGAGGGTGCTCGTGGATATTGATATGTGTCGTCCGCTTCTACCAAGGATCATAATTAACTTACCGGAAGGCAAGAGCATTTGGCAAATTCTGGAATGCAAAATTTGGCCTACTTACTGCAATGAATGTTTCCACCAGGGCATGAGGCTAAGGACTGCAAACTAGTTAAAAAAAAATATCTCATAAAGGAAAAGAAAAGGTTCCTGAGGAAGATTTGGGGAATGTCGCGCCCTCCTCATCGGCTTAGAGGAGGGACGGGATTACAAGGAAGACCCTAGTCCTAGGCAAGGATAAGGGTCTGAAGTCTATGGGCGGGGTTCTAGACCACGGGCGAGGGCTGTGTCCAGCCGGGGATGGACAGAGTGCTAGCATCTGCTTGCCTGGAGGAGGGCATCGACGCTCACTTGGAGGAGGGCATCATGAGGGTCATAGAAGATGGGATACATGTAATTATGGTGGTGGACTCCCCGACACCTGACACCGTGAAGAATAGCCTGTCAGATATGCTAGACTCTGTTACTGCTACTGTGCCCATTCTCTCATGTGAGGTGATGACGAATTTTCTCACTCCCCTACCCACCCATCCCCCTTTTTCCCTAACTTGCTCTTAAGGACCCCGGTATGTGGTCCCCACGCTCCTGTCCCCTCATGTTCCCCCTAATCCTCTTGTGACCTTGTAGGAGGACCTCATCAAGAGTGGTATGGTACCTTTTGTTTTGGCTGCTACTGATTCGTCAGAAGAGCCAACGATATCAACTTTCCAGAAGAATAGCCGCGAGGAAGCAAGACTTGTTGATGCCTCTAGCCCTAGCACTAGCGCTGCCCCGGGTGGTGCGGTTGATAGTGTACCTGGTCCTAATGCGGGGTGTCTTGGGTCTGAGGTGGCAGTCCAAGGTGTAAGGAAGGATCCCCTAGAGACACACCCACCCTTCCAAGGCCATTGCTAATAGTCGCACCTCTTCTTCTTGGTGGAGGCTGCTACACAGGAAACTTATTATCGAACCTTCTATTAGGCTTAAATTGGGCTCTGGTGAGTCCAACTTGTTGATCGAGCATTAGACAGTGAATAGGCTTTTGACCCCAATGTCCCAGATCCCTGTGTCTAGTACGATTGCAGAACTGGAGACCGCGGATGATGGCTGGGATTGCAGTCGGGTTGCTTCTTGGTTCGGAATGGAGGGGATCTCGGCTACTGTCGAATCCGGTCAGAAGTTGGGAGTGGACAAGGATGACTTCGCATGGTCCATGTCTGTGTTTGGCCTTTTCTCGGTGAACTCGATGTGGGAGTCTGCTCGTGATAGCCGTCCAACCTCCCCAATTCTTTTTCACTATTGGCATTCTAGCATACCGGGTAAGTGGTCTATCCTCTTATAGAGAATCTTGGGCAGAAGGATCCCTACGGACGATTTCTTGGCTTCCATTGGTTTTAGTCTGGCCTCGGCTTGTCACGTGTGGAACGAAAGCCGGAGTCCATAGAAATACGTTTTTGCATAAAGGAATTTGGCAAGCAAGGTGTGGTCCTTTTTGGGGAGAAGGTGCTCGGCCGGGGTTGTGGGCATTAGCCTTAACGATCGTCTATTATCATGGGGAAAGGGCAAGCATGGGCTTCAAATAGTTGCGGCAATGATAGTTTGGGTCCTCTGGAAGAATCGAAATAAACACAGATATGAGGGACAACACACAGAGGTGACCAACTGAATAGAGAAGTTATCCGACATATGACTAAGGCGATGACGTACCCAAGACCCAGGGAGCAAGACTTGAAGAGCACTACCAGTGGACAGTTGCAAAGGGCAGCCTTATTTTGTTTTCGATTCATAGCTCCTTGGCTAGCGAGTCTTATATTTTCTTTTGATTTCGTTCCTCTTTTGTAAAGGCAGCCATATTTTGGCCTTTCTCATATATGAAATGTTCGATTTTTGTTTTAAAAATAAAATAAAATAAAATAAAATTATATATATATATATATATATATATATATATATATATATATTTGGGTGTCCACTTTTTAATGGAGCATGGAGGCGTGCCTCCATGGAGGCTCGAACCCGCGCCACTGCGCCGGGATGCCTCGTATATATATATATATATATATATATATATATATATATATATATATATATATATATATATATATATATATATATATATATATATATATATATATAGGCAAATGACCTCTAGCCTAGTGGTTAAGAGAGATGCATGCGGCCCAAGTGGTCGGGAGTTCGAGCCTCAGTGGAGGCGAGTTCGCCACAAGTACCCATTACTTATATATATATATATATATATATATATATATATATATATATATAAGAAGGGAGGTGAGGTGCCACCCTATGGGTGGTGGCTATGTGTCACCCTCCCATGCTATCATCATGCACCGAAAAGTGTGCAAGTGTATGATGGTAACATTGGGGGGTGACATATAGTCACCTTACCGTGAGGTGGCACCTCACCTCCCTTATTCTCTCTCTCTCTCTCTCTCTCTCTCTTTCTATATATATATATATATATATATATATATATATATATATATATATATATGTATATATATATGTAATCGAGAAATCATATATTCATATCAAAGGCGAAAAATGACGAAGCCTTTACAAGTATGCTTAAAAAAGGAAGCAAAAGGAGATGGAGATGAAACCCCTGCTCAGGGTGACTGATCTCGAACAAAACAAAAAGCTCAGAAGTACAGGGGGTTCCAGAATCCCTCTTGTACGTGCTTGCAGTGTCTTCCAACTTTGTGGATCTGTCTAAGGACCTCAGTGTTCAGCTGGTTAGTGGTGTACTAGCGCCCCTTGTATCTGTATTTATTCCGATTCTTCTAGATGACCCATATGATGGCGGCGGCAATGATCTGGTGGCCGTGCGAAGCTTGACCCCATACTGCAAGAAGATCAATGAAGCCCCCACCTACCTGATCTGGAAAGCAAAGGTTGGTGAATCTGTTCCACACACCTTTAGCCATGTCACCTAAGTAGAGGGTGTGCTTTGCTGTTTTTGCCTGTCTGTCCGAGCAACAACGACAAGCAGAGGGTAGACTGAAGCCAAGGGAGGCAAGCACGTCATCAGTAGGGAGTTTCCTGCTGAGCGCTCTTCAAATCAGAAAAGACCACTTTTTGGGGATGCATGATTGCCAAAATGCTCCAATGGTGGGGGATGGATTGCCAATACCGCGTATAGTGCTACGGTGGTAGCCAGAGAGAAAGATCCAGAATTAGTCAGGGACCACCGCAAGGTGTCACGAACCGTGCCGATCGTCACACCAGAGTTGACAATAGCAGCGGTCGCCTCCTCTCCTAGCCAGGTCGTGGCCCGCTCATGATTCCACTCCCCCTCATTGGTCCACAACTCTCTAATGGCAGCAACACCAGGGGCACCCGTCATAAGCAAAAGAAGTGCGTCCCCGACCTACCTTTCGAAGTATAAAGAGGATTCACCCGATCCCAACTGGAGGCGGATCCATGGCTCGGCATGCTGCCTATCGATCAGGATGTGTCACCAAGAAGCAGAGGATCTGCTGTTGAATGTGGCGGTGGACGGGTGAGAGTGCTTGAAGTATCTGGTTTTCATGAAACATGCCCACATGGATCTATTCTCACGCAGCTTCCACCATATCTTCATTGAGCAAGCGTCGACCACGTGAGCCATCTTGAAGAATCCTAGGCCGCCCTCAGCCGTCAGTCTAGCCATGGTGTCCCAGCTGGCCCAATAATGCTTGTCTTTGCCGTCACTATGACCCTAGAGGAAGTTGGAGAAAAGCTTTTCAATGTTGTTGATGACCTTCTTCGGAGGAGAGCAAGCAGCCAGGGTGTAAAATGGGATAGAGGAGAGCACGTACTGAATCAAGATAATCTTATCTTCAGGCAATAGAATCACGTTGTGCCATCCCTCGATTCTTTTCCTGATTTTTCCTACTAACCCCTCAAAGAGTACCGTGTTAGATCTATCATACACCAGCGGGCACCCTAAGTAGGTAAATAGGGGGTACTCAACATAGAAGGAAGTGATGTTGATGAGCACGGTGGAGTGATCTCTGTCGACAGTATGGTGAGCGTACATAACACTCTTGTCTGGATTGCCGCGCTGGCCTGAGCATCTTGTGTAGCTCTGCAGTGTATTGTTGACCACTTCAACGGAGCCCGCATCTCCGGCTGAGAAGATAAGAATGTCGTCAGCGTAAGCCAGGTGAGTAATGATCGGGCAACCGTTAGCAGTGTGGAAGTGCTGAAAGTGCGGAGAGCCCACCATTTTGTTCAGAGCTTCAGTGGTGATGATAAATATGGTAGCGGATAGAGGGTCGTATTGTCTCACTCTGCGGCTAGATTTGAAAAATTCGTCAGCCTGACCGTCGATGATCGTGGAGAACCACACGTTACTGATCGACCTCCAGACGACATCAATCCAAGTCTCCGAGAAACCAAAGGTCCTGAACACCTAGATCATGAATTGCCAATCCAGTCTATTGTAAGCCTTTTCCATGTCCAGCTTGAAGCCTATGTTCCCTCCTCTATACGGGGATTTCATGCAGGTGATCATCCCTTGAGCCAAAAGTATGTTATCAAGGATGTTTCTTCCTTGAACGAAACCACTTTGCTCCTCCAATATAATCTTGGGGAGAAGATCCGACATGCGGTTAGCTATGATCTTGGAGATAATCTTGTTGGTAAAGGTGCACATGCTCAGGAGACGATTTTTTTTAAAAGTCTCTGGATTGTCCTTTTGGGAATAAGGATCAGATTAGCGCTAGATATAGCTTTGGGATATTTAGCACCTTGGAAGAACGCGATCACCGCCTCGCAGATGTCTGACTTAATAATTTCCCAGTAAGATATGAAGAATACTCCCGTGAATCTGTCCGGGCCAGGGACGCTATGCTCGATCAACGCCCATACTGCGTCTTTGACTTCGCGCTTTGTTAGTAGAGTCTGTAGTTGGTTGTTGTCTCTGTCGTCAACTAATCGAGGGATCGCAACAAGAAAATCCTAGTCTTTGTAAATGACATCTTTGGTGAATAATTTTGTGAAGAAATCCGCTGCTACTGACTGAATGTCTCGATGATCTTTGTGTGTGTGACCTCTCTCATCTTTGATCTGTATATATATATATATATATATATATATATATATATATATATATATATATATATATATATATATATATATATATATATATATATATATATATATTTTGGAAAAAGGTGAATTTTATTCCAAATGAAAAGCCATAATCATACAACATACAACCAGAGTGGGACTCCCACTCATCGCTCAACAATTCTCCATAGCATTTATATCAAATTCGATGTTATAGAGAATGCCAATTGGGAGGGTGACCAGCCCCTCAAAGATCCGACGGTTTTGCTCCCGCCATACATGCCAAACCGAAGCAGCCAGACGAACTTTGGCTGTACGAAACCAGTCCTGCCCCTACCCCTGCTATCTCGGATCACCGCTATGATGTCTCCAATACATTTCCCGGAGGAGCACACTCCCAAAACACGACTCTGCTCCGCCCAAATCTGCCATGCCATAGTGCACTCGAAGAAGATATGCTTTATAGATTCAGGCTCCAAACCGTAAAGCACACACTTGGGATCCGAAACCGGTACTCCAAACGAACTCAGGCGATCTCTGGTCAAAAGGCAGCCCAGTAGCAGTTTGTAAACACATAACTGTATCTTTCTGGCCAGACCCTTGAACCACACGAACTCGTAATCTGGTCTCAGCGGGAAGGCTCGTCGGACGAGGTTGTAGCAGCTACAGAATTGGAACTCCCCAGTCCCTGTAGAGGCTCCAGTTGGCTCCCAAATCTACCGATCCATAGGCAGAGACGGATCAATGACAGTAGACAAAATGCTCCCATCCAGCTCCTCAGTGAATCGATAGGAGTCCGGCCTCCATTCCCCATGACGAATGATGTCACTGCACGACAGACCGCGCCTGTCCTCCTGATGAGTCGGGGCTCCTACGATGTCCAACAGCGAAGGTCGATCTATCCAAGGATCCCGCCAGAGGTCTGTACCCGACCCGTCCTTCATGACCCTCCGAATGGCAGACTTGAGCACCCCCCTGTGTCGTAAGACAGTTTTGAACGTGACCGAATGGTTGTTGTCAGTAGGACACGTCCAAAAATTGCCCTGCTTCACGTATCTGCTGTGCATCCAGTCCGCCCAGAGAGATCCCCCACTGATGAATCTCCAGGCTAGCTTAAGCGTAGAAGCCTCTCTAACCTCCAACAACGGTCTAAGGCCCACTCCTCCCTCCTTCCTGGGACGACAGAGCTGGTCCCAGGAGATCGCATGCAGACCTCCCCTCCATATGAAATCAGCACAAAGTCGCTCCACCCGTCGGATAGTGGCCACAGGTAGGAGGATGGACTGCAGCCAAAAATGGGCCACAGCCGATATCACCGATCTGACCAGCTCAATGCGACCACCAAACGACAGACCTGCTGCTTGCCACCCTTCAACTCTTCTCTGGACATACTCTACCAAGCTATGGCAGTCCTGATCCCGCGCATAGTTGACAGTGAGAGGCACTCCTAAGTAGCGCATCGGAAGATCACTCCTCGCGACACCCAACACATCAGCCCGCTCCTCCTTCCGGGTACATAGGGAGCTGAAGTAGACCCTACTCTTATCCCTGTTCATCTGGAGACCCGAGACGGACTTCAAATCTTCCATGATAGACGCAAGCGTCAGCAACCCCTCCGTCGAAGGCTGGATGAAAACAAGCAGATCATCCACATATATAAGATGAGTAACTGGAGGTACCATCCTCCGGAACAGAGGAACCAGCCGCCCACGGTGCACTGCCAGATCCATCAAGCAAGTAAAGTATTCCATAACAAGCGTGAACAAGTAAGGGGACAGTGGGTCACCTTGTCGAAGCCCACGGTTGCTCTGGAAGTACCCATACGGAACCCCCTGGATGAGAACAGAAAAAGTAGGGGAAGTAATGCACTCCCGAATCAACGCGACCCAGTGCTCTGTGAAACCTATGGCAGACATCAGATGACAGAGGAAGTCCCGATTGACCATGTCATATGCCTTCCGCAAATCCAGTTTAACACAAGCCTTCTCCCCTCCGGGTTTGCTAAAACCCCTTACCATCTCATGAGCCAGGAGGCTGTGCTCAGCAATGGACCTCCCCTTGATGAAGGCAGCCTGATTCGGAGATACCAAGTCCTGCTTGATCCCCTCCATCCGCCGGCACATAAGGTACGTAATTATCTTATAAAGATAATTACAACACGCAATAGGACGGAAATCCGCCAGTGCAGTCGCTCCCTCCTTCTTTGGCACCAAGGTCAAAAAAGTATGATTCAGCTCCTTCAAGAGCTTCCCTTTGGTAAAGAATTCCTGTACCACCTCCACTACCTGATGCTTTAGAATATCCCAATGGCATTTGAAGAAACCACTGCTGAAGCCATCCGGACCAGGAGCCTTGTTGGGGTCCGCCCTCTTGACAATAGACTCCACCTCCTCCAAAGTAACAGGTGCTAGCAGAAGGCTATTTCCATATGGAGTCACTAATCTCTTCGTCACAACCTCTGGGAACACGGAAAGGTAGTCAGTCTGGAAATATAACTCAGAGTAGTACCTGACAGCCTCGTCCTGGATCTCAGCCGGCGTCCCCACCAGAGTGCCATCCGCAGCAAGTAGCTGAGAGATGCGATTCCTATTTTGTCTTGCCCGGATAACATCATAGAAGAACTTGGAGCACCGGTCGCCATCCTTCAGCCATGAGCATTTGGCTCGCTGGGCCGAGCTAATCTCCTTCTGCAGCCTCAGGATGTTGACTTCTCCAATCAGTTCCTTCTCTCTGGCCGCCAGGTCCCCATTCAGCATGTCACCCTGCATATCCTGCTGTAAGGTCCGCAACTCCACCTTCTTGTCTTCTAAGGTGGTCTTGGGCAGCCCCGTCACCCAACTCCTAAGGGCTCTCTTCGTGGCCTTGAGGCGACGAACCAAACGAAATTGGGCCGTCCCCTCCTGACCACTAGTGAGCCCCTCAGCGATAGCCTCTAGGTAGCCCTTCGAGAGATACCAACAGTTGTTGTACCTAAACGGACGAGACTTCCCAAGAGGCCTAGCAGAAAAGCCAACCCTGATGGGTGAATAATCGCTCGTTCCAGCAGTTAAACCCTCAGCTGGAGTGGTGGGGAAGTGACGGAATCACTCCCCATTACCCAAACTCGATCAAGCTGACAAGCAACCCTATTATGAGTTACTTTGTTGTGCCAAGTCCAGATGCAGCCTGAATGGGACAATCCCCGAAGCCTCGCAAGCATAAGGCATCTCTGGAAATCATATAGAATAGAATCTGAGACCGGACGGCTACCCAGCTTTTCCCCTTGGTGCAGAAGAGCATTGAAGTCCCCGATCAAGAGAAGAGAAAGGCACGACGAGTCAGCAACAGAAGAAATACAGGAGATGTCGCTCTATAGGAACTCCCGACGTCTTCTGTCATTGTGGCCGTAGACAGCCCCCAGTAAGAACCGGAAGCCACCCTTGTTCATGAAGGAGATCACAATCAGCTGCTCAGTCAGCAGGAGCAAGTCACCATACCAACTCTTCAGGTTCCAGCGAACCCAAATCCTAGCCATGTCACAAAGCGCCAGGTTGTGCAATTGGGCCCAATGAGAAGGGGTCCGTCGAGTAAGAGTATTCTTCCATTTGATCTTGGACTCTAAGATAACAGAAATGTCACATCTCTCTCTGTGGAGCACCCCACAGATCTCTCTCCATCTTCCTAGCGAACACGCTTCCCTCACATTCTAGGCGATGATGGACATTAATTAATGAGAGGTTGGGGCCCCCTGAGAAACTCCCGGAACGACACCTGGGGAAGGTGTCGTGTCCATCGCTAAAGGATGATCATCCATCCCAGTCGGAACCGTCTATTGGGGAACTACCTGAGATAACACCAAAGCCCAGGCAGGGTTGTCAACACACACCGCCTCCTTTCTGTCTATGGTGCGTCCCTCTGTCATGGAGGGGCCATCCCGCAGCAGTCCGACCGTACGTCTCTTTCTACAGTAAACCTGCCCTCCAAACGAACCGCCCTCCCCTCGTGCCTCAGTCTCCGTCACAGCCATGCTTCTGGTAATGATACTACTCGACCCCTGGCCAGTGGATACCACCCCACCGGTTGGGGGAAGTTGGGTAGAAACAACGAGGCACAAATCGGCATCACTCCCCTGGTTAGTAACCTCCCCCTCCACGGCCACCACTCCGCTATCATCTCTGAAATCTATATCACATGGGGCTTCGGGGACCTCACGAGGAGGAATACAAGACTCCACCGGAGGGCCAGCCTCTAAGCAAGCACTGGCCAGATGGCCAAAACAGGAACACCGGAAACAAGTAGGCGGAACCCATTCATACTCCACCTTCTGGGTAAGCACCTCCCCAGAAGGGAGCTCATACTCCACTGTCACCCTCATTTCCCGTATTTCCCATATTTCGTATTTATACTCGTATCTGGATTTTTGGCATGTATTTTTATTTTTTTTCAAACTTGTGGGATTTTGGTATTTTCCGTATTTTTGGGTTTTGGCATGGCTCGGTTTTATTTGGATTGGTTCGGTTTTATGTGAGTTGGATCACCTTAACCTATGCTACCCCTCAACCCACCACAACTCACCCTCTTTATATCCCCACCTACCACTCTCTCTCCTCATAACCACCATTAATTTCCTTTTTCTTCTTCTTCTTCTCCTTCCTCCACAACTCTCCTAACCCTAGGCAAGTGCACCTTGCCACTTCATGAGAGCCCTATTTTCTTGGTTCATTTGCTAGATTAGGACATGGTGATCAACATTAGAACTTGGTGTTTTGTGATTTGAAGTCTCCTTTGCTCTAGATCTAAGTTATTTCTATTTTCGGATTTTGTATGGTTTGATCTCTTTAAGTTAGATTTTTATGGGTTTTGGTGTTTCCAAGTGGAAGAGCATTCAGTTTCACCCAAGTTGGAACTTTGGAAATCTGGATTTGGAGTTCGGATGGCCAAGTTATGATGCTTTGAAGCCTTGGGTTCATCCATGGTGTTCTTGCTGTTTGGAGAAGACAGTGAGCAGTGTGCAGAGCTGTTTAGCCTACGCACACTGAGCTGCGTGCGCTCTTTAGCATGCATACGCAGACTTGGGTACGCTTCCTGTTGGAAGCGTGTCTCCTTGAGCGTGCGTGACTTTTCACCTACGCTACTCTCAGCGTGCGTGACTTTTCACCTACGCTGCTCTCCTTGAGCGTGCGTGACTTTTCACCTACGCTGCTCTCTGTAGCATGTGTGACTTTTCACCTACGCTGCTCTCAGCGTGCGTGACTTTTCATCTACGCTGCTCTCTGAAGCGTGCGTGAATTTTCACCTACGCTGCTCTCTCAGCGTGCGTGACTTTTCACCTACGATGCTCCCTCAGCGTGCGTGACTTTTCACCTACGCTGCTCTCAGCGCACGTGACTTTTCACCTATGCTGTTCTCTGAAGCGTGCGTGACTTTTTACCAACGCTGCTCTCTCAGCGTGCGTGACTTTTCACCTACGCTGCTCTCTCAGCGTGCGTGACTTTTCACCTACGCTGCTCTCTCAGCGTGCGTGACTTTTCACCTACGCTGCTCTCTGAAGCGTGCGTGACTTTTCACCTACGCTGCTCTCTCAGCGTGCGTGACTTTTTACCTATGCTGCTCTCTCAGCGTGCGTGACTTTTCACCTACGCTGCTCTCTGTAGCGTGCGTGACTTTTCACCTATGCTGCTCTCAGCGTGCGTGACTTTTCACCTATGCTGCTCTCAGCGTGCGTGACTTTTCACCTACGCTGCTCTCTGTAGCGTGCGTGACTTTTCACCTACGCTGCTCTCAGCGTGCGTGACTTTTCACCTACGCTGCTCTCCTTGAGCGTGCGTGACTTTTCACCTACGCAGCTCTCATGCGTACGTGACTTTCGCGTTCGCTGCTCCCCTGACCCCTTGCTTAATCCATTGGCTCTTAGAGTTTTGGTTTTACATCTTTAAGCTTGGCTCTTCTATAATCCTGTACTTTGATATTTTATTAGATATTTTATGCCCATTTTATATCCTTACGCCTTTTGTCATGAACTTGATTTTTACTTAACATGTTTGGAATGACTATTGTACATGGCTTGGTATGACAAGGAACTTGCATAACACAATAGTGGCCGTGGTGGCGCACCCCTGACAAGTACCCTGACATGATTTATCTTGATAACTTGATAGTGGCCCGTGGCGGCGCACTCTTGACTTGACATGACTTGATAACCTAACTTGACCTGCCTTGACACCGTGGGTGGTTCTTCTTGCTTGCTTGTTAAATCCACTTGTCCAGTCTTGCATCATGTCTAGGATGGAACTCCTGAGTACCACGGTCAGGAGCACCTACTAAAATGGATTAAGGTTAATAACTAGAATAACACAGTAGTCATGAAGAGATGACACAGCTACAGGCAATCCCGTTACCTGGGCGCTCTTGGGATCTGTAGCCTGCCGTCGAGTAGGGCATATTTCCAGCACACCGTCGCGTGTTGCACCCTCTAAGTTACCTAAGGGTATATTTGTCTTCTGGGCGATGTACCCACCTGAATTCAACCCCTAATCTTTCGTCCTGGGTAACCTGGATGGTCTGCAGGGCTTGTGGCTGTGGAACAATCTTACTGCATCTTGTTAGTAATTAGGCCTGTGATAACCCTAGTTAGTTAAAGTAGTAAGCCATAGGATCTGCTTGGCCGTGATTGATTGAATGAGGTATAAACAGTCTAGTCATGTCTTGATCCCATACAAGATTGCTTCCTGTCTTGATTACTTACATTACTTATCTTGCCAATAAATGGTGGAAAACCAAGTTCTGTTCAGACGAAGGGTTACAACCCCGGTCCTTGTTTGGTTAACGGGTTGTAACCTGGCTATCGGAATAGTTCCATGGTTATCTCGTCGTATATCACCCTACCATGTTTTCGTAAGTTTTAATTTTAATATTAAATTTTTCTTGTGCTGATTACTGGCTTTTGTTCTTATTTCGTGGCCCCCTTGTGGCACTTGCTCTTTCTGGGGTTGACCCAGCTGGTTTTGTGTGGCCAGATTTCGGAGCAGCTCCCGAGGATCTACCAAGCTTCCAGTCCAATGGTGGCGACTAGAAGGAACCCGAGCTACGAGTGGGTTTTCTATTTTGTTTCGCTCACTCTATTGTAAATTTATTCTTTTGAGGCGTTTAGCCGACGAGCACCTGTTAGCTCAATGCACTTTTACTTACTGTCTGCCTACGGGCTGTAAGCATGATTAACAAATCCTAGGGTTGATCATGTATGACTAAACTCTTGCTAGTCCTAACATTTTGTAACGAGTAGCTTCATGATCAGCTGAATATGTAATATTTGGGACGTCTTATTGTTGTATATTTAATGATCATACATCTTGCGACTTTACTTACTTGTGGTGATTGAGACACTAGGCTTGTTCATGACCATAAGAGACTGTTGGCTTGTAGAAAACCCTCACATATCTAGACAGCCGTGACCGTATATCGAGGTGGTTTCTATTTCAATATACGTAGCTGGCTATGTCTGCCCCCGCTCTCCAGTATTCTGGTTCTGGGACGTGACATGGTTTAAGTGGTGGCCCATGCAGGTCTTGTCAATCAAGAAATGTGAGGGTTTACCGAATAGATATCTCAATCAGTATTCGCCCTTGATCTCCGCCCGTATTTTTAAATCCCTAAAATTTTTGTCCTGATTACATGCTTGTATCGTTGATCTGTCCTGGTCCTTCCTTATTATTTTCCTGTGTCGTCTTCCTCAGCGGCACTGTACCTGACCCTACCGATCAGCGAGGAGGAGCACCTCCCGTGGACCAGCAGCAACCCAGAGATCAAGCCCAGCATTCCGGAGTAGCCTCCAGAGTTGTGCCTACTGGAGAAGAGTCACCAGTTCGGCCCGTCCAACCCGCAGAGCCAGATGATGGTACCTTAGTAGGCCTCATCAGAACTTTGATAGCTTTCCAGGATCGTCGAAGCGACGCCCTGCACCAGACAGTTCAAGATGCTTTGACCCGAGGCGGACATCCAGGGAACCAGACGGCGAACAGCTTCAAGCGATTGAACCCTCCTTTCTTCGACGGCAGCGAGGATGCGGTTGCCGCGGATGCATGGCTTCAGGATACTGAGGTGATTCTGGAAGCGGCTAGGACACCTGAGAATAAGAAGGTGGCGGTGGTACGCTTGCAGTTGTTGGATTTAGCTCGCAGTTGGTGGGCGGCGCAAGCCATGGGATTAGTGGCACCCATTGCTTGGGCAGTGTTTAGAGAGAGATTCCAGACGAAGTACTTCGATGCTGTGGCTTGGTACGACCTACAGACCAGATTTACCAACTTGAAGCAAGGAGGCAGGACGGTCGATGGTTATGCGACCGAGTTTTCTAGGCTGAGTAGGTTTGCCCCCACCTTGGTGGCAACCGAGCTCGATAGAGCCCAGCGGTTCCAACAGGGACTACATTTGGAGATCTTGTTGGCGGTTGAGCAGTTCGAGCACCAGACGTTCGATGCAGTCTTGAGAGCAGCTAGGAGGCATGAGTACACCTCCCAAAGGATTGTGGATAGGACCGGAAGTAGGAAGCGGTCCCACAGCCAGATGCACCAATCATCAGCTCCAGTCCCGGCAGCTAGAAGTTTGACCATTGGGACTCCGAGGCGGGCGGCCTCAGTAACGTCGGTTCAGCATTCGACCCCGACGTACCCACAGTAGCAGAAGCAGAAGCAGACTTCCGCGATGGGATGTTCTCATTGCGGGAAGCCAGGGCATGTGGTGGCAGATTGTCGCAGGGCGCAGGGATTGTGCCTGGCTTGTGAAGCAGCAGATCATAGGGTTGGGGCTTGCCCGAATAGGGGTGGTTCATCTGCATCCAACCCTTCTAGCTCTTCGGTGAGAGGACCGGCCCCAGCACCAGTTCAGCAGCAGCAGTATCAGTCTTCGAGGCCCTTGCCGCTTCAGTCTCAGGCATTCCAGCAACAACACCCCCAGCAGTATGCACAAGCCCAAGCTCAGACCCAGAATAGGCAGAGAGGTTTCCAGCAGAGGGGACCAGCAGCCAGAGGACAAGGTCAGGCCATGATGATGGCTATGGAAGAAGAAGTTGCACCAGGTGAGGTAGTGGCAGGTACTATTCTCGTCAACTCCTTTCCAGCTTCGGTATTGTTTGATTCTGGTGCATCGCATTCATTCATGTCTGTACGATTCGCAACACAGATAGGATTGGAGCCTGAGTCATTATCAATGAGGCTCAATATACTTACTGGTAATGGTCTTGTGGGAGTAGATCGAGTGTTTTCCTCGTGTCCGATCGTAGTTAGCGGTAGGGAGTTCCCCGCTAGATTCATAGAGTTTCCTATGGCAGACTATGATGTAGTCCTAGGCATGGATTGATTGAGGAACCAGTATGCTAGGATAGACTGCCATATTGGCAGAGTTGTCTTTAGTATCCCCGGTAAGCCAGAGTTTTCGTTTTCCAGAGACGCAGTGGAGCCATCTTCTCCAGCATTGCGAATGGCAGTAGCAGCAGTGCAGTTACCCCGGATAGTTGAAGAGTTTCCAGATGTCTTTCCAGAGGAGCTTCCAGGGATGCCGCCAGAGCGGGAGATTGAGTTCACTATAGACTTGATTCCCGGGACAGCACCAGTGTCAGATCGAGTCTACAGGATGGCGCCTTCAGAATTGGAGATTTTGTACAAGATGATTGAAGAACTGAGGACCAAGGGATTCATCCGTGTAAGTGGATCGCCTTGGGGAGTCCCGATACTTCTTGTGAAAAAGAAGGATGGTACGTCTAGGCTATATGTTGATTATCGTACCTTGAATTCGGTGACAATTAAGAACAGATACCCTCTTCCGAGGATAGATGACTTGTTTGATCAGCTCAGAGGGGCTTCAGTGTTCTCGAAGATCGACTTGCGGTCAGGATACCACCAGATCAGAGTCAGAGAACAGGACATCCCGAAGACAGCATTCAGATCGAGGTATGGACATTGGGAGTTCCTTGTTATGCCCTTTGGAGCGACCAATGCGCCGACCGTATTCATGGACCTCATGAATCGCATTTTCATGCCTTACTTGGCCTAATTTGTGATCGTGTTCCTAGATGACATCCTGGTCTACAGCAAGAGTGAAGCAGAGCATGAGCAGCATCTCAGAGTCATCCTTCAGACGCTTAGGGAGCATCAGTTGTACGCCAAGTTCAGTAAATGCGAGTTCTGGCTCGATCGTATTACATACTTGGGTCACATCATTACCCGAGGAGGAGTGGAAGTGGATCCCCAGAAGATTGTGGCTATCGAGTCATGGCCGGTACCCAGCTCAGTGGCAGAGGTTCACAGCTTCCTTGGATTGGCCGGCTACTACCGGCGGTTCATTTCAGATTTTGTAAGGATTTCAGCGCCGATGACCCAGTTGACCCGCAAGGATGTGTCGTTTGTTTGGACAGCAGAGTGTCAGGAATCATTTGAGAAGTTGAAGCGAGGTTTGATAACGGCTTCCATTCTCACCCTTCTAGATGGGACCGGAGGATTCACAGTTTATTGCGACGCTTCAGGCAGAGGATTGGGGTGTATCTTGATGCAGCATGGAAAGGTAATATCTTATGCGTCACGTCAACTACGTGATCATGAGAAGAATTACCCGACCCACGACTTAGAATTGGCGGCGGTAGTGTTTGTCTTGAAGTTATGGAGGCACTACTTGTACGGAGATAGAGTGGAGATCTTTACTGATCATAAGAGCCTGAAGTATGTTTTTACCCAGAAGGACCTTAATATGCGGCAGAGAAGATGGCTCGAGCTACTAGTGGACTATGATGTGGATTTGCAGTATCATCCCGGGAAGGCCAACGTTGTAGCAGATGCATTGAGCAGGAGAGCCGGAGTTTATCTCCTGACGGCGCAACCAGAATTATTGGCAGATCTTCGGAAGATGCGGATTGAAGTGGTTCTTCCAACCAGCGTGGCATTGATAGCCAGCCTACAGGTTCAGTCCAGCATAGTTGAGAGAATCCGGGTGGCGCAGTCAGCAGATTCCAAGATCCAGCGACTCAGAGCAGAGTGTGAAGTAGGAAGAAGGCCAGAGTTATGTATCCATGAAGATGGTACACTTCGGTACGACACTCGTCTTTGTGTACCCAGTGGAGATATCAGACAGAAAGTCATAGCAGAAGCCCACAGTTCACAATATTCTATTCATCCGGGTGGTACGAAGATGTACCGTGATATTCGTCAGCATTTCTGGTGGAATGGCATGAAGAGGGAGATAGCCCGGTTTGTCTCTCGGTATTTGGTTTACCAACAGGTTAAAGCTGAACATCAGAGGCCCGCTGGACTTCTTCAACCCTTACCGATCCCAGAATGGAAATGGGAACATATAACCATGGATTTCGTGACCGGATTGCCCAAATCTCCGGCCGGCAGAGATGCTATTTGGGTAATTGTGGACAGGCTTACCAAGGTGGCACACTTTTTCCCATTCAAAGTTGGACAATCGATGGTGCAGCTAGCAGAGATGTACCTCAGGCAGATCGTCAGGCTTCACGGTGTGCCAGTCAGCATCACCTCAGACAGGGATTCAAGATTCACATCACACTTTTAGCACAGCTTGCAGAAGAGTTTGGGGACTCGTCTTCAGTTCAGCTCAGCTTATCACCCACAGACGGATGGTCAATCAGAGCGCACAATCCAGACTCTTGAAGATATATTGAGATCTTGTACCCTTGACTTCGGTGGTTCATGGGAGCATCATCTGCACCTGGTAGAATTCTCGTACAACAACAGTTATCAGGCCAGTATCCAGATGGCACCCTTCGAGGCTCTTTATGGCAGGAAGTGCAGATCCCCGCTAGCATGGGACGATGTCGGAGAGAGGCAGATGCTCGGACCCGAATTGATTTCCCAGACGGTTGAAGTGGTCAGGAAGGTCAGAGATCACCTCCGAGTTGCCCAGGACCGCCAACGCCATTGGGCCGATGCTCATCGGCGTCCCTTAGAATTTGCTGTCGGCGACCATGTATTCCTTAGGATCTCGCCTAACCGCGGCGTCATTCGCTTTGGCATGCAGGGAAAGCTTAGTCCTAGGTATATAGGGACGTTCGATATTCTAGAGCGAGTAGGAGATGTATCCTATCGTCTCGCTCTTCCGCCGTCGCTAAGTGAGGTACATGATGTATTCCATGTGTCCCAATTACGACGGTATATTCCGGACCCGAGCCACATCCTAGACCATTCGGAATTGGTTGTTGGTACCAACCTTTCGTATGAGGAGAGGCCCGTGTCTATTTTGGACCGGAGGAAAAAGATACTCAAGAACAAGACTATTAAATTAGTCCGTGTTGCTTGGGGTCATCACTCTCTGGGTGAGTCAACGTGCGAGCGTGAGGACGACATCCGATCGCTATATCCCTACCTGTTTGACTCGTGAGGTATAATGTCTTTCTTATGCCTTACATTTTCCCTTCCTTGCTTGCATTGTATGATTGTATGATTGGACTGCTTAGTGTAGCTTGCCTGTGCTTAGTGTAGCTTGTCGTGGCAATCTCTAGCTCCTTGATTAAATTCCGAGGACGGAATTCTTTTAAGGTGGGTAGAGTTGTCACCCTCATTTTTCGTATTTCTCGTATTTCGTATTTATACTCGTATCTGGATTTTTGGCATGTATTTTTATTTTTTTCTCAAACTTGTAGGATTTCGGTATTTCCCGTATTTTTGGATTTTGGCATGGCTCGGTTTTATTTGGATTGGTTCGGTTTTATGTGAGTTGGATCACCTTAACCTATGCTACCCCTCAACCCACCACAACTCGCCCTCTTTATATCCCCACCTACCACTCTCTCTCCTCATAACCACCATTAATTTCCTTCTTCTTCTTCTTCTCCTTCCTCCACAACTCTCCTAACCCTAGGCAAGTGTACCTTGCCACTTCATGAGAGCCCTATTTTCTTGGTTCATTTGCTAGATTAGGACATGGTGATCAACATTAGAACTTGGTGTTTTGTGATTTGAAGTCTCCTTTGCTCTAGATCTAAGTTATTTCTATTTTCGGATTTTGCATGGTTTGATCTCTTTAAGTTGGATTTTTATGGGTTTTGGTGTTTCCAAGTGGAAGAGCATTCAGTTTCATCCAAGTTGGAACTTTGGAAATCTGGATTTAGAGTTCGGATGGCCAAGTTATGATGCTTTGAAGCCTTGGGTTCATCCATGGTGTTCTTGCTGTTTGGAGAAGACAGTGAGCAGTGTGCAGAGCTGTTTAGCCTACGCACACTGAGCTGCGTGCGCTCTTTAGCGTGCGTACACAGACTTGGGTACGCTTCCTGTTGGAAGCGTGTCTCCTTGAGCGTGCGTGACTTTTCACCTACGCTGCTCTCCTTGAGCGTGCGTGACTTTTCACCTACGCTGCTCTCCTTGAGCGTGCGTGACTTTTCACCTACGCTGCTCTCTGTAGCGTGCGTGACTTTTCACCTACGCTGCTCTCAGCGTGCGTGACATTTTACCTACGTTGCTCTCTGAAGCATGCGTGACTTTTCACCTACGCTGTTCTCTCAGCGTGCGTGACTTTTCACCTACGCTGCTCTCTCAGCGTGCGTGACTTTTCACCTACGCTGCTCTCATCGTGCGTGACTTTTCACCTACGCTGCTCTCTGAAGCGTGCGTGACTTTTCACCTACGCTGCTCTCTCAGCGTACGTGACTTTTCACCTACGCTGCTCTCTCAGCGTGCGTGACTTTTCACCTACGCTGCTCTCTGTAGCGTGCGTGACTTTTCACCTACGCTGCTCTCAGCGTGCGTGACTTTTCACCTACGCTGCTCTCAGCGTGCGTGACTTTTCACCTACGCTGCTCTCTGTAGCGTGCGTGACTTTTCACCTACGCTGCTCTCAGCGTGCGTGACTTTTCACCTACGCTGCTCTCAGCGTGCGTGACTTTTCACCTACGCTGCTCTCCTTGAGCGTGCGTGACTTTTCACCTACGCAGCTCTCATGCGTGCGTGACTTTTGCGTACGCTGCTCTCCTGACCCCTTGCTTAATCCATTGGCTCTTAGAGTTTTGGTTTTACATCTTTAAGCTTGGCTCTTCTATAACCCTGTACTTTGATATTTTATTAGATATTTTATGCCCATTTTATATCCTTACGCCTTTGGTCATGAACTTGATTTTTACTTAACATGTTTGGAATGACTATTGTACATGACTTGGTATGACAAGGAACTTGCATAACACGATAGTGGCCGTGGTGGCGCACCCCTGACAAGTATCCTGACATGATTTATCTTGATAACTTGATAGTGGCCCGTGGCGGCGCACTCCTGACTTGACATGACTTGATAACCTAACTTGACCTGCCTTGACACCGTGGGTGGTTCTTCTTGCTTGCTTGTTAAATCCACTTGTCCAGTCTTGCATCATGTCTAGGATGGGACTCCTGAGTACCACGGTCAGGAGCACCTACTAAAATGGATTAAGGTTAATAACTAGAATAACACAGTAGTCATGAAGAGATGACACAGCTACAGGCAATCCCGTTACCTGGGCGCTCTTGGGATCTGTAGCCTGCCGTCGAGTAGGGCACATTTCCAGCACACCGTCGCGTGTTGCACCCTCTAAGTCACCTAAGGGTACATTTGTCTTCTGGACGATGTATCCACCTGAATTCAACCCCTAATCTTTCGTCCTGGGTAACCTGGATGGTCTGCATGGCTTGTGGCTGTGGAACAATCTCACTGCATCTTGTTAGTAATTAGGCTTGTGATAACCCTAGTTAGTTAAAGTAGTAAGCCGTAGGATCTGCTTGGCCGTGATTGATTGAATGAGGTATAAACAGTCTAGTCATGTCTTGATCCCATGCAAGATTGCTTCTTGTCTTGATTACTTACATTACTTATCTTGTCGATAAATGGTGGGAAACCAAGTTCTGTTCAGACGAAGGGTTACAACCCCGGTCCTTGTTTGGTTTACGGGTTGTAACCTGGCTATCGGAATAGTTCCATGGTTATCTCGTCGTATATTACCCTGCCATGTTTTCGTAAGTTTTAATTTTAATATTAAAATTTTCTTGTGCTGATTGCTGGCTTTTGTTCTTATTTTGTGGCCTCCTTGTGGCACTTGCTCTTTTTGGGGTTGACTCAGCTGGTTTTGTATGGCCAGATTTCGGAGCAGCTCCCGAGGATCTACCAAGCTTCCAACCCAATGGTGGCGACTAGAAGGAACCCGGGCTACGAGTGGGTTTTCTATTTTGTTTCGCTCACTCTATTGTAAATTTATTCTTTTGAGGCGTTTAGCCGACGAGCACCTGTTAGCTCGATGCACTTTTACTTACTGTCTGCCTACGGACTGTAAGCATGATTAACAAATCCTAGGGTTGATCATGTATGACTAAACTCTTGCTAGTCCTAACATTTTGTAACGACTAGCTTCATGATCAGCTGAATATGTAATATTTGGGATGCCTTATTGTTGTATATTTAATGATCATACATCTTGCGACTTTACTTACTTGTGGTGATTGAGACACTAGGCTTGTTCATGACCATAAGAGACTGTTGGCTTGTAGAAAACCCTCACATATCTAGACAGCCGTGACCGTATATCGAGGTGGTTTCCATTTCAATATACGTAGCTGGCTATGTCTGCCCCCGCTCTCCAGTATTCTGGTTCTGGGACGTGACATCCACCATCTTCGGGAGCTCCCCCCTGCCCGAATCTCCACAAAAATCCTTGCGTACATCAACCGCGTCCGAAAGGTAGTAGCTTCATCTGCCTTGATCGGGATGCCCACCAGACTTGCAAGTCGCATCAACAGAGGGATGCTCCAAAACCCAACCGGGAACTCGGGGAATCGGATCCATACAGGGATGGCATTCAGAACTTCTCTCTCGCATTGCAGCTCTGGAGTCCACTCCTTGAGAATGATCAGTCGTCCATCGAACGTCCAGGGACCCGCCTTGGAGGATCCTAGCGACATCCTCCGCCAGCCCGAACTTCACATAATAGAAGCCGTTCTCACGAGCATAGAACTCCATACTCCCCTTAGGCTTCCAGACTCGCGCTGCATAGCCCCGGATCTGCCCGTAGAAATGCTTGTTGTCCAAGACATACAGGACGAGGGTGTTCTCCCAGTAAGCTGTCACCTGCTGGATCTCCTCCGCAGGGAACACAGCCCGGAAACCCCTTCCTACCTGGAGCGGCGGGACGTACTCCATCGATGAGGGGGATTTCGGCCCCACCGGTTTGCAGATCTTGGCCCAGGACCGTCCAGCAGGCCGTGGTGGCGTCCCCATCGGTCTTGGGGCAATCACCGGGCGGGAAGTCCCAGGTCCCTGATCATCCAGATCCACTACCTTACTCTTCCCCTTAGCCGCCGCGGTTGTCTTAGGCCGCCAACCCATCGATCGCCCAGCAGACATCACCGGACCCCGGCTAGGTCGAGACCCAGTCCCGTTCAGACGATTTTCGGGATGGCGAACCCGAACCTGACCCTGTCCGCCTCCCGTCTTCCCTACGGACTTCACCACACGACGGCGCGTAATCGTCGTCCATCCACCTCCCTCAGTTTGACTCCCAGAGATCCGGACCCCGCTCCGAATTCGAAGTTCGGGTCCAAGGGAGTACCGGTGTGTGGAACACCCAACCCCGTCCCCGTAGATCCCGACCCCTCCCCCGGCCGCCTGGTATGGACATCACCACCACAGGGGGGTCCCACCGCCCCCCCTTCTGTGCTCCCCCCCGGCCGCCTTGGGGGGGGGGGGGGGGCGCCACTCGCGCGCGCGCTGGGGGGTCCGCCCGACCCCCCGTAACTGGCACCCGCCCCCCACCAGTGCCGGGAGGGGGGCCGCCCGTCGAAGCCGAGGCTCGCCCGCCGCCGGCCAAGGGGTCCGGCGGCCGTGGGGGAAGCCCACGAGGGAACCCTAGGTTGGAACCACGATCGCCCGCCGCTCCAGTTTCTTTCTCCATATATATATATATATATATATATATATATATATATATATATATATATATATATATATATATATATATATATATATATATATACAGAAAGCTTCTCCCGGGAACAACTTACGGGACAAACTTAACGGATAAAAAATACACGTATGGTTCTCTTCTAATATCTTTCACTTAAAAAAAAATCTATCCTTTGAAAAACAAAACTATTTCTATCTTAAAGATAATTCTATTCATTTTTTAAATAGTGGGAGATTTATTTATCTATGTTAAAAAATAGAGAAAGATAACTTAATTTTATATATATTTTAAATAGAGATGGATTTTTTTTTAAATATACATTTAAAAATTATATTTAAAATATTAATTTTAATCTTAATCTTAATCTTAATTTTCATGTTATTTCAAACGTTATTTTTTTGGGGTTAATATTATTGTTGATATTAATTTTAATTTTAACATTAATATTAATTTTAACATTAACATTAGCATTCAAAATCTTATATTAAAATTAATATTAAATTAAAATTAAGATTTAAATTTAAATTAACATTAAAATTAAAATTACTGTTAAAATTAAAAATTGAAATTAATATCAGTATTAATATTAAGATTAACATTAAAATTAATATTTAAAATATAATTTATAAAGGTATATTTATTTCTAAAGATAGTCTGTTTAAAAAAAAATCTACCTCTATTTTAAAAATGAAATAATTTATCTATCTCTATTTTTAAAAAAAATTTAATCTCTCGTTGTTTAAAAATAAATAGATAGATAAGCCTTAGTTTTTTAAGATAGAGATATGTTTGTTTTTTAAAATGAGAGATTTAAATTTTTAAGGAGAAATAAATTCAAAAGAGAAAGTATATTTCGACCGTATATATTTTATTTTTTTCTCTCTATAAGAAATTGGTCTATCCCGTAAAATTTTCCTGTAAACTTATCCCGTAAAAGAAGGGGGCTGTATATATATATATATATATATATATATATATATATATATATATATATATATATATATATATATATATATATATATATATATATATATAAATGCGGATCAAAATTCTCGCCCGCGGAGCCCCGCCCCTTGCACCATCGGATCAGAGGGCTCGCGTCCGCATGATCCATCGGTCGAGGGCAACGGAGCTCTTGCGGGACTCCCGATCGAGACCTATATAATAATAATAATAAAAATAAGGTCGAGGCGACAAAGCTCTTGGAGGACTCCCTATCCAGACCATATATATATATATATATATAATAATAATAATAATAATAATAATAATAATCTATTCTACTATATAATAGGAAAATTTGATGGTGAAACTTTTGAATTCCGAAAATATACTTACATGTCTATACTAATTACAAATGGTTCATTAATTTTAATAAGGACAACTTAGTAATTACGAAGAAATTTGGTTTTCCTAAAAAGTCTTCCTAAGTTAATTTAAAGAATGTTAAAATACGTGTAAGGCACGTGCACATATGCTAGTAATAATAATAATAAAAATAATCAGATAAAAATGTTTGTAGATAGAGATAAGCTCATCAATTATTTCAATTTATTCAAAATCATAGGAAGTTTGATTTTTTTTTTCTCAAGTCATTTATTTCTCTAGGTGCCCTTGAAAAATTAGATACAAGAAAGAGTCCAAAATTTCTATTGGGCGGAACCCAAAACCAAACCTTGACTGACAAGTGACAACACCCCCATTTTGGTATATTTCACCTATTCTAATCCTCTTTTTAGTATATTTCCCCTCGGCAAGGTGATCAGTGTTTCTCGAATCAATCTCCTTCTTCTTCTTCTTCTTCCTCTCTTTGATTTTTCTGCTCATAATCCTAATTTATTAATTTTCTTCTTTCTCAAGCAGAAGCCATGATGGGAGTCGAGGAATCGAGAGCCATGTTCGCGCTCCTGAGCGCAGAGTCCCGGCCGTTAGACGAGATCTTCGCGGACTTCGCCTCCAGCTTTCCCAGGGAGATCCACTTCCGGATCTGCTGGAACCTCGTCGGACTCCTCAAGGCAAGCTGTAATTTTTTTTAGGGTTTCGAAAGTTAGGTTTTGGAAATTTTAGGGTTTTATTATGCTGTCGAAGTTTGAGCACGATCACTTGCTTAATCCCTCATTTATAGGCAGCTTATTGTTAGGGTTTATGATTTTTATGTTTAGGAAGTGTCGAGGAAAGGAAAAAAAAAGGATCCAATTTAGTACGACCACCGAAATTTTTGGGTGGGAAGCTCAAATAGTATAGATTATATACTTTTGGTTCCAATTCTCTATAATTTATCAGTAGTATAAAGTTTGTTTATACTAGGAGGTACACACTCCAGAAGTCGGAGCCGCATCCGTGCTGCTTCTTGTCAGACACATATTGGAGATGATACGGACACCCCAAAATACAGTAGCACGCTGCAAATATGTGTCAGGCCCATGTTGTCGTCGTGCCCTTATTAAATCATTTGTGTTTGTGTGTGGGAAACGTAGCTACTGAAGCTATTTCATTTGTGAAGATCGATTATTCTAATGGCTAGCTTCACATAATGTAATGAACCGAAACATGTAGTATTGGTTTGGGAATGCTGCTGCTTTTAGAAAGTGGCAGCAGAAGCAGCTTTTGACGGCAGCCTCCCAACTGCTTTCAAAAGCTTCCCCAAAATTGAACCGAATTTTCAGAAGTTTTTTGATAAGCAACTGTTACCGAAAAGCTCTTTGAACTGCTTTTCAAAAAGAAAAGCAGAAGCAGCCATGATAAACAATCCCAAACCCAGCCTTAGATATTGTAGTTAATAACTGTGAGATATCAGTTCCCATGTATGTTCACACAACATAGATGACTCGCGCAAAAGTGCATGGCCTCAATCCTTTGAGTCAAGGTTCCTTTGTTATTGGCATAGGTGAACTCAAGGAACCGAACATGATAATTTTCATCATCCGTCTCTGAGAAGGAATAAACTGAATGATAGATATCCTGACATATAAACGACTCCATATAATATCTGCAAAATCATTTTCGAAAATATCTTTATCAAGTACATGAGTTTGAACTAATACAATTATCATGATTTTGGTTTCATCAGCTTATCCAATATACTATCAAACATCAATGCTCCACATTTATTTACGCTGGCACTTATTTAATTTGACCGAATCTTCTGTTAACTAATCTTTATGTTATCATGTTAACCTATGGGCCTTTTTATAGATCAAACTGTACAGTAGGAATTCATTTATTACTTATTAGTCACTCTCTTGGAAAACATAATAGTAAGCTATGCCTTATGCTTAGCTTCATGATAATAATACAAGAAGTGATGTTCCTTTATATCTGCTCGCTTTCTTTGATTTCACTCGGATTATGTATGTCTCCAGGATAAATTGCTTAAACCCAGCGAGCGATTGGTTGCACTCGCTATCCTGCATCAAACTTACTCCTCTCGGCCACCCTCTTCGAACCCCTTCATCGATTTTCTCATAGAAGTAAGTATCATAGAGATGTAAGTTCCGATATTGGATCTGCAAGACCACATTTACATATAAAGATTGCTCATGTCAAATCATGTATTGTAACTATTGTTATATATAATCTCTCAAACTGTTGTCCGTCTGTGTTAGATATTCTTATCTTGAAATGCCATCTTTTGTTATATATCAGGGGATGATATAAATTATGTAGCCACCTAAGAATAAAAAGCTTGAATTGCACTGTGAACATTTCATACTATACTCACTTTTGTACAATGGCTGATACAAAACAATATCAGCCACCATCTATTATGTCTTTGTGCATCTTTAGAATTTCATGCCTAGTTATTTCGTGAGTACAGTTAACAACCAACTTTATTCTTTAGGTTAAGCTTTATTTCTTGTTCTATTCATTCTGATAACCTTTAAATCACTTCATCTATAACTTATCTGAAGCAATATCGTCAATTGAGGACAATTTACATCCAAGCAGAGGATAACTTCTACCACTTTTTAGTTTCCCCTATGCGAGTTCTAGCTGCGATTTAACACTCATTTGATGGCTATGTCCATATCATAACTAATACGAGTACATTTACACACCTGGACTGAAAAGTTCTTTTGATTTCTTAGGGAATGTGATGTACTTTGATATATGTCCTAGTAGCATCACATGAGCATTTTCTTGAGGACTATTTTGCATTAATATTGTCAAGGTGGAAGGTACAACTAGTGCCAAGGTGGAAGCTCATGCCTCATTGAAGCAAGGCACAATATAAAAGAATCTACGAAATGTAATAACACTATAGTAATATAAGAATATTTAAGCTTTCATGAACTGCTATATGATTCTATTATACTGAAAAATATAATTAAAGAGCATTTTTTCAAAGGCATTAAAGAAGATAGAGCAAAAGAACAGAAGAAAACTAAATTAAGAATAGAAGAAATATACAAAAGAAAGGTTGTGAGGAGAAATTATCAGAACATGATAAATAAATAGAGAAGTATGAAACGCATTACATTATGAAATTGACAAAACAAGAAATCGTAAGAGAAAAAGATGAAAAGAAAATATGCGAAGGACAAAAAACTAGCCTGAAAATGTAAAGCTCATCCGAACCAGTCTGTAGCAGAGGGTGCTGGATGTTGGTGGCAGAGGGTGGGCGTTGTCGGAGTGGGAGGAGCATGGACATATCGGAATGGGAAGAGGGGAAAGGAGGAGAAGGGGTTGGTGACAGAAATTAGGTTATGAGAAAACCCTCAGAAGTGTAGGTTATGGTTTTATCCTGATCAGTTTAGCAGGTTTGAGTTTATGTTAACTTGAAAGAAGGGGTTTTGAAACTTGGGGAAAAGTTGGTTTATACATAAGTGGGTTTAAAACTTTGGACAAAAGTGTGCGGATGAATATATTAAAGTTATCGACTAAATTGGTTCCAAGTTATAAACTTAACTTGTAATAAATGTCTGTGCAATTATCCATAACCCTAAACAAACAGCGCTGCCCTGAAGCTCCTTGTGCTTGCTCTAGATGAGTAGATGTGCATGTTAGGTGCAAAAGACCAGCGTCTCCTTTCACCCAGCGGCTAACTTTTGTTTGTAGGTGCTTGGGCACACATCCAAACTCTCTTTGCGTCTTGGATGTGAAATTCAAAGCATTCTGACATCATTGGCTGCCATTTTTACTTATTTTTGATTCTTCTAGGCAATTTGAAGGTTGAGGTGATGGTATTGCTTGGTGTTTGCATCCTTGAGGATGTGGGTTAGGGTCGTAGAGCTTCTCCATAAAATGATGATAGGCTACTTACATCTTAACCGTCTCTAGATCCTTTATTAGTGGAAGCCTCTTGGCTTGGGGACTACCTTTCTGTTTAAATATATTGTGTCCTCTAGCTCACATCCATAAACCTTTCTGTACAGGAAATCTGGCAATATCCTAATATAGTTATCTTACTAGTTGAGAGCACGTCCGTTTAACTTGACCTCAAGCACTCTTGAATTCAGTGTGTAGCTTGTACTACCTTATGCTTGGGTTTGCCTTTTATTTTGTGAGAAGTGGGAGGTCCCAAAGTCCCAAATTTTGTAGGCAAAACTATGTTGCTTAAAGTTTCTCATTTGCATATTAAAATCTAAGAGCCAGATCCCAAAATAGAGAAACTTTCATTTACCCAAGAAGTCTACGAGGCACCTGGAAAAATTAAATGGCAATTCATCAACTGTCCAAGCCAATGCAACCTAGGACAAAACCCATCCTAGGATTTATAGAAATCTGTTTTGACTCTGCATCAGATTGTTCTTATATAATGCTTGGTGTAAATTTTGTGTTCCATGGAATATCATATAACTTTGTAGGATCTGGCTAAGAACTTTAGAATAAGCATTCATGTTTATTTAGTTAAAATATGAGAGTGCTAGATGTAGACCATAGAATCCATGCGCATATCCTGTAATGTAAGAACCTTCAGATAGACTACAACATAACCTAGGTTTTGAAATTCGGTTGTCAGTCTTTTGATGTCATCTCGCTACACCTGTATGGTTTTAGTGGTTTTGGCTTGAGTTTTCGTTTTGATTAAAGCCAATGGTTTTGTCAATATTACCTCTCCTAATCTTTTTAATCTTCCATATTAATACCCCTAATATCATATATTCTTGTAGAATCCTTAAAGTAAGAACCTTCAGATAGACTGCAAGATAAACCAAGGTTTTGAAATTCGGTTGTCAGTCTCGCTACACCTGTAAAGCAAGAACCTTCAGATACACTACAACATAACCTAGGTTTTGAAATTTGGTTGTCAGGCTTTTGATGTCAGTCTCGCTATGCCTGTGTGGTTTTAGTGGGTTTTGGCTTGGGTTTTCTTTTTGATTAAAGCCAGTGGTTTTGTCAATATTACCTCTCCCAATCTTTTAATCTTCCATGTTAATATCCCTAATATCATATATTCTTTTAGATTCCTTAATTGTTTTCCGACATTATTGCAAACCAGTCCATTTCTATATTTGTGGGCGTAATCTTGGTTGTTGAACTTTACCATGGAATATTTTTAATACTGTCGCTATCTGTACTATTTTTGGACGTTTTCTAGGATATGAAGGAACAACTATAATGATCACCACATGCGTTTCATTTTCTTCGATATTCTCTTTTCTTGCTTTTTATGAAGTCGCACTGGGAGCTAGTGCGCTGATATTGATGTTGGGACTATTTTTCCTTGGTAAAATCAGGAAAAATTAAAAAGAGAGATCGGAAAAATGGTGTCAACATAATGACTCAACTTGTCGAAGATCTGCTACAACGTGTCAACTAGATTCTTATCGACATACTGAAACCATTCCATTTGTCAAAGTTCTATTTTATAGATTTGCAACATCCACTAATCTTATTATTCGATTCAAAGTTAACAATAAATAACAAATAATATATAGAGCTATGCTAAATATATGAAATATTTTCTAATTTTCTAATGATAATTATTAATTTCGACTTTACGAACGAAAAACTCCGATTGCATACCTATGAAACAATTGAAACCACCGATGTTGATACTCATAAGAAGGTTTTGGAATCAATTCCGATATTGATACTGCAAACCTTGGTTAAAATTAATCCCTTTTCAGTTACAAATAGGTACAAAGTAGTTAGTTATGTTGTCTTGTTGTATGAATACGGACACATACATAGGTATGAACGCAATGCGGATATGAACACCATTTTGTGGTGCCTGTGCAACATAACATAACATGTGAATAATAACATGACATAAGGGTATTGGAGACATTACATAATTAACGTTCATAGATAATAATAGTTAGAGAAAACAAATACGAGTGCAAAGTGCTTTGATCATAAGATAAGATTAGTTGGAAAAAAATAGAGCTACCACTTTTCATTAATTTTTTGCATTTTGCACAATTTCCTTAGTCCTTACTCTTTTCTCCCATTCTTAACCGTTCCATCATTTTCGTCCACTTGGTTAACCAAGATCACTTCACGTGGTCTCATGTGACGTGCAAAAATACAATTGTACCCTCCACTTAACTCAATCTACTTGATCTGCTAACACTAGGGGTTGAGATTGACTCAACTTGTGGAGATGTGCGTGCTTCATCTCTGATAGAGTTGGATTGTGTCGACCCTCCCCTATGTCGATTGAGTTAAGTGGATGGTACAATTGTATTTTTGCACGTCGCATGAGGCCACGTGAAGTTAGGGGTGAGCATTATTCGGTTTTGGACTGAAAACCGAGCCGAACCAAATAAGAGATTCGGTTCGGTTTTGAAATACTAAATTTTCTTATTCGGTTTTGGGTTTCGGTCCAAAACCGAAAACCGAATAAAAAAATTTAGTTATAATATATATATATATATATATATATATATATATATATATGTATATACTATAGGTATATACTAAATATATGTATGTATATACTAAAAAAATTTAGGTATATTTAGTTACTATATATATTAACCAAAAAAAGCGCAAATAAACCGAAAAATCGAATAAACTGAATAAACCGAACCGATTTAATTTGGTTCGGTTTGATTCGGTTATGGGCCAATTCGGTTCGGTTTCGATTTTGCTTATTCGGTTTTCGGTCCAATTCGATTTCGATTGTTCGGTTCGGTTTGAACCGAATTAACCGAATGCTCACCCCTACGTGAAGTAGTCTTGGTTAACCATACAAATGAAAATGATGGAACCATTAAGAATGGAAAAAAAGAGTAAGAATTAAAGAAATCGTGCAAAATGCAAAAAACTAATGAAAATATTTGGGGGGTTATACAAATATCTCAAACAAATATGAAAGCGAAGTAGTGAATGTTGGTATATTGTTAGTTTTTATTTTTTATTTTTTTGTTGTTGAGATTACTGTGATACTTCTAACGTTCTTTTTGCAAGAACAACGTGATTCCCTACATATCATCTATTCCCTACCTATCATTTTTCTATGCTTATATGGAAATACCTTTTTGTTTCTGTAAATTGTAGAGTCCAAAACCTTGAACCCTCCAATTAAAGTACTACATATATATTTTTTTTTCATTCATAACCGGAGAACTGTCAACTAGAGGTATTAATTATGTAAGGTACTAGGGTTTGTTGATTGGAACATCTGTGATAATGTCATGGGGTGGGGGGGGGGGGGGGGGTTGGGGGATGTGAATAAGGGATATTAGAATTTAGATTACACCTTTTCCGTCTCGGCCAATTCCATTTCTATAGCCTCTTTCTCTTCCAGAGACAACATGGATTGTTACTAACATCAATGCAAGTTCTTAGGAATGGTGAAAAGTCTTGAGTGTTTCTTCCTAGAATGTGGTATTCGCCGGCGTCTCTGTTCATCTTCGTTCATGGCATGTCACATTTGACCACAATATGAAAAGATATTCATTCCCTTTTCAAAAAAATGGTGAAAGTTGCCCCGGTGAAAAGTCCTTACATAAACTAGGTAAGGTGCTAGGTTATGTAGTCACTTGGTTGGCTACCATGAAAATTTGCACCTTTCGTCATGATCTTTTTGTTCTTAATCTACATTAGTGGAAATTTATATGGCTTGGAGATCTTTTAACTGATAAATCAAGTGGTACTTTTTTTTTGTCGGAAGTGTGAAATGTATTGACTTGATACATGGTTTGGAAATCTCCAAATTATGTAGTCTTCAATCAGCAAATGTTTGCCTTTTATGCAATGGAGATCACATCTTCTTGATAAGGAGAACAAATCACGGATTATTAGCAAGGTTTACAGTATCGGCTCATACCGATACATATTAGTTGTATCGTATCATTTTTGGCCTATTCCAATCCGGTACTGTACCAACTGATACTTACCGACATCGACATTTGGACTCTCTTTACTGGTTAATTCAACAAAGAAAAACAGCAAGAGAAAAGAAAAAAATAAGCAAAAAAAAAAAAAAGGACGTCGAAACAATGATTCAGTGTGTCGAAGATCTAAATGCTACAACGTGTTGATAACCATTCCATTTGTCGAAATTATATATTTACTTTTTTATAGATTAAAAGAATCAATCAATCTTGATATTATTCTCTTAAAAGGAACAAGAAATAACAAATAATACATAAAATTGTGCCTAATTATATGAAACATTTTTTAGTTTTAAAATAATAATAGTTTTAATTTTTGACTCCTATACGAAGAACTATGATACACTATCCGAACCACTGACATAGATACTCATAAGAAGGGTCCAAAAGTGTTTCGATACCAATACTGCATACCTTGCTTATTAGTCAGATCAAACCTAGTTTTTGCTTGAAAGGTGTTTACCTTATACCCTTAGTATTTTATTCGGATTCAATTGGTTAATGGGGCCTATATTGAAAAATTTGAAGGTTAGATTGGTCAACGAAATTAAATTTTTGGCATCTTAACATGACTTGGAAAAAACTATTCTCGAGGAAGGAGTTAGAGAATGTTATTAAAATATTACTTTCAAACGAAGCCAATGATTGCCATTTAGAATTGGAGGTTTTTTTAGTTACAAGGAATATGAAATTAGGGACCTTTACATGAATATTAGATCATGAGGCTCAGGGCGGATTCACTTGTAAGGCAGTGCTTGAGCCCCCACTGGATTTTTGAGAATATATATATGTGAAAGAAAAATTCCATTTTTTTCTTTTCATATATTCAATAAATATGAAAAGAAAAGAAAATGTAATTTTTTCTTTCATATATATATATATATATATATATATATATATATATATATATGAGCCTCTATCATTATACCTATTATCCAAGTGAATCCACTTGTTTAAGTTACTAAGCTTAAGTATTTAGTGCCTGTGTTTGAGGTCTTAACTTTGAATCCTCTCTAACACATTTGTATACATATATGAGCCTCTATCATTATACCTATTATCCAAGTGAATCCACTTGTTTAAGTTACTAAGTATTTAGTGCCTATGTTTGAGGTCTTAACTTTGAATCCTCTCTAACACATTTGGATTTTTTTCCCCATCAAAACATCTGTTTTTACTACAAGCTCCCACTGACCTTTTTTAACTGTCCAAGCCCCAATTGACTATATTTCCTGGATCCACCCCTGAGGCTTATTTGGAAGGAACCCAATAGCATATCAAACTTGAAGTTTCTATTTAAAGGAGAATAAATCTCTTTCTGACCCCTTCCCTATATTTCTTCTATAGATTCCTTTCATTCCTCTAATAATACTCGTGCATCTTATCTAACCACTCGAATCATTCCAAAATGGATTCCTAACCTAATTTGTCTCTATAATGCACAACTGGATACTAGCACGTGTTTTACTCAAGGTTTGATGTTGGTATATTATCATACCCGTACGCCTATTACTATTGGAAGTTGTCTCGGAATTTCAGCGTTCTCTTTTTCAGAAAGTCAAAAATAATAATAAAGAACTATTAAAAAAACTAGAAAAGTATTTTGTACATGTAGGCATAGTTTTATGTATTACTTACCGTTTCTTGAACAGAATAATCATTGATGAATAGTTCACTTACAATTATACTAATGTTTATCTACGCCTTTTAGACATTATTCCCACAATAGATATTTCTTACTAGAATATAATATCACAATGGATGAATGCTATGAATACATATACAAACTTCAACAAATGGTAATAGCTACAATGTGTCAATAATGGCGGTCTTGTTGATTATGTATTGACGCACTACCGAACTATGATGAATGGTCTTTGGGACGACAAAATCATGGTGGTGATACCATTTTTCTCTCTTTCCCTTCTAACTTTTTCTTTACTGAATTGGCTAAGAAAGTGACCCCCGATGTTGGTATCAACAACTATTGTGTAGAGGTGGGTGTCCGATGTCAAAACTGATATACTATGATCTCCGTTACCCGGACTCGCCACTTTAGGACAAAGTAGGGGTAAACGTTTGATTTATTCGGTTTCAAGCGAACCCAAATAGTTAAAACCGAGTAAATCAAAAATTTTAAAATCCAAACCGAAAATAGCAATAACCGAAACATAGCCAATTAACGATTCAGTTTATTCGGTTTGTTCGATTGGAATATTTTTATTATTTAATGGGTCGGACTCAAAGTTGGAATTGTGGTTAAAATACATTGAAAATTTTATAATATTTATACATATGTTGTATTTCAAAGTTGGGTCTAAAGTTGAACTATAAATTATCAAAGTTTGGCTTTAAAAGACTTACATATAATTATTGTTTTCAAATTATACAGAAAATATACAAAAAATATACATATTTTTTAATCGTAAAATATGCATAAAATTGAGGGTATTTAATAATTGCACAAGTCTAATTCAGTTTTCAGTTTTGGATCGAAACCGATATCCAAAACCGAAATTGAACGAGGACTTGTAGTATATTGAAAACCGAAACATAACCAAATTTTTTTTCCAAACCGAACCGGATATCTTATTCGGTCCAAAATCGAATAATGCTCACCCCTAGGACAAAGTACCCGTGTCGACCCGACATGACACATGTATGGGTACGGGATTCGGATCGGATCCTCCAAGGTAACAATCGGACACGACATATGAAGAAGAAACAAGAAATTAGGGGAGCTCTATGCTTACCTAATTTTTTAATAATTTGATGCGGTTGTATATATTAGAAGAAGAAGGTAAAATCATGTTTTATTACAGTAGTAGATCCTCCATGCTTTATTTCATACTTACGATTAATATTAATGTTATCTTGGGACCAGTAGAGTTCCACCTAGGCAACTCTTATCTTGGGAGTAGTAGGCTCATGTATGGAATAAGTATTTGGGAAAAAAAGCATCGGAGCTGAAAGGACTCTTGTTATTAATTGTATTGTATTGTTTATTTTTCAAGGAAGTTGAAGTGAATCTTAGTCAACTTTATATGCATCTTTTATTAATACATAGGGACCCAAAACTTACATTTAAATTGTATTTATTCAAGACGAAAAGTCCCTTCAGCTCATAAATGTAGAGTCCCTTCAACTTTATATACATCTTCAGTTATGAATAAGTGCCTTGAATAAGTGCACTTATTCAAAATTTAGGAGTTAACAGAGTTCGCATGCCCGTTAATTACGATTTTGAATGACCTGACTCTTGGATACATAATAGTATCCGACACCCGTGAGTCCAGGTAACATAGGCCCATATACCGCCATATAAAAGTTTATTAGTTGGGTTTAGAGGAGAGAGATGTGTTGGACACTCACCTAACCCTAAAATCAAATTCCCCCCCTTCGACCTCTTTCGCAAGAAGTATAAGCAGCCACCAAGGCACGACTTGCACTTTTATTATATTCGTACAAAACAATGTTCATTGCATATTATTGTCATATTTATTACCATGTAATGTATCTGAAATGCAATTAATTTTTTTTAATTGGGTCGGCCCGAAAAACCGGTTGGTCAACTCAAAGGGCTGGTTAGAGCCTAGGTTTTGTAAGAGTAGATTGGACCAGGCATTTTTTTTTTTTTTTGGCCAGGAATATTTTTAGGCATGACTTGGATATTGCTCGGCCTGACCCTTATCATCTCTAGGATTAGGAATCCAGTAGATCTCCACTCCCATCTCTTGTTGATGGTGTCGCCTCTTTTGTCGAGAAGCCTCACCCAGATAAGCATCTTCTTCCATTTCCTCCTCGCTCTATTCGATCTTTATTTTTTATATCACGCCAGGAAATTCATTGGCTTCGGCTGCCTCCGAATGGTAACAATCAAAACTCAATCTGTACCAACCAAAACATTAAGTATAGACCCGATTTGACTTTAGTCAGTCAATTTAAAACCAAATTGGAAAAGGTTAATACATATTGCTACAAGTCTATTTTTAGAATTTTTACTAGTTACATCTATTGTAGGTATAAAATTCCCACTCTATCCTAAATTTGTATAGTACTAGGATTGGAAGAGTGAAACCAATTTTTTAAATATTGGTCGATACTTATATTTGTTGGTCATAGGAGGCCTACATTAGGCTGGGTCAGGACGACTATTATCCAAACCAGTTCCAAAAATATATCGGGCCAACAAATTCTGCCCAACCTTACCCTGGCCAGGTCAGCTAGGACATTTTTCAGGTCAGTTTGGAAGCTATGCTGTTTCTAGCTCATTATCATCCGTAAGCCTTGAAAGTAGAGTGATAGATGAGCTTCTTACGTTTATCTTTGAAGAGTAGGAGTAGGAAAAGTAACTAGTCAGACATGGTTTTGTGACCAATCAATGGGTCAAAGTCCCCATGTGACCTGGTAGGTACACTTTACACAATGTGAGCTACAAAAGCCCATCTAATGTTTACATGCACGAATTGAAGTTCATGGTTAATTGCAAAAAATTAAAACTTATTTGAAGTTTATATAGCAATTATATGTATACAAAAATTTTAGACACTGATCCAAGACCACTGATACCGATACTCATTGTCTGCTATTTTGTTCAGCTCATTACTTGATAGTTATTTAATATAACTTGGAAGTTCTACATGGCCAGTTTGAAACCTAGAGACCCCTCTCTCTCCCTCCCCCCCCTTTGTATGCCTGATTTTTGTGATCTTCCACAGGTTTTTCCTAAAAATACTAGGTGTATCTGCATAAGTGATATCCGGATAGTTTCAAATCAAGGCTTCAGCAAAGGTCAACTAAAAGGTCCTTTGCCGACACTTTCAACCATTTTCTAAATCCTCCACCAAACCTGAAGAACTTGGAATGCCCCACTTCCTAATCCAGCATTACAATATAGGTAACAATATTTCCTTGGACTCTACTAAAATGCTTTACCTTGAAGCGACCATCTGCATACCTTCATTATGAAGGAAAATGATGATATGAATATTTAATTACGGAGTAGGAAGCTTTATTGCCGATGATTGGATTTGGGAGTATATGCTCTAGAATTGTTTTATAGTCAGAGTGATCTATGGTAAGTTTGCTAGCAACACAAACTCTTCAGTTCATATTGTTTGTGGGTGCACCGACATTACATTTATCATTACATCCAGCTTAAGGTCTGAGACCCTTGAGGGGAAGCAAGCATTGGTCTTCTGCTGTCTAAATATGAAAGCATTGTTTACAGAAGTGTGTTTCTTATGATTCATCTCTCCTCTTATTGCCTCACAACCAATCCTTTGCATGACCCTCTTCGGATTTAGTGCAATCACAAATGAACTGTAGGAGAAAACTACATCTAGTCATCTAAATTTTGGGATTCTTTGTATGATCAGAATTTTTTCTAGTATGATTTATGTCCTTCGCATTATTTTACTAAGCTTACTTTACATTGCACTTGGATCACATGGATAACAAGTAGTTTCTTGCATGAGTTCACAATTCCAATTTCAACAGATTCTTTTTCTGATTACGATCTCCTTATGCAATAATGACATGGTAATGAACGTATGGCCTATGGCCATGGTTGTATATTGGTTGGAGCCACCTTAGCATTGGAATTCTCTGCAGCCTGTGGCGCTACTTCTATTTTAATTGCATGATCATTAAGGTTGTACCTTGAACTGCAGTATAATATAAATGTTCATGCTTAATGTTAGCAGGCAGCATCTGATGATGTCGCTGATCATCTGGAGAAGTCATTTATCCAACTGCTGTTGGGATCTATTGGTGGAAACAATGACACGGAGGTACAGTATCACTATTTTTTGTACTTTTTCTGGCTTTAAGAAAGATTTGTTTGTCATTCACTATAATCTGTGCAAATTGTCATTATCTGTTTATGTGAATTTCATTTCTATAATGCTCTATAAGGGTTGTTTTTGCATGTGTTACATAAATAAGAGTGTCATTAAGATTTAAGTTTATCTAAAAACAACCCTTTGAGCTGACAGGGATTCTGATCTCAATGGATGTTTGCTTTCCAACATATGGCATCGCACTGCATTAAAAAAAGGCTTATCTGCATCTTTAGAAGCCAAATAGAGAGAGCGTCATTTGGATTTTGGAGAGGTTTGTAGAAAGGCATACCTCTTTTTGGAGAACAGGTGGGAGATTCACCTTCTGAGAAAGGGTAGTCATCTAGTTTTGGGGTGCCATAACCCACTAAAAAGCCTTTGTTAAATATGCTATTTGAGCTCTTTTCTTATTACTTGTCCGCACCCCCCCTCCTCTCCCTCCCTCCTCCTCCTCTCTCTCTCTCTCTGTCTCGTCTTTCTGGAAGAGCTTCACCTTCTGAGAAAGGGTAGTCATCTAGTGTGCCATAACCCACTAATAAGCCTTTGTTAATTATGCTATTTGAGCTCTTTTCTTATTACTCGTATGATGTTTTTTCCCTTCTCATATGGTCTCTCTGGAAGAGTTTAACTTTTGACTTGGGGGGGGGGGTGGTGGGTGGGTGGGTGGGATTAGAACCTTGCACCCTTTTTTAAGGTAATTTAGTTTGAGTGAAATGAGCTCCCTCTGAACTGGATGAAACAAAGAAGCACATTGCTAGCAGATGAGAGTGCCTCTTTTATCACTTAAAACTATTGAGATATATGGCAGGATTATTACATGGTTATTTCAAAGTAGCTCATATCTGGACTGACTTATCTTTGTTATGTAGCATATATTCATGACCATTGGCAGCTTAAAGGTTTCAAGACATCAATTCAATTCTATATCCTTATGCATTTATAGCTTTTGCCGACGTCTTATTTTCTTGAGGATCAGTTCAAAGAGTTTGATAAAATCTGTATATGGATCATGACCGTCAGGTTCCTTTATGATTATATCATTTTTGTTTGTTACCAACAATGATCCCCATGTTTTGCAATATGAGAGTTTATTGCGAATAATTAACATTCTGGGTTAATAAAACTGCTTATCTAGCTTCTAACTCCTTCTCCCTTCATTTGAATGAGAAGCAATTCACGTCTTGCGGGAATTTAGAGGCTGGTATACGTTAGTTCCAGTTTTGATGAAATTAAGTTGTAGATTCTCAACACTATGAATACAATCGCTGAAAGGGGTTTCTAATCTAATGAAGTCTTTGGGCTTTTTTATATATTAAAGTTTCTTTGAGAGTACAAAACGATCATAACATTTTTTGTTCATGCATCCACCATTATGCCTTTTACACATGCGGTTGCTTTGGGCAGACCTGTAGGTTGAAATGGTTTCACGTTAAGATTGATGGTCCAAACTATACACAGGCCATCACGGCATCACCCTGGGAAACTAACTAATTAGGTGCAAAACTCTTACCGAGGAAGCCATGGGTAAGAGATCGGAGCCTGTTATTAGGTTTTTAAATGGAGGGGACGATCACCCAATAACTTGATCTGATTCATTTATAGGTAATTGCTAGGAGTTATATGTTTAGTGACAGTCGTAATTTACTACACTTAAGGCACTTGCCAATTTTAATCGATAGTTCAATAGCCGTGCTAATATGCTTCTAAATATTTTAATAGAGCACTATTTTATATGTTGCTTGTTGACTGGAAGAAAGAAGAATTATAATAGGATGATATATTAGATGAAAGAATACATACTTAAAGTGCCTATCGAAATAGAATTAATCTAAACATAAGCATATCTAATAACCTTTGAAGCATATGTGCCGGTACAAGGCGATGTCAATTTCTAAAAATCATGGTCGTCTAGTGTGTGTGTGTGTAAGATGCAAGAACTTGAAATAAATGTGTAATAAATAAATATTGCAAGTGGATGTGCCAGAGTGATTATCGAGCATGACTACAAAGATGCCTGCACAGGTTCATGAATGAACAACTCTCCTGGGTATCATTAATGAAAACAACACCTAGTAAATAAACTATGATCTTCTATGGATCGATCAGAACTTGTGTACTAACATCTATTACTTGCATATTTACAAAAAAAATACAAAAAGTTCAGCCCTAACTAAAATTCACCGAAACAATATTTACATAATCTTATATGGATCTCGTCGCAGATGACACGTTGACGAGAAGTCACCAGTCAGAGAGGGGAGATGCTGAAAGATTACATAGAGGGAGGGAACAAGAGAGTAGAACGGTCGAAGAGAGGGAGAGAGCGTGTCTGATTGCCCTAATCTCAACTTAAGAGTTTTTGGGTCCGCATACTGGGCCAAATTCTTTTTTAAAAACTAAAACATACCCCGCCCGCGTGGAGCCGTACCCAAGCTCAGTTACAGGGGCATAAAATTGGCAGCATCAAGTTACATTTCTTACCGTTAGAGTTATTGTTATTTATCTTATTAGGGTATAATAGTAATTTTGGGTGTACTGCATATCAATATAAATAACATGAGATGCAACCTAAGGTTTTCATGCCCTTGCAATCTCTTTTCTCATATTCTCTCTTCTCTTTCTTTTCTCCTTCTCTTCTCTCCAAACTCCACTCTTACATTATCAGTGGGGTTGGAAAATTCATCAACTTCATTCATTTGGTATACTCTCACCTTATTTAAGGCATTCATATGGTTTGATCATGTTATAATTTTAGAACTTCGATTGCGACTATAGTCTACTGTTGTTTTAATGACAATCGAATTGTTATCTTTATATGTTAGCTTATACTCTAATTAGGGCTGCAATCGAGCCAACCCAAGTCGAGATTTGCATGTTCAAGCTCGGGTCATTTAGGGTTGGTCCCTATCGAGCCGAACTTGAGCCCTAGCTTGTAAGAAGATGTTCAAGCTAGGCTAGATTTGCTCCGAGCTTTTGCTGCTCGCGAGCAGCTTGCAAGCTGTTCGAGCTCGAGCCGATCTCAATTCCTGGTATTTTTTCAGCAAGTTTCAGTAAAGAAAATCAAGATAAAGGTAATTTAATTTAACCTGCATTAGGGTTAGATGGGGTTAGATGCTGGTTGTGGGCTAAAGATATATGGATTATTGTTTGGCCCATGGAAAATAAGCTCAAAGAGTCAAAATGTAACCGACTCAAGTTCTACCGACCTGGGCCGAGCTATAACTGAGTCGAGTCATAACCGAGCCGAGTCGAGCTAAGTACTCTTTGAGTCGAGTCGAGCTGAGTACTCTTTGAGTCGAGTCAAGCTTGTTCACGAGCTCTCAAGCCGAGCTTCCTATGTTCAAGCTCGGCTCGTTAAGGGAATCAAGCTCAATATTTTTGTTCAAGCTCTGCCCATTAAGGAAATTGAGTCGAGCCGAGCTTGTGAGCTGCTCTGTTTGTTTGCAGCCCTAGATCTAATCACGTTCTCCTTCATGCCTATAATTTTTTTTCGATAAATAACTTACAATCTTTTCAATTTCTTGATTTGTTGTTTCTTCTTTTTTTGAAAATAGGTTCTCAAGCTGACAGCTGTAGATTACATGAAAGGATTTGATTCATCCTCACATGTGAGTTTATACATTTTGAGTTACCATGAAGATTCAAGAAATGGGCATGCTCAATTTAGTATGTCTTCTTTTTGAAGACTACTTAGAATTATTCCTCTTTCATTTCTTTTTAATAATTCACTGTTTGGTGGTTCAGGTTTTATTGCAGCGCGAACAGTTACAGAAGCAACATGGCAATGGAGTACATGAAGACGACCATAGTAGCATTATCAGATCTGCAGCTGTAAAAAATGTTATACCGGACCCAGATGTACCTCCTGGTTATGATTTGAATTCTTTTGAGTATGTCAAATTGACGAATCCTGACACTATGCCTTTCATAACATTTGATTAAATTCTCATGTTGAGTATAACATTGTTTGGCAGGCTTAAATCTGCACCAGAAGGAGCAAAACCAAGAATAGGGTCTGGGGATAGGGGTGCAGCTGTAATTGGATTGCTTCAGAACTCATCATTGGAAGGATTAAGCCCTCAATGGATAAGGCCACGTCCACCAATGCTCCCAATACTTGATGGCGAGGCAAGTGTTACTTAGAGATTAACCAGCAAAGAATTATTGCTAGACTAATAATTATTTATCTATAATCCTTTCGTGATCTGTTGCCAGCTTATGTGGCTCAACCCTGACAATAACCATGAATTATTATGGGATCATGGCATGTGTGCTGATACTAGTCGCGGAGCTGCTGTGAGAGATTTGATAACGAAAGCCTTGAAAGCTCCACTTACTCCTGCCCAACAAGAGGTTTTCTTCTTGCTACAACCTCACAATTGTCGAACTTAAAGAAATATTTCAAGTCGAGAAGAATCTGAGATAGATCTTCATATTGGCTTTAGAATTGGATGAAACAAAATTTGGACTAATTTGATTGTGAGCAGTTGAAATTATTTATCAGATTTTCCAGGTTTTTTGTTTGTATGTTTTTGGCTTGTACCCAGGTATTGCCAAATTGGGTAAATGATGAATTTTGGGTGGGTACCAGATATTGCATACATGTTCGTTAGTTAGAAGTCTTCTTTAGTTTGATTTGTTCCAACAGTTTCTGCATGTTAAATATGTGCATATCTTGTTTCTTACTTATTAGGAACTTTATTACTTAAGGGTGTGAAACAGTGATTGTTTTCTTTCTGCTTGTTGCAGCAAGTCTTGGTAGAACTTGCCAATGATCCGAAGCTTGTTTATCATTGTGGGATTACTCCACGAAAGCTACCAGTATGTTGCCTCAGTTATCAAACAAATTGAACTATTCTTTGATATCGTGAAATCTAAACAGGTGCCATCTTGTTACAGGAACTAGTTGAAAACAACCCTCTTATTGCTGTTGAAATTCTCATAAAGTTGATGAATTCTGCAGAAATTGCGGAGTATGCTCTCTTTTTTCCCTAAATTATAGTTGCATGACATGACATTCTAAATTTTTATGCTTCAATTTGCTGTTGCAGGTATTTTACAGTTCTCGTGAATATGGACATGAGCCTACATTCCATGGAAGTTGTAAATAGGCTCACTACAGCTGTTGAGCTCCCGACAGAATTTGTACATATGTACATTACAAATTGCATATCTTCGTGCGAAAACATCAAGGTCTTCATTTTTGCTTATCCTTCTATGTATACTTCGTGCTAGTCTTTAATCTCTATCTCAAGTATAAATCACTAAAAAGGATGCCATTAATCTGGTTGTATATGTCAAACCTTTTATTGACACCATGACTAGGGACAAAAACCTAACAGAAAATAAGATTTATATGAAAATTAGGAATTTGGGAAAAATTGTGCACGAAAACTTTTAATGATCTATGAACAATTAACTAGTATCAGCTTATCACAATTTTTTTAATTATAAATGCAAAAATAACAATCGAGTTGTAATTAATGGATATGTCCGATTTTGGAATGGCGTATGGGTGTTGTCGGATCTCGCTGCTGGGCTTTTATTTCCGAGACCTAACTAGGCGATGGCGTTGGAGGTGGAGAAGAAGACATGATAGATCCACCCTAGAATTTTGGTACCGTACCGTACAAACTCGAGAGTAGATTTCTCTCAATTAATTCTTCAATTTTTTCATTGAGTAATTTATGAACTTACATACTATGTATAGACTGTAAAGAAAGTAAAATAATATTAAGCATATCTCTGAAGGCTTATCCCTAAGATATTTAAAATCCTTAACCAACTCAAATTGATAAAATTTAGGTTAATCCTAAGGAAAAAAATATAATCTGAAAAATCTAAGAAAATAATATCAATCCGATCTATGAATTAGACTCGGCTCCAGCTCTATGGACAGTCTCCGTATCATTCTCCTTAGATTTGAAAAAATTCACTTCCCGGTGAATGATGTAAGTGTGAAGTCCGACATTATGCTCCTGGGGATGTGTTCGAAATTGGTTATGGTGGAGGCCTCCATTTCGGCAGGCTAGTGAGGTTCCTGAAAAGAAGATAAACTCTCATGACGGTACTAGAGGTCGTGGAGGAGGAAGCATGATATCCACTAGGGACGTAGCATCAAATACCCCCAAAAAATGATGGTTATCTCAATGCGTCATAATGTAGGGGCAAGTGTAGCAAAATAGTTCTTTGTGCAAAATGATTATCCCTATAATTAATCATTATTTCCTGCAAATTATTACAATTATTTGAAACAAAAATATTATATAAATTGTTTTGCGAGTCTGATTATTGGGACAAGTTCAAAATATTTAAAGACATAATAGGTTCTTTAAATTTATTGATCTAATAACCTTATTAATTCTCCCAATAATGATATATAAAAGTTAAAGTTATTAATGTTTAAACCTAGACCTACACTCAGACGCGGATCTAACTGATCTAACTAGTGACTCAAATATGACATGCTTAGTAGGTTCTGGATTTTCCAAGGATATACGATATGGTTGAGAAATTCATTGAACAACCTTTCATATCGGTTCACATTTCGGTGAATAAATTATTTATCTTGTCAAATTCAACATTGATTATTGCACAAATTTGTTGCGAGAAATTTTGTGTAGACATTTTTATAGGTCTTACGTACGTATAAAAATATTTTTGAACCATAGCTCTTATACCAATTTGACGCGAGACAAAGACCAAGAGAAAATAAGATTACCCTAAAAATTAGGAATTTAGGGATTTGAGAAAAAATGGGCACAAAAGTTTTTAAAGATATGTGAACAATTAACTAGAATTAATTTATCACAAATAATTTTAATATTAATGCAAAAAATAATAATTGAGTTGTAATTAATTAAAATACCCAATTTTGGAATAAGGTGTGAGTGGCGTTGGATCTCAGTGCTGAACTTTTGTTCTCGAGATCCAACTAGGCGACGACGTCGGAGTTGGAGAAGAAAACAAGATAGATCATGTTTAGAATTTTTGGCATCGTATCATACAAACTCGAAAGTAGATTTCTCTCAATCAAATCTTCAATTTTTTAGTGAATAATTTCTGAACTTACAAACTATTTATAGACTCAAGAAATTAGACGATAAAGTCATTCTCTTAAGCCCTATTCCTAAGATAATTAAAATCTGTAACCAACTTAACTTGATAAAATTCTCCTTATTTATGTTAATCCTAAGAAACAAAAATGTAAACTAAATCTACGAAAATAATATCAATCCGATCTATGAATCGAACTCGGGTTCGAGTCTATGGATGGTCCCGTATCATTCCAATTTGACGTAAGACAAAGTCCAAGAAAAATTAAGATCAATATGAAAAATATGAATTTTGGGATTTGGGAAAAATTGGATGCGAAAGCTTTTAAATATATGTGAAGTTGTGAACAGTTAAGTATTATCAATTTATCACAAATAATTTTTATAGAAATCCAAAAGTTAACAATATGTTGTTGTCGGGAAATGGCTAATTCTGAATAGAGAAACGAGAAAGAAAAGAGAGCAATCTCTAAATATGAGCAAGTAACCTAAGAATGTGATATTCCTAGTATTATATACAAAGCCATAAGGCTCTTACAAGACCGATTATCAAAGAGCGGTTGCAAAAACAAGGGATAATGATCCCTATAAATGAGCACGACCCAGCCACTCAATCGCCAGTTACAACTGTAACACTCCCCCTTTGAGTGCGCACAATTTAATAAAACAATTAGTATCGGTTTTCAAGAATGATGAGCTTCAGTCTTCAGGCATGATCAACGCGAGTTCATTGGTACATACATGTGTAGATGCACTCCACAAAAACTTTGATTCGGAAACCCACTAGAAAATAAGCGTAATTGAAGGAAAAATGTGAGTCGATGTCGATACATCTTCAGTAGATGGAAATATCTAGAGATATAACCATTTCGATATGGGTTCCTTGTTAAAACCTTCTTAGGATGCCAAAAATTCAGTGAAAAATAATCCAAGGAAAAAGAGTACATTAATGTCAACTGATACTCTCTCTGATTTTGACATTTATTCCAAAACTACAAGTGTTGCAAATTAGAGAGTTGTCCCAATATGATACCACAAATGAACTTATGAAAAGTGAACATTGGTAGAGACTTGCGAACAAGTCAGCGAAGTTATCATGGGATTTGATTTTCCTGATTTTAATCTTTTGATGCTATCTTTTGATGAGAGAAGAAAAACTTTGGCGTATGCTTGGAGTTGTCTTCTCCGATGTAATCTTTCTTTATCTGGCCAATACATACAATATTGTCTTCATAGATTGTTTTTAGAACATCATTGAAGGATGAGAAACCACTTGTAGTTCGAATAGGCTTAATAACAGCTCACAACCAAATGCACTCCCAAGTGGCGTCATGAAGGGCGACAAACTCAACATGATTTAAAGAAGTAGCAATTAGTGTTTGCTTGGTAGACTTGCATGATATTGATGTCAAGGTAGTCAAAGACGCAAGGTGCACTCGAGGTACAAAGGGTCCATATTGCCTGAGGCGCAAGACGCACTTAAGGCGCGCCCTAGCGTAGCGAAGCACAAAAATAATAAATAGTAAAAATATTCATACATAAATTAGTAATGTAAGAAATAAAACCAAATAACATATTAAAACCAACAAAAACATGTTAAGACAACCAAGTGAACTAGCAGAGCAGTAATAACAGTAGCAGTTAACATAACTAACAAGAGTTTGTATTATCCCTACTACGTTTTTAGCAAATTTTAGTTTTTCTAGTTCAACTGTAACCAACTTTGACAATCATGGAAATGGCTCTCTCCCTCCCACTTGTATAAGAAAAATATTATTTCTATGTCTCCAATTTTGTTGTATATACATAAAGAAAACCATAAGACGCGCCTAGGTGCGCCTTTTCTAGGTTGCACCTTGCTGAAAGGCACGCCTTAGGCTCACTCTGGGTGCGTCCTGAGAAAGGTGCCTCGCCTAGTGAGGTGCGAGGTGCAGCTGTTGTGCCTTTCTGCGAGGCGTGCCTTTGACTACCATGATTGTTGAGCAAAGTCATAGCTACTTTAGGATATTGTCTTGTGCAGGTCAGAAAAATAATCGACATCGCCATACCGAAAAGACGTGCATCATTCCAAGGATCAAGGGGGTTTGATCCATTCTGAGATGCGTATGGATAGAATAAGCCCATGTCCATAGTACCTTTAAGGTAACGAAAGATGTCTTTAATGCCATTCGAACGACAACGTGTTGGCGTAGCTAAATATATCCAAGAGATTCACAACAAATGGGATGTCTGGTCTAATGCATTGAGCTAAGTACAATAATGTACCTATTGTACTTTGATATGAAACTTTAGGTTCCAATATCACTTCATCGTCTTTCTTAGGACGAAACAAGTCTTGTTTGACATCTAGAAAACGAACGATTATAGGTGTATTCGAAGGTTTTGCTTTGTCCATATTAAACCAACGTAACACCTTCCGGGTGTAACGCGATTGGTGAACGAAAATACCACCAATACAATGCTCAAGTTGCATGCCTAAGTAAATGTTCTCCATGGAAATCCACACACATGTATTAACAGAAGAAATTGATTTGTAGATGTAGATCCATTTATATTTGCACTTTTTACTAAACTTTACAACGTAATCGCTACACAAGAGAATCCGGGGAAGTGTGAACAGACTGGCTTCGTTTTTAGGGGCATCTTCGCGGGAGAATTATCTAGTTCGTTTTAGTTCTTATTACCGTGCTGCGGCACACTTGTTTGTAAGAATCGTCAAGGGTATTCCCGTGACGCTGCTGGAGGATTGCTACGCTGTGGCCTTGCAGGCATGGCCACAAATTGTGGCTTTCTTGTGTGGCGCTGCTGGTGAAGTGCCGTTTAGCGCCGCGGCAGTGGCACGATTGGAGTTCTCTAGGGCCGCATGCTTGGGTTATCTAAATCACGCACTTTCAGTGTTCTAAAAATCGGCCAACTCGGGCGCCTAGGCGCTAGGCGGAGCCCAAACGAACTGATAATGCTAAAATTGGCAGGAAAAATTGCAATACGGGTCTAGGGGGCCAGTTCGGGTCTAGGCGGACCAACTCGCCCGGTTCGGCCAGTTCGTCGCACAGGAAATAAAAGTCCTAAATCGATTTGAAATTTCAATTTTTTTTTTTCAACACTTACGTGACGGCAGCGGCGGCGGTGGCAGTAGCGACGACTATGAAGAGGAGAGGGAGGAGAGGAGAGATGGTGGTGGTGGTGGTGCTGCTGCTGCTGCTACTGGTGGTGGTGGCGGCGACGGCTAGGAAGAGGAGAGGGAGGGGAGGAGAGGAGCCTGGAGAGGGAGGGGAGGAGAGATGGCGGTGCTGCTGCTGTCACGCCCCGACCCGGAATCACCCGAATCATCGTCCTCGCAGGGGACGTGATGCCGCACGAGCCTGGAGTTGCGCTCGTGCAAGGCAAGATGACAAGTTCTCAAATGGTTATCTTTTGATTCGATATTAACAACGAAAGGAAAACAGAGTATACGAAACAATTCTCTTTATTGATATCCGAAACTGAGATTACAATGGCTTTCGATAGCCTAACAATATATGCCAGATTGGCTACAACACTCAGGTTCTCTCTTGCCCACAAAGGATTTCACCGTTCCATACATCATGCCTTCTATATCTCGGCCGCATCAATCCAGCTGCGTAGTCCGAGCGTCAATGCGATAGCACGCTTCAATGCGCTTCGGCATTCCAAGCCTTAACACGTTCAAGCAACGCTTCGCCGCGAGCAATCCATTCCCTGCACCCTGCATGAAGCTGGTGGGGGATCAGTACGTTCGTCCTCGCATGTACTGAAGCAGAGATCATCTTTCCAAACCGACATTTTAATGTTTATGTTGAATCATGCAACTTAGCTTATGATCTTGCTATGTTCTCCTTAGGGTCAATTTCATGGCATCTTCGAAAGCGTAAAGCATGTTATCATAGCAGCATGTTATCGAATTTAATAAGCAAGCAAACAAGCAATCTCGTGTTTGATTCGTGGTGCGACTTACCAAGTCGACGCACTCGCCCTTGCACCGACGCAAGGTGAATACGCCGTAATCCTTCCATGTCATGTTATATGTGCATCTCTAAGCAGGATCTCTATGCGGACGCATACGCGCCTACACTTTCAACCCATCGTTCCTTAACTATATGAGGGCCGTTGGCGTATCCGCGCCGGAATGGACTAAAGGAGTTCCTTTCTTTTCTCTCCTTCTTTTCTCTCTATTTGGTCGGGCTGTCCGACGTTTCACGGGTTGGGTCACATCCCAACAACCGAAACGTTTCCGCTGCATACCATCATTTGCGGCTTTTTTCATCTTGTTTAAGGATGTGCGCCTACAAAGATTATTCGATTCCCTCCTAGGCCAAAGCGGTTCCGGGGCGCTCCGGCATTTAACCGTTTGGGGGAAACACCCGTGCACGGGCGATATCACATTTTATCTCGAGCCCATTCCAATCGACCACGCCCTTATCATTCAAGCAATTAACTTCAAACAACCAAACATAGTCTTGAGTCCGAGACTCAGATTTATCATCTCGCATCTCTTTCGTTAGCTTTCTGTGTTCTCACATTTCATACTTCGTTTCAATGATTCAATGGCATCGTGCCGCAACTCAATGCTCGTCAACCGAATGACCCGAAGGTCTTGAACACCTTTCGAGGCACCATGTCATATCTGACAGTTCCGCCACATTCATGCCACAACTGTATTCTCGCAACGAAGCCATCTTTTATTATCCCGCGCACGTAGGCACGTTTCGACCGTATTCCGATGTTCTATAACTTAGCATTCAATGTTCGGGGCTTGCGCGCTAGGGCGCTCGCCTATTGTCTTTCAATGTTCTAGCCGTTCTAACTCGTGCGCAAGGCACGGTATGGTTCGTGCACTAAGGCACTCGCCGAGTACAGTTATCCCATGTTCTTACGGCTTGCGCACCGAGGCCTTCGCCTTTGCGATATCCAATGTTCCATAGCGACTCGTGCATATGATGCACGTTTCATTTCAATTGTTCTAACTTAGTGTTCGACTCACACTACGATTTTATCTCCGATCGGCCACGTCCGTGGCGTCGATAGGTTAACTTTTAGCATACAATGATATATTTGACTTATCGAATGAAGGGGTAAAAAGAAGCCAATCCTCCCACCTTGTGTCGATATGTCTGTGTCGTTTCGCCGAGCCCATGCGGCTCGATTCCTTAACTTTGTTGCACGGCCACTCTCCTGACTTAGCCATTCGAGCACTTCGTGCTTCATTGAGTTGTACGTCCGATTTGCCTTAGCGTGCCCAAGTCTCGGCCCGTCGTAAGGCGACGATTTGATTTTGCGGACCCCTTACTAAATATTGCAAAAGATCGACCTCTAATATTTTCCCGTCAAAGTATAACCTGCACACGAAACCAACTAAAATCAATACTTGCATCGATTCGGACTTGCGCCTTGGTCGATTCGATTTCTTAGAATCTTCGAGCCGATTCAACGCACTCATCCTTCGGGGCAACGCGGTGCTTCGCATCGATTCAACTCGATGCATTCTTTCGGGGCAAGGCAACTCTTCGCATCTACTTAGTTCGATGCATTGCTCGGGACAACGTAACTCTCTTATCGTTTTGCATCGATACATTTCCTTGCATCAACGTGACTCGTTGAGTCAACGCTTCAGCGTAATGCGCCGTGCGGAGCGGGGCATTACAGCTGCTGCTACTGGTGGTGGTGGTAGTCGAGAAGAGGAGAGGAGAGGAGAGGAGAGGGAGGGGAGGGAAGGGGAGGAGAGGAGAGGAGCCTGGAGAGAGAGGAGGTGGCTGCACTCTCTCTCCTCTCCCTTTTTATGCTAAGAAAAAAAAATGAAAAAAAAGTAAAAATCAAAGGGTTCGAACCCGTAACCCTTAAAACCAAGACTCAAACACACCTCTGCTGACCATAGGAGCTCATAACCTTTTCTGTTAGTTTGTGACATATACACTATTTATATAATACATATATATATGTGTGCCAAAAAAAATTTCGCCGCCTAGGTGGCGTCTAGGCGCCCTAGGCGCTAGGCGGGCCCTCGGCGCACCGAGTCCGCCTAGCGAAATCTATAACATTGCACACTATGTTCACTCCATTTTTAGGTGCTAACAGCCCCCCCACCCCCTTCAATGTTTTCGCAAGCAAGTTCGCTTTTGCTGACTTGCGAAATACTTTGAACCCAAATTGAGGGCCACATCGTGCATCTTCGAGCTGCTGTTAGCTTGAGCATGCTGCTGGGGTGCGTTGCGGAGCCCCAATCACTTGTTGAACGACCTAGCACTTCATCTAGTCGTTTGACACGATGCTTGGTCCTTCGAAGTGAGTCTTCAAATGAGACTACTATGTTCTAAGTTTCCAGGTGGAGAGCGTTTAAGCAATTTTAATGGCCGCTATGCAAGGTTGTAAAAATCCCTAGTCGGTTTGCTGCGACTTAATCGGATTAATCTGGGACTAGTCGGATTAATCGGTTTGAGTTTTTCAATTATATATATATATATATATATATATATATATATATATATATATATATATGCAATGAAAAAAATAATATAATGGACTCAAACTGGCCCAAAGTATTAACTTATTTCTCTTTCCTTGTACTACTATTCCCATTCCCCAAGTCTCAAGCCCAAAGTATTTAAGTTCTAATTTGAATTCACCTATACTGGACTCAAACTTGATTTAGTATGAACTATTCATTTATAATTCATTTAATTAAGCCCATATTCCAAAGTGTGAACCCATAGTTATTATTACTAAACTCCTATATACTCTGACTTCCTGTTTCTAAGAGAAAAAAACACATTAACCGAGGGAGAGCGGAAAACTTTGGGAGCAGAGCTATTCATACTATTTTTTAAGTAAAGAGAGAAAACAATTGGAAATAAAGAGGGAAAGGTAAGAAGAAAGAGAAAACCCATTGAATAAACCTTTTCTTACTCGGCCTTGTTTCACATGTTACCCATTGAATAAACCTTTTCTTACTCGGCCTTGTTTCACGTGTTCCCACAAAAACTATTTTCCCAAAGCAATATCAAGAGAGAGAGAGAGAAACCTATTCAGTACTTTCCCTTAAACAAAACATAGAAAAAAGCAAAGAGGAGGAGAAGTCACCTCGAGAAGAAGAGGGGAAGCGGTTCGACGAGCGAGGCTCTGGTCGCTGTGTCGGGGAGAAGCTCTAACAGTCCTGGGGGTTCGAGATGTGCGTTGGGCTTGGCCGCGGCCGCAGATGCAGTCGTTTCTAGTCAACCGACTTTTTCGAACTAAGGGAGCTGTCGAATTTTTGGGCCGACTAAAGGCCAAATCCAGTCGGCTGGGTCTGACCACCGCCTTGTCGCTGCCCAGTCGGCCGACTAGGGGGATTTTTGCAACACTGTCGCTATGGCTGTTGAGTGACCGTAAGCGCCTTGGAGCCCGTGTTCTAAATGGTGGCCACCTAGGCGATACGCGCTCTCTCTCCGCACCGCTTTTTGGTAGGCGGTAGAGTAGGCGGCCAACGGAGGTTGGCAGCATAAGCGGATGTGAGAAGGCGTAGACGGACGTCTAGGCGGAGCAATATCTAACAAAATATTTTGGCCGAAAAGGTTTTGTAAGCATTATGGACCTATGGTTCACTTTTACAAAACTAAAACTTTATAAATCTTCGTTCTACAACTTAGCATGAAACACCCTTAAAATATGCATAATATGCAAAAAAAAAGTGGTAAAATAGTAAAAACTGTTCAAATGTATCGACCGCCTAGACGTCCTAGGTGGTAGGCGGACTCTCTCCCTCGCGCACCTGCCTACCGCCGTTTAGAACCTTGCTTGGAGCAGTTGGCATGTAAGGAACAACTCTTCAGGTTGCTCATGGTGCGGATTCTTGCACAAAGCTCGTCTTAGACAGCCCCTTTGTGGGGCTATTTATACTGCAACCAATGGGTGGAAACATTACCTTGAAATCTGTTGTCATTTAGTGCTTGAGGGTTCTGCGAACCAGCTTTTCTCCTTTGAATCTGTGTCCTTAAAGGTCATGTGCTTATCACGCCATTAATTTGGCATTGTATGCGTCATAAATAGCCTTTAAATAAAGGTTTGAGTTTTGACTGTGAAGCGGTGCCCTTAGTTTCCTCGCAAAAGCTTGTTCTGACATTGTTCTTTGGGTGCTGAGTTGTGTTGGCCTTGTGCTGTATTTCACAATAAGTTTGCCGCGGTTATGGGACTTTAGGAGGACAACCTCGAGCTAGCTGAAGTTCCTGTGCCTTGGGCACATCGCGGACCGAGCTTAAGGCTCTGTGAGTTCAGTTTGCTGCGAGCCTGAGGGTCTCGCGGCGTTGAGTCTGAACCGTCATTGCGGAAAGTGCGCAACACAATGCTTGACTGCTGTAACGTCGTTCTGACCGTTCGAATCCCCTAGAAATTCATAATGATTGGATAACCCTATAAAATGCTGTTCTGTCTCTTAGAGAAGCATACCTACTCTTTTCCACCATCTCAGTCTCCAACATTTTTTTTCCTTTTTTGCTTTCATCTCTTCCTACCTGTGGTCAATGGCGTCCAAATGTGCTTCGGCTCCAAATCTGCTGCGGCTACGTACAAGAAGGTGGCCAACAAGGCCACCACTCATGATTTCTGTCGGCCTGAGGTGGACACGACAACGGCGTCGTGTCACATTACTATTGGGTTTTCCCCTCTGATTTTTGTGCTTGTCGAAAATCTCGATCCCTAGCTTGCTGCGGTCCTTGAATTTGAATAACCCGCTCTTTCAGAACACTGAATAGACCTTTGAGTTTGCCTCTTTGAGGAAGACGGGGTTTTTTTGTCGTTCCTTGCGGTGCCAGCGGGTTCCTTTGAGGATTTTCTTTGTGCTCCCCTCCGATTTCGATTCCGCGGAGTTGGAGGCTTCATATGCCGTGAGACCCTAGGGGACTTGCGTGCTGTGGTCTCTCTTTAACAGCTCCCTGTGTCATCTGATTAGCTTGTTTTCGTGACGTGAGGGTTTTTACGCGTCACCGAGGGCATTGCTTTTTGATGGTGCTGCAGGAATTGAAATTTTAGCACTCCTCGAAATCTTAAGGTTTTGTGTGCTCTGAAACGTGCGTACTGTGCCATAGAGGCCTTTGGGAGTTGCCGTGGGATCTGCGCCGCGGTTCTGACTTGTGATGGTCGCGGACCTTTGCCTTGTTTTGCTTACGTATTTTGCCCATGCCACCTTTACTGATATATTTGCCACTCTTTGCTTTTTGTAGTGCCTTACTCCTCGAAACCCATTCCTCACAACATCCTGTTAGGCTCGATTGCGGGTATGGATACAGCTGGTTCATTCATTTATACGGGCTCGTGCCGACCTTCAGCCCTGGTAGTTTTGAAGAGTGTCGAATTGCTGAGTTCTTGTGACAAATTGGTACTTCGTGTCTTACTGTCAAGGGCTGAGCTGGAGGGCGATGATAGGAAGACTATACAAAAACTAGCCTTCATGTTTGGAGATGCTGTTCCAGACCCTAACCACGCAACGAATGCATGTCAGATCCTGATGGATCCACAGATGCATATGTCGAGAATTGGTTGTTCTCCCGTGGGGATATAACATGTTTGGAGATTACCCGTTGTCATCGTTTAAGCTGACAACGGCCATGCAAAGGATGAACTGGAATCTTACTCCTCAAGAGGAGTCGGTGCATATTGGGGCTTTGAAACCCTACCCAGTGCTATCTCGAGAGTGCTCATGATGGACGCTCTCGTAGCATACGAGGGTTACGTCCGGGCCTGATGGCGCACAAGGTGCCGATTGCTGAAGAAGGTTCATGGCATGCATGTTCCTGAATCGGTTTTGAAGGCATAGGACAATTATCCTGCTAGAGAATTTCGAATGTCTGGGTGGGTCCACTCAACAGACCGGATGTGGTACGAAGGCTTCAAGTCTTTGACACTGTGAGTACTACATGCTACAGGATGAAGATCAACTTCCCAACTTCTTTGCTGAGCTTGAGCTGTAGAATCTAATTCTGGCACATTCTTTATCCCAGTCGGGGAATTGGTGATGGCTCTGCTCGAAATGCAAGAAGTAATCAGGCTCCGTATGTGTCAGTTTTCCTATGAAGAGTATAACGAGGAGTTATAGCAGTGGGCTGAACAAGACATCCCGCTCGTAGACGCATATCTGGACCTGCCTGTGCCACTACTTTATCTACCAGTCTCTTATGAACAAAAATAATTTGCTCACCATAGCAAAATGAACATTTTCTTTTTCCCACGCGTGAGGGAAGGCTAGCGATTCTGGGCGTCATCTCCCTGGCTGAAGTGGCGGCGCGGATGACAAACAACGACCAAGACCACATCCTTGATCATGCCACTGTTGATTATGAGAAATGCGAGATTCCGGAGTTATGACTTTCACGTCAAATTGCTCTAGCAGGTTGTCACAGGCGACACCTAGACTGAGGAAGAAAACGTCTATATCTTGGTAATGTACCTTGGTAATGTTCCTCTGACTAGGCGATTGTCGCCTAGGGGACTGCCTACGGTCCTCCAGGAAAAAAGCAGCGAGACTTGGGCAATAAATTTTTGACAGGTATAAATGTAACTTTTCTATTTCTATTTTTTTTGATTTGGTTTAATATGGTTTGGTTGAGTTCGACCGCTGCTTTGCAAAAAAAAAACATGAGAAGAACTCGGGCCAACTATTCGGATGAGGGGGCCGACCAACATGTATGTTCTTATTTATTTCTTCTGCTGCATCTTCTTCTTAAATTCTTCTGATAGGTTTTTCTTTTTTTGCTTTTTTTAAATTTCTTGATTTTATTGATTTCTTCTTCTCCAGTCCTATTTTTTAAAGAATTTTTTTGTGATCATTACCCAAATGACCAAACTTTTGCTGGTCCAAACCCATGTGTCGAGCTATTATTCTCGTGTCTCATGACGTGGTTTGTTATGCATTGTTAAATTTTGCTTCCTTCCAGCTTCTTTGCTATGTTGTCACACGCGACACACGCGACACCTAGACGGACTACGTGTGCAGGTTAGGAAGAAAACGCCTATACCTTGGTAATGTTCCTCTGGCTAGACGATGGTCGCCTAGGGGACTGCCTACGGTCGACCAGGGGAAAAAAAACGAGACTTGGGCAATAATTTTTTGATGGGTATAAATGTAATTTTTTCTATTTCAATTTTTCGATTTGGTTTAATATTTTTTGGTCGAGTTCGGTCGCTGCTTTGCAAAAAAAAACATGAGAACTCGGTCCAACTATTCAGATGAGGAGGCCGACCAACATGTATCACCAACATGTATGTTCTTCTCATTTTTTTAATTTCTTCTGCTGCATCTTCTTCTTAAATTCTTCTGATAGGTTTTTCTTTTTTGCTTTTTTTAAACTTGATTTTATTGAATTCTTCATCTTCAGTCCTTTTGTTTTGTAAGAGCTTCCCATTTTTCTTGATTTCTGCATCAGCTTCTTCAGTTTTTTCTTAAAACCTGTTGTTTACTTGATTTCTTCTTCTGCTGCTGCTTCTTCATTTCTTCTTATGTTTTTTTTTTCTAAACCTGCAGTTTTTCTTCTTCAGTTCTTTTTTTTGTTTTCTGTTTTTTTAAACTTACAATTGAACTTTTGAAATATGTTTTAATTTTTAAAATTTTGCTGTTTTTAAAAAAACCAATAGTCTGTATCAACTCACCGCTTTCCTGGAAGATTGCAAGAATAGAACCTACAAGTTCCTGGGCAGCGCCTAGGTGAGGCAGGAGGTCTGTTGCCTCGCCTAGCTCCTAGAACAACATAGCTTCTTAGGACCAAGTGAGGAATGTGTTCCCTATATTTGTTTTTTTCGAGGGGTCTGCCCGGAGTATGACCACTGTGCCTGGTGCTCGGAGGGGAGTACATAATGAATCCAATACATCCTCCTCCTTTGCGCTCCTAACATCATCGATGCGGACTTCGGGGGTGAATTCTGAGACGCAGGGGAGAGGCGTACCAAACTGAGCATTGGAGCCTTTAATTGGCTTATCAACATCCGACCCTCTCTCACTTAGTGTTTGGAAGTGCTGATATCTGTTATCTAGAACTCTACATGCCTAGTCGTTTTGTTCGGCAGTTTGGTTATGACTTGTTGTATGTAGGTCCTCTTAACACTAAGTTGGCCCAGGGCATGCCGATTCTTTAACTACGATTGTAGTGTCGCTTAATTTGTTCTACCGGCGGATCAACCGAGGCTTTTGATAATCCTGGCATTTGTGCGCCAAATATGCGGAATCTAATTCCTTCAAGTATTTCACCCTTATAGAAGTTGTCTGCAACTGGCGAAGCGTTTAACGCAACCTAAGTTGGACCATACTTCCACGGGGAAGCAAGATCGTTCAGAGGGTACCAGTGCTGACAGGTCTTCTCATAAAGACGATGTAGCCAGGGCGTTCGAGGATACAAGTGCAGAGATACTTATGGAGGAGGCGGCCGTTGAACATTATATCCCTAAGATTCTTCTTAAAAGGAGGCAAGAGGCGTCTTCCTCTTTTCCCTTGGTACCTTAGAAGAAAAACGGGCTCAGGCTATGGCCAAGGCGATTGGTCGTATAGTATCTCCGACACTCTGGACTCCGTAGTTTTTGAGTTCGATCCTTCATGGTGTGAGGCACCATCTTTACCATTTGTTACTTCACTTGGGTCAATGTGCCTGGTCGGTTTGACCTTGCTTCGGTCGGGTGGAGGCATGTGGTGTTGGAACCAGCATGTTTGTAGCTATTAGCACTCTGCCAACTAGAGTTGAGGTGCCTAGTGCTGCCGAATTTGTGGTTGGGGATGCAATGGCCTTTGTCGAACAAGTGGCCAATAAGGAGGTCTTCAACCTTGATGATAAGGTATTGGCTGAGGAGGTAAAGATGCATGGTCATGCAGAAATGGCTACTGTAGTGGAGGAACCTACCAGTCACATGGAGGTGGGAACTGAGGCGGAGGAGCGAGCCAGTTGCGCTGAAGAAGTGACTACGACGGATGCCAGTTGCGCTGAAGAAGTGACTACGACGGATGATCGTGTCAGTTGTACGAACCTGACGATTGAGGGAGAGGAACCCACCACTCACCTGGAGGTGGGAACTGAGGCGGAGGAGTAGCAACTCTATTGTGCCGAGGAGGCGATTAAGTCAGATGACTTTGACCCGGTCGGTCGTGTAAGCCTAGCGACTGAAGTCGACGAATCGATTGCTTGCAAGGACATAACAGAGACGGATGAGCCAGCTGGTCGTACAAAGGTCGGAATGGAGGAAGAGTTGCCTACTCTCCCCAAGCTGTTGACTGCTGTGGAAGGGGCATGCATTACCCAAGTGGTAGTATCTACAGATGGTGCCTCTATCATCGAGGGTTATTCCAATCCCTCGAGGAAGATGAGCCGTTAGATTATGGTGATGATGCACCGGTTAGTATATGGACCATGATTAGGGCTTGCCTACTCCGCAGGAGGATGACCATGATGATGCCTTTAGCGAGTGGATAGAAGATGGATGCGGTTCAGACTTTCGCAAAGGGTGTAGTGGACGCACTAAAGACTTGGACAACTATTGGTCACGAGCCTGAGCCTGACCCCTACTCAATTCCTCAAGATAGAATTCTGATTTGAAATGCTTTGACTGGCTAAGGTATAATGTGCTAATGCTAATCTCCTACCTTTCTTTTTTCAGATTTACCGGTCCCCTCTGATGTTGCTTCCTCAGCTTCCAGGTCTGAACTCGCATCTAACAAATGAGTGGTTGTATCCCGGCTTGCTCTGGACGTTGACATGACTGTCACTCCTCACGGTATACCTTCTATCGCTAACAACATCAACCCTATGTCAGTGTCGACTAGGTCTTTTGGGGGATCTACCTCGGTCTTCGTTAGTAGCTGAAGAAGTGACTACGACGGATGCCAGTTGCGCTGAAGAAGTGACTACGACGGATGATCGTGTCAGTTGTACGAACCTGACGATTGAGGGAGAGGAACCCACCACTCACCTGGAGGTGGGAACTGAGGCGGAGGAGTAGCAACTCTATTGTGCCGAGGAGGCGATTAAGTCAGATGACTTTGACCCGGTCGGTCGTGTAAGCCTAGCGACTGAAGTCGACGAATCGATTGCTTGCAAGGACATAACAGAGACGGATGAGCCAGCTGGTCGTACAAAGGTCGGAATGGAGGAAGAGTTGCCTACTCTCCCCAAGCTGTTGACTGCTGTGGAAGGGGCATGCATTACCCAAGTGGTAGTATCTACAGATGGTGCCTCTATCATCGAGGGTTATTCCAATCCCTCGAGGAAGATGAGCCGTTAGATTATGGTGATGATGCACCGGTTAGTATATGGACCATGATTAGGGCTTGCCTACTCCGCAGGAGGATGACCATGATGATGCCTTTAGCGAGTGGATAGAAGATGGATGCGGTTCAGACTTTCGCAAAGGGTGTAGTGGACGCACTAAAGACTTGGACAACTATTGGTCACGAGCCTGAGCCTGACCCCTACTCAATTCCTCAAGATAGAATTCTGATTTGAAATGCTTTGACTGGCTAAGGTATAATGTGCTAATGCTAATCTCCTACCTTTCTTTTTTCAGATTTACCGGTCCCCTCTGATGTTGCTTCCTCAGCTTCCAGGTCTGAACTCGCATCTAACAAATGAGTGGTTGTATCCCGGCTTGCTCTGGACGTTGACATGACTGTCACTCCTCACGGTATACCTTCTATCGCTAACAACATCAACCCTATGTCAGTGTCGACTAGGTCTTTTGGGGGATCTACCTCGGTCTTCGTTAGTAGCTTTTATAACGGTTTGCAAGTTCTAGTGAGAAAAATGTGTCATTTGACGATATTAGAGAGGTCTTGGTATCTTCTGTTAGGAGCGCGGGAAATGTCGGAGGAATGGCGTGCCCTTCGAGGTAGCTACCTTTTCCTTCAATTGAATAAGTATATCAGCTCTCCCAGTCGTAGAAGGCTCGTAACCAAGTAAAGGTTCTTTCAAAGCATGAGGCTCCTCGAGAGGCCTTGGTGAAGCTTTTAGGGTCATTGAAGAGGCCGCGACCCAAAATGTGAAGGATGTTTGCTCCAAAGGTTTTGCTACTACTCATGAGACAGAGCTACTCACTCGGACTCTCCAAAAGACTCAAACTTATCTGGGGGCAAGAGTCTGAGCATATCGGTACATAATTCGGCGGTGGAGGCCGTGAATGAGAGCATTGACCGAATTCAGCCGGACATCACAAAAGCCTAAGTAGAGTTTGATGAGGCTGATAGATTGTGGGCTATGGTGATTGACACTACAGTGGAGACTATAGAGCGAGCTGCGACACGTGTACAAAGAAACGTGATGAACAACTTTGTTCTTTGGCGTCCAGCGAGTATGTGCGGTGTATGGTGTATGGCAAAATTTTCTCATGAGACGAAAGACTACCCCTACTCTGGCGACAATATTGCCTTTAGGGACTATCCTAGATGCGTCATCAAAGAACATTTGCCAAAAGTGCTTGCTGAAGGTATCGTTAGATTCCAACACCTCATCAAGAAAATTTTCATCGAGCATGGAGGTTTCCGGTATTAGATGGGTGATCAAGAAATCTGTGAGAGTTTGGCCCTTTTTTCATTATCAGGTACAAAGGTTATGTCATATTGAGGCAACAATGTAGCCTAAGTTGCTAGTCGAGAATTTAGAGCACTCGGCTTTGCCATTAGTACTCGTAGAGGGTTGACCATAGAGATGATGTCGAGTCACGTAGTGCTACATCTTCTGAATGACGAAGACTAATGCTAAGCACTCTTTCTCAACAAGATTATATTGGTGTTCGGCTCCAACCATCATCCTGCTTTGTAAATAGATGACTTGCTCGTAACGCTGTCATTCTTCCGCACTAATAGAGCACCTAACGCATGGTCCATTGTCCGGACTTGGAGCATGAATGACTTGCCTGTGACAGGAGCTACAAGAATTGGAGGTTTCATTAAGTACTCCTTGATATCCTCAAAGGATTTATGACACCCACAAGAACATGACGTCTTTTTTCATCAACTAAATGAACGGTTGACTTCGACAGATAGCTTTACAATAAATTTTCTGATGTATGTTAGCCTTTCTTTCAAGGCCCCTGAGCATTTTAAGGTTCTTTGGTGGCTGCATGTTCTCAATTGTCTTGACTTTGTCAGGGTCAAGGTAAAACTCTTTGGATGTAGTTACAATTAATAGAATTTTTTGCTAGATATCCCTAGCATCTTTTTACTGGATTCCCCTAGAAAACTCTTCGCAGGGTTCATTTTAGTTGATGTGCTTGCATCATTTTGAACACTCTTCTCAGATCATGCATGTACTCCTTGTGATGACTCTTTACGTCAATATTATCAACGTAGCACTCCATCGTTTTTTGCAGAAGTTCACGAAATTTGTTGTGCTCATTGCGGGTTAGTATGTATGCGCGTTGCTACGCATCGACTATTTTCAAACCGAGGGTCATTACCCTATAATAGTATACCCTAAACGGTATTCAAAATGTCTGTTTTTTGTTGCCATGATGCATCTTGATTTGGTTGTATCTAGAGAAGCCGTCCATGAAGGACATATGCTCGAATCCGTATGTATTGTGAATCATAACATCTGTAATTGGTAGTAGGAATTCGTCTTTCAAGCAAGCCACATTCATATCGCGGAAGTCAATACAGACTTGAACCTTTCCATTTTTTTTGAGGACCTGGACCACATTGGCTACCCAATCGGGATAGTGTTCCTCATGAATGAATCCTTATGCAAGGAGATTTTTCACTTCCCCTTTAATTGCTTCCATGACGTCGGGACGAAACCATTGCTGTTGTTGTTTGACTGCTTTCGCGTCTGGCTTAGTATTTAAGCAATACATGACAATCCGCGGGTCGAGGTCGGGTATATCTTCATAGCTACACACGAATATATTGCTTAACAATCGGATCTGAACCGCAAATGGGATGCTCTTGGAATAAGCTCTTCGGATGCTCTCAAGTGCTCTCTTTTCTCTATGAAGTCTGCAAATTATATGCTCCAAAAAAGCCTCCTCAAATAGCCACAACACACTATTTATATTGATGTAGGGGAAGATCCCTAAGGGGGCCCACCAGATTACTCATGTATCCCTCGACGAAGGTGAAAGTGGTGCATGATCTCCGCAGTTCCTTACGAAGACCTACTTGTATTTGACAAGTTTTACATTGGGTGGCGTTGGAACTTGGAACTAAATGCACAAAGTATTGTCTTCGGTAAGGAATCTAACTTGATTTGGAATCAAGGTTGTGAAAAGCGTCAGGCGCTAGTCGGGCCGTCACTCGCCGCCTTAGCGTCTAACCCGCCTAAGCGGCCACCTAGATCTAGGCTATTCAAAAATAAATAAAAAAAATCCAAAAAGCCTAGTGAAAGTTACAGAAAAAGTCCATAAACCCCCAAAACATGCATAGTCGGATGTCGGGGATTCTAGGCGGGTGCCTAGGCGGACACCGGGCGCCTAGCGTCGCCTTTTAGAACATTGTCTGGAATGTTGTTCTATTATGGTCAACTAGTATATATGCACATGCGTTGCACGTATTTATTATTAATAGATTATAATTAGGAAGATTAAAAACTTGGAGTGAATGATGTTGATGATTTGGTTTAACTCTACTACTTTTAATTATATAGGTTATGGTTTTAACACTTCAAATTCCGTGGTAACAACTTAGAAGACTTAACAAGTAGAATGAATCCTTCGATTTTAGTAATACATTAATTCATCCAGAATACATCTTTTAAATGGTTGTCAGTGGAATATATATATATATATATATATATATATATATATATATATATATATATATATATATATATTTATATATATAAAAAGGGTATTTTTGGAAATGGAATTTTCGCGGTGAAACTTACTTTTCACATTATATATAGAATAGATTAGTTCAAGGTTGACATTCTTCAACTGAACGCAGTTCAATGTCTTTGCACTTTATAATTTTAGTAGTAACTAAATATGCAAAGATATCATCGATGTATCTCATTTTTGTTTCACGACTCGTCTAAGATAGCATACTAAATGAAGGTTTTCTGACTCTCAGATATAGGATTTTGTGCACTCATTTCTTCCAGGACACTTATATAATCCGTAACAATTTCATAAGTTGGATAGTTTGGGATAGTAACATGATTCGGGGGTGACAAACTTCTCTTCAGGTGGAGGAAATCTTTTGAACCGAGGTGCCTGCCGCACTTCATGCTGAGGGTAGATGATAGGCTAGCTGCCGGTGTACTATGTCATGCTTCGGGTGCGGCCCGCTATCCTTCAAGGACAACGCCGAGTCATCCTTTAGGGATGGCCTTTCCTTCAAGAAAAATTTTGCGACTGCATGGGATGTTTATCCTTACATGCATACTTGCAGCGGGTATATATGATCGTGTCACTTTTGCTAGATTAGAGAATACGTTTGTCATATTTTGCGTTACCATATTAAGATTTAGGATCTTTCGTATTTTATTATCATGTTGGACGGTACTGGGATCGAGATGATACAAAGTTGGCACAAACCACGTTAATTTGGGTCGGTTTTCAAGAACATTGTCGTTCTTATCTTCCTATAACGACGGGAATGCTGTCTCATCAAAGTGGCAATCCACAAATTTTGTGATAAATAATTATAACCTATTAAGGGCTTTAAATAGTGAATTATTGATGACGAATCATAATCAACATAGATTCTCATGTTTTCACGTTGACAGATTTTTGTATGTTGTGACGCAAATGGCACAAAGATTGCACACTAAAAATGTGTAAATACGAAGCGTCAGGTTCGTATCTAGTAACCAACTGTAACCTCGAATAAGGTTGGGTGGAAATAGATTTCACACAGTCCAACATGCCTGCATGCAATATTGTGTAGCCCACCGAAGAAACATGATGTTTGGTGTGTATCACCAAAGCCCTAGTGATTGACTGGATACACTTAATAATAGATTGTTTTCGGTGTGAATATAGGGAACTTGATATTTAACAAGTCTTGTGGACTTCATTAATAATATAGATAGCCCGCGATATAATTAGCTACGCAAGGAGTTCCGCAAATGTAGTATTTCTTGCAGACAATAAGCATACATGTGGCTAACGAGTCAATGCATCAACCAATACTATGAAATATTTAAATGATCCACCTGTTGGTTGGATCGGTGATCGGTCCACATATATTCCCTTGAATCTGCTGTAAAAAGAAGGATCAAAGTGTATGTTTATGGGAGACGATCTAGTATTCAATTTCACCAGAGAACATATTTGTCAAAGCGCGCTATAATATGCGAATCCTTACTGCTGGTAAGTTCATGCATATGTTTCACTTTAGGGATACATTGCATCAAGTCTCGACCCGAGTGTCTCAGATAGTCATGTCACCAACAAAAACATGGTCATCTTGTCGGAAGAAGCATCGATCACGTGATGAGTCTTTATCAATCCTTCGAATGGTTGTAAAATACAAATCATTCGGGAGGCAAGCCATCTTCTTATATATATATATATGTTTTAATGTATGTATTTGAAGTTATGCAAAGTTACTTCATTCAGTTTTCTACAGCAGTCTCAACAAGATAATTGTATTGCCTGATATTCATAAAACTCAACATCGTTCTTCCAGAACGGAAAAAATATAAGACCTCTTGAATGGTAAATTCTGTCACATTATACAACTTGAAGTGAGCTATTTCGTGCCCCTCTACGAGGTTTGATGGACCCGATAGGATTGTCAAAGAGTTTTGCTGATGAACAAAGTTAGAAAAATACTTCCGTGCACGGAGAATATTGTGTGGTCGCAATGTATACTATACGTCTAACTTCCTCACTTGTTATACTAGAGTAAAGTAAATTGAATTTGGTCACATGTATAGAAAGATATGCAATTCAATTTATAACCGAGATTATTTTTTTTAATAAAAAATAATATCCAAATAAAAAAGAAACTTCAACTCATTATGTATTAACTCAAAATTTTTATTTATTTATTTGTGATGGCGGAAGTCTCCCAACTCAAAGGTAGTGTCCAACAGATCATCTACTTGGACTACATTGGTCTTTCTCTGCTGTAGAGATGTGAATGATACTCATTTACAACATAGGCAGGGATATGACAGGTGAGAGACCAATGGTCTGTCCCGCCGCAAGAGTTGCAATGTTGAGAGTAGTAGAAGCAAGAGCAACCTTCTTCTTATTGAAGTTGTCAAGCCTAGGGGCCAACAAGACATTTTTGTGTCCGTGGTTTCCCTTTAAGAGGCCATGATTTTCCCCCTTTTTGCGTGGTCAAGTTTTTCCTTTCTATTGTGACCCATGATCCTATTACATAGGTTTTGGCATTCAAAATACTCTGCTTTGACTTCAGGCAAATGGATGTGATTCACACCAGTGGAGTGGATATGATAGTTCTTCATCAAGAATGAGTTGTTCTTTTCAATGAGCAACATGAGAGTAATCGACTATGAAAATTTAGTGAACTTTCACTCTCTATATTGCTACATGAGCAATAAGTTGGAGATGTGGAAAGTTGAGAAGGTCTTCTCCATAAAATCCTCCTCACTCAAGTCCTCGCATAATTTAGGAGGGATCAGATGCAACAAACTTCTGAATTGTACTCGTTCATGGACTTGAAATCCCAGAAGCGTGAGTTTTCCAGTCATGCCTTTGCTTATGGCAAGTAGATGGGAATGGGATGCTGATGGTTAAAATGCGCTTTGAGAGCCACCCAGAGAGTCCTCAGATCCTCTTCAACTAGGTATTCCGTCTGCACCGTGTTATATATGCTTGTGGATGAAGATCATGATGGTTTCCTTCACAACTTTATCTGCTTTATTATTGGGCTCAGTGGTTGCTCTCAGCTTCTTCGTAGTAAGTTGGAGCTTGACATCCTTTATCCACTTCAAGTAGTTCTTCCGGAAACTTCTAGTGCGGTGAAATCGAGATTGTTCATGTTCAACGCTGCATCTGATGGAAAAACTAGATATTATAACTCCGGGTTCTAAAAATTGGATTAATCATGTGGAACAATATATAGATATAAATTTTAGTTGTCAATTTATATTGGTATATTACGGACTTTAGGTTATGGTGAACTTCAGGTTCTGATGAATTACTTCATGTTCTAATGAATTGAAGAACTGCAGGTTCAAGAATCAATTAGGAAGAGCTAGTCTTCCTGTGCCCAAAGGCTAAGTTAGAAAAAGGAAGGGTTTCTTATGGTATAACGAGGCTCGGCCTCGACTAATATTTGTTGTTGACAAATTACTGACAACGAGTCTAAGCTTCGCGAGGCTAGGCCTCTCTTCCAATTTCTACTTGGGGCAAGATGTCAGTGAATCTCCCTCCAATAGGCTAATGCCTTAGAATTTTAAGTTTCTAGTGAAACTGATGTGGGTAAGCTACACTATGCTTGTTGTTTAGCTTGCTTCTGGTGTGGCGGGTCTAAACCCAAGCATGATATTAGCTTCGTTTTTTTTTTTGAACACTTACCTACGCTTCTGGCAAAAGTTTGTTATTTCGAACACTTAGATTTGCTTCGGCTGAAAGCTTGCATGGCAATGCTGGCCTTATGGTGAGATTGTGCTAGCAGTTGGCCTCGCTCAGGGCGAGGCTGGGCTGTCTGTTGCCTATTCTTGTTTCGCTTAACACCGCTGGCGAGGCGAAGCCTTGGTTAGTATCCTCACATATGGCGAGGCTCAATAACTTATAGTGTCGAACACTGGTTAAAAGATAGAACTTTCATTCTTAGCCATATATGGCTATGATCCAGAGGATCAAAATAAAAATATGTTAGACATTACTATCTATTGGTATACAGGATCTAAAACTATACATTTTTAGCTATTATGATCATGTGGATTTAGGATATAATGAGCCATTTCTGGCTAAAGGATACTTGAGAGGGAGAAATTCCTTATTTTCCGTTAAGAAGGGAAAAGCAATTATATCATAAAATAAAATTATGTCATACTTAGTGGTAGGATTCAATGATATGATCACACGATCGTGAGCTTTGCTTGCTGATAATGTCTTGTAATCGAAAAACGACTAGAGAATTCTAAGAGAGGGACGATAAAGAAAAGAGAGCAATCTCTATTAATGAATATGAGCAAGTAATTCTAGACTGGATATGTTGCTAGCATTATATAAAAAGCTATAAGAATGTTACAAGACTGAATATCAAGGATTGGTTGTACAAAACAAGAGATAATGATCCCTATAAATGAGCACCACTCAGTCGACAATTACAAATTGCGATACAATCGGTTGTAATTAATGGAATTATTCGATTTTGGAATGACGTGTGGATGGCGTCGGTTCTCGATGCTAGACTTATTGTTCTCGAGACCCAACTGTACGACATCATCATTGGATGCTGAGAAAAAGACGAGATCCATTCTAGAATTTCTGCATCGCACAATACAATCTCAAAAGTAGTTTTCACGAAATTCGTCTATCAAATTTTCAATGGACATTTTCTAAACTTGCATACTATTTTATACTCTCAAGAAATCAGCAGAAGATAAAGCCAATCTCCAAAGGCTTATTCCTAAGATAATTAAAGTTCCTAACCAACTCAAATTGATAAAATTCTCCCCCTATTTAGGTTAATCCTAAGAAACAAAAATGTAACCTGAAAAATCTAAGAAAATAATATCAATCTGATCATGAATCGGACTCGGATTCGGGTCTATGCATGGTCCCGTATTTCATCAATGACTTCTTGTCAAAAGATCAATAAGGATATCAACTGGTATTGTAATTTCCATATGAGGTGTTCAATTCTCATTACTTATTATGGGGAAGGAGTATTTGGCAAATGTGCGCTGATTTCGGTATTTACTCATGAAATAACTCATTGGATTAACAAAGTTTTTAAGTTAGTGCTTATGTGCTCTTTCAGGACAAGTATATGCAGAACAGACTGGTGAGATTGGTTTGCGTCTTTCTACAAAGCCTCATCCGGAACAAGATTATAAATGGTATGTATGATTGTAATTTTTGTTGGACAGAGGACTTCAGTAAGAACCTTGTACCTTAGTGATCCCTGAACTAAAATGGCCCAACCCAGAAAAAAAATGATGACTAGATTTTGTTCTGTTATTGGAGCTGTTTTCCATTTTGTTGTAGTTCATTCACATATTAAAACCAAGGTTTGTAGTATAGGCTGATAGCGATGCACTATGTTGCACAAAACCAGATATGACACGATAGATATATCAGAGTAAGGACATGGGTGTTACGGCACGACACTATAAGGGCATGGGGTCACGGACACAACACATATTTTGGTGTATCTTACTGAATTTTGGGGTGTCTGGTGTGTGTCCCATACGTCGTTGATACCTCTACAACAGGATGCGGCCAGATTTTTGGAGTGTCCGTGGTTCCTAGGCGATATGTATCAACCTTATAATATCTGTTATGGCATGTGCCAGATATGTTAACATTCTTGATCTGATAGTAAGCCCACATTGATACTGGCCGATACCAAACCAAAATAGGGGTCCTCTTTATAGTCATTTCAACAAAGAAAAATTAAACATATGGTGAAAAATAATGATGACACGATGATTCATCGTGTGTAATTGTGTCGAAGATCAACATGCTGCAATGTGTTGATAAAATTTCATATCTACACACTTGCACCCAGTGTTGTCACGACGCAAGGCGCATAGCGAGGCGCAAGGTACACGTAACGCTTGAGGCACAGGAATATAATAAAATGAATTACATTATCCTAATCAATCGTTTATTGCATAGATAGTTTAGAGAGATTGTAAAATTTAAAAATCTCATCCGATGTGCTGTTGGACTCGACAATGGAAAGCAGTCCGTAAATGAAGATCGTTGGATGAAACTTAACTTTTAGGAACTAACTCTATGGTGAGTATTTGAGTTAGGCACCTTTGTAATCCATCTCAAACAGTAGGAGCATGGACGCCATCTTACTTGTTTGTCTGCTTTAATACTTATTTGAGATTGCCTTCAACATAACATGAGAGCTTTAAGTATAAAACCATTCTTCTTCCAAGAGATTGCTATAATTTTTCTTTACCTGTCTACTAGAAACTTGAATGTATTGTTTCTTGAATTACAATTTTTGCACCATCCATGGAGTTTGCAGCCAGGTTTCAATGATTGCCACTCGTCTACCTATCTTACTTAGCCATATCCAATTGTCGATGTGGAACTGTAAGGTAGTGATGGTTCTGGGATCGACAGTGTGGAAGGCATGCTGCTGGGATCCAGCCGGGAGAAGGACAACGTTTTTCGATGTCCCAGAAGAGATTGATGTTAGCATAGGAGAAGTGTCCAGAACTGCCTGTATTTAGAAAGAAGTTATTGAAGAAGATGAAGTAGATGAGTATTGGATTGCAGAGGAAATAGTGATCGAAGAAGTTATCGAAGAAGATGAAGTATATGGAGTATTGGATTGCAGAAGAAACATACTTCGAAGAAGAAGAAGCCTACAAAAGAATTATGCATACGGTCATATCTTTTTTTAATTAAATCTCAGTCTGGTTAAGATCTTATGGTGAAAATCTAATTTCATGTTTTTAGGTTCAGAGAATAAACATTTGGAATTTAAGGAAGTTTAATGATTAATTTTATTTTATCCTTTGGCTTGAATCCAGTGGTTCGTAGTTAACCCACAAAACTGAATTAATCTAGACCTTTCTCTAAAAGTTAAGTTCCATTCGATGGTATAAGTTGTTTGTGCTGATTTGGTCATTTAGATGCATTCATTGGATAGACTCTCTCTCTCTCTCTCTCTCTCTCTCTCTCTCTCTCTCTCTCTCTCTATATATATATATATATATATATATATATATACTCTCTCTCTCTCTCTCTCTCTCTCTCTCTCTATATATATATATATATATATATATATAGAGAAAGAGAGAGAGAGAGAGAGAGAGAGAGAGAGTATATATATATATATATATATATATATATATATATATATATATTGGAAATGATAATTATGTCCAACGCTCCCATCGGGAATCGATCTCCTGACCACTTGGGCCGCATGCCTCACACTACCACTAGGCTAGGGGTCATTGGCGCTCTCTCTCTCTCTCTCTATATATATATATATATATATATATATATATATATGGGCGGGATCGGTTGCGGGGGGGTCGGGCGGACCCCCCGGATCTGTGACGGGAGGCGATACTCCCCCCGGCGACGGGGGAGGGACACGATCGACGGTATCGTTGGGATCAGATGGGGTTCGGAGTCCACGGGGTGACTACAACGGGCCGAACTTCGAATTTGGAGCAGGCTCAGGTTCCCAGGGAGGCCAGCTGGAGGGAGGAGGATGGACGACGGTTACGCGTCGTCGCGTGGTGAAGACTGGTGCTAAGATAGGAGGAGGACAGGGCCATATTATAGATCGCCACCCTGCGGATAGACGTCAGGGAGGATCAGGGGCGAGGCCTTCGGCTCGGGGCCCTGTGGCGCCTGCGGGGCGATCGGTAGGCTGGCGGCCCAAGGCAAGCGCGGCGGACAAGGGCAAGAGCATGGTTGTGGATATCGGCGGCCAGGGGTCGGGGTCTCCCCTCCGGAAGGTGTCCTCATGCCTCAGGGGGCGAGTTCTCGACCGGCTGGCCGGTCCTGGGCAGATATCTGTAAACCTGTGGGACCGAAGAGTCCCACATCGATGGAGTACGTCCCGCCGATCAAGACAGGGAGGGGTTTTCGGGCCTCGTTCCCTGCGGAGGAGATAGAGAAAGTGACTGCCTACTGGGAGAATACACTGGTCATGTACGTCCTGGGCAACAAGCCTTTCTACGGATAGATTCAGGGATATGCAGCATGAGTCTGGCAGCCTAAGGGCAGTATGGAGTTCTTTGCTCGCGAGAACGGCTTCTACTATGTGAAGTTTGGACTTGCGGAGGATGTAGCAAGGATCCTGCAAGGTGGCCCCTGGACGTTCGACGGTAGGCTTATCATTCTGAAGGAATGAACACCGGAACTTCGATGTGAGAGGAAAGTTCTGAATGCCATCCCTGTATGGATTCGCTTCCCTGAGTTCCCTGTCCGGTACTGGAGTATCCCTTTGCTGATGCGTCTGGCGAGCTTGGTGGGCACCCCTATCAAGGCGGATGAAGCTACTGCGTTTCGGACGAGGTTGATGTAAGCCAGGATTTTTGTGGAGATTCGGGCTGGGGGAGAGTTACCGAAGATGGTGGAATATGAGATTCCTTCTGGAGAGGTGCTAACCCAGAGGGTGGAATACGAATGGGTTCCACCTACCTGTTCTCGGTGTTCCTGCTTTGGCCATCTGGCCAGTGCTTGTACGGAGGTGGGATCTCAGGTAGAGCCTACTGTCCCCCTGAGTGAGGCTCCGGACGTACCCTGTGACATGGATTTCAGAGTTGACAGTGGAGAGGAGGCCTTGGGGGGAGAGGATACTCATTCGGTGAGTGAGGGTGGAACGAGCCTCATTGTCTCTACCCAGCTTGTTCCCACGAGTGGGGTGTTGTCCACTTCCCAGGGACAGTAGTATTGTTACTAGAGGCATGGCGGCGTCGGGGATCGAGGCGCGAGGGGGTGGAGGCTCGGCTGAGGGGCAGGTTTACTGTAGGAAGAGACGTGCTGTTGGGCCGCTGAGTGACGGCCCCTCCAGGGAGGGGAGACATCCTACTAACAGAGAGGAGGCGGTGTGTGTTGACAATCCGTCCTGGGCGTTGGTTCTCTCTCAGGTCATCCCCCAGCAGACCATTCCGACTGGGATGGAGGAGGATCTTTTAGCGACGGGTGTGGCGCATTCCCCAGGTGCCGATCCGGGTGTTTCATCAGGGGACCCATCCTCTCATTAATTAATGGCTATTATCGCCTGGAATGTGAGGGGGGCGTGTTTGCTAGGGAGGTGGAGAGAGGTTTGTGGGGTGTTGCTCAGAGAGAAATGTGACATCTCTGTTCTATTAGAAACCAAGATCAAAGGTGAAAAGACTCTTGCTCGGAGGACCCCATCCCATTGGGCCCTGCACAACCTGGTTCTGTGTGACATGGCCAGGATCTGGGTTCGATGGAACTCGAAGAGCTGGGATGGAGATTTGCTCTTGATGACGGAGCAGTTGATTGCCATCTCCTTCTCAAACAAGGGTGGCTTTCGGTTCTTACTGGGGGCGGTCTACGGTCACAACGACAGACGGAGAAGGGAGTCCCTGTGGAGTGACATTTCCTGGGTCGCAGCTGTAGCAGATTTGTCGTCCCTTCCTCTTCTTATGATCGGGGACTTTAATGTCCTTCTGTACCGAGGGGAGAAGGTGGGCGGTCGGCCAGTTCCAGACTCTATACTATATGATTTTCAGAGATGCCTCCTCCAGGCGGGACTCCAGGGATTGTCTCGCTCTGGCTTCATCTGGACTTGGCATAACAAAGCTATCCGGAACAGGGTTGCGTGTCAGCTTGATCGAGCTCTGGGTAATGGGGAATGGTTTCGTCATTTTTCCAACACTTCGGCGGAGGGCCTGGCTGCTGGGACGAGCGATCATTCCCCCATCCGGGTTGGCTTCACTCCTCGGTCTCCTGGAAAGTCCCGTCCTTTTAGGTACAGCAACAGTTGGTATCTCTCGGAGGGATACCTGGAGGCCGTCTCAGAGGGGCTTACTAGTGGACAGGAGGGGACGGCTCAGTTCCGATTGGTTCGTCGTCTCAAGGCCACGAAGCAGGTTCTTCGGAGATGGGTGAAGGGGTTGCCTAAGTCTTCCTTAGAAGATAAGGAGGTGGAGTTGCGGGCTATCCAGGAAGACATGCAAGCTGACATGCTCAATGGGGACTTGGCGGCAAGAGAGAAGGAGCTGATAGAAGAAGTCAACATCTTGCGGTTGCAGAAGGAGATTAACATGGCTCAGCGTGCCAAATGCTCCTGTCTTAAGGATGGAGACCGGTGCACCAGGTTCTTCTATGATGTTATCCGGACCAGACAACATAGGAATCACATCTCCCAGCTTCTGGATGTAGATGGCAATCTTGTGGGGGAGCCGGCTGCGATCCAGGGCGAGGCGGTCAGGTACTACTATGAGTTATATTTCCAGACTGACTACTTGTCTGTGTTCCCAGAGATAGTTACGAAGAGATTGGTAACTCCGTATGGGAATAGCATTCTTCTTGCTCCTGTTACATTGGAGGAGGTGGAAGCTATTGTCAAGCTGGCGGATCCCAACAAGGCTCCAGGTCCGGATGGTTTTAGCAGTGGGTTTTACAAACGTCACTGGGACACTCTGAAGTATCAGGTCTTGGAGGTGGTACAGGAATTCTTCACTACAGGGAAGCTGCTGAAAGAGCTGAACCACACCTTCCTGACCTTGGTGCCTAAGGAGGGAGCGACAGCGCTGGCGGACTTCAGACCTATTGCGTGCTGTAATTATCTTTATAAGATAATTACGCACCTTATGTGCTGGCGGATGGAGAGGATCATGCAGGACTTGGTATCTCCGAACCAGGCTGCGTTTATCAAGGGGAGGTCGATTGCTGAGCACAGCCTCCTGGCTCATGAGATGGTGAGGGGCTTTAGCAAACCCGGAGGAGAGAAGGCTTGCGTGAAACTGGATCTGAGGAAGGCGTATGACATGGTCAACCGAGACTTCCTCTGACATCTGATGTCCGCCATGGGTTTTGAGTACCACTGGGTTGCTCTGATCAGGGAGTGCATCATGTCTCCCACTTTCTCTGTTCTTATCCAGGGCATCCCCTATGGGTATTTCCAGAGCAACCGTGGGCCTAGGCAAGGCGACCCCCTGTCTCCTTACCTGTTCACGCTTGTTATGGAGTACTTCACATGCCTGATGGATTTAGCAGTGCACCGTGGGAGGCTGGTCCCACTGTTCCGGAGGGTGGATCCCCCAGTCACCCATCTCATATATGCTGATGATCTCTTGGTGTTTATCCAGCCTTCGTCGGAGGGTATGCAGACGCTTGCAGATATTATGGGAGAGTTGCATTCCCTTTCGGGCCTCCAGCTGAACAGGGAGAAGAGCCGGGTGTATTTCAGCTCCTTATGTCCCCAGAAGGAGGTGCGGGCTGACGTTCTGGGTATCGAGAGGAGTGATCTTCCGGTGCGCTACTTAGGAGTACCTCTTACGGTCAACTATGCGCGGAATCAGGACTGCCTTAGTTTGGTGGAGTACGTCCAGAGGAGAGTGGAAGGTTGGTAAGCATCGGGATTGTCATTTGGAGGACGCATCGAGCTGGTTCGATCGGTGATTACGGCTGTAGCTCATTTCTGGCTGCAATTCATCCTCCTTCCTATTGTCACTGTTAGGAAAGTGGATCGGATCTGTGCAGATTTTATTTGGCGGGGGGGGGGGGGGTATGCATGCGATCTCTTGGGAACAGCTCTGTCGACCCAAGAAGGAGGGAGGAGTAGGGCTTAGGCCGTTGCTAGAGATTAGGGAGGCCTCCGCGCTTAAGCTGGCATGGAAATTCATCAATGGGAGGTCTCTTTGGGCGGCCTGGATGCATAGCAGATACGTGAAGCAGGGTAACTTTTGGACGTGTGCTACTGACAACAATTACTCCGTCACGTTCAAGACTGTCCTGAGACACAGGGGGATTCTTAAATATGCTATCAGGAAGGTCATGAAGGATGGGTCTGGAACGGACCTCTGGCGGGATCCTTGGATAGATCGGCGCTCGTTATTGGACATTAGGGGGGCTCTGACACACCAGGAGGACATGCGGGGCCTGACGTATAGTCGGATCATTCGCGACGGGGAGTGGAGACCGGAGTCGTACCGATTCACCGTGGAGCTGGGTGGGATCATTGGTACTATTGTCATCGATCCGGGCTTGCCTGCTGATCGGTGGATTTGGGAGCCGACTGGAGCGTCTCCGGGAACTGGGGAGTTCCAATTCCGGAGTTGCTACAATCTCATCCGGCGCGCTTTTCCGCAGAGTCCTGACTACGAGTTCGTATGATGTAAGGGTCTGGCCAGGAAGATGCAGCTCTGTATCTACAAGCTCCTACTAGGTCGCTTTCTGACTAGGGATCGGTTGAGTTCTTTTGGGGTGCCGGTCCCAGATCCCAAGTGTGTGTTGTGCAGTCAGGAGCAAGAATCTATTAGACACATCTTCTTCGAGTGTGACCTGGCTTGGCAGATCTGGAAGGAGCAGAGTAGAGTGTTAGGAGGTTGCGACTTCGGGAAGGGTATTGGGGATATCATCATGGTGATCCGCGATAGTAGAGGTCGAGGGGAGGACTGGTTCCGGACCGCCAGGGTTCGTCTGGCTGCTTTAGTTTGGCATGTCTGGCGGGAACGAAACCGTCGGATATTTGAGGGACTGGTCACACCTCTGGTGGGCATGCTTCATAACATCGAATTTGATGTAAATGTTATGGGAATTTGATGAGTGGGAGTCCCACTTTGATTGTATGTTGTACGATTACTGCATTACTTTGGAATAAAATTTACCCTTTTTCCAAAAAAATAATAATATATATATATATATATATATATATATATATATATATATATATATATATAATGACTGACTGTATCGAGCTCAATGAAACTCTTTTCTGAATGGACAGAATACGTCCATGTGTGCTGTAGAAAATACATGAAAGGAAAAAAAATACATACACAAAATGATCTTTTTGAGGTTAAAAATGCACAAGGGGTTAATTTTTAAAACATAAGATGTATCATGGTTATGTATATGTATAATGATTCAACCATATCTGATGTTACATGAGGAATAAGTGGGGATCACTATCAAGAACAGAAGCGCGGGGCGAGGTATAATTTCATCCCCTGAGACATGTACCAATGGAATACAGTTGGTTAACTTAACTTTTGATCTTCCCATGCTAGGACTTCCATAAGGCAATAGAACGTGAGGAGTTATGTTGTGACAATAGAGATAAATATGAGTGTAGCCTCTGAATGTATGATTTCTGATATGCAAATCTTTGAACTGTATGATTTATATGTTCATGTTTTTCCTCCAAGGAGAAATGAAAGTAATAATGTGTTCACATTTTGTTGTGGTGAAATGCAGTGCAAGATCTATTCATCGAAGTCCAGTCTTTCTGTATCGAGTTTTCGCGGATAAGAGAAGCTGCTGGCTTGTTCAGGCTCCTAAAAACTTTGGAATGAAACATCTGTAGCTTATTTTAGCTCATTTGGCAGATACTAGTCACTATTTTTATTCCTTCTCTTTGTTCTTCTACCTGTTAATACAAAGGACGAAGACTGATATAATGTTGCAATCTATTTTCCAGATCTTTGTTGGAAGCAATTTGGTATCATCATATTCAAATTATATGGCCTTGACCATTGTGGATGTATTTTGGCCATCAGCTTCAATTGACATTTGATCTTTTAGCTATTATGTCACATTTTGGGTTGTCTTAACAAATGCTGTGTTAATTTTTTTGTTCATTGGGGATCTCTTCATCAAAAGCTTTACGAGTTTCAGTGCACATAGGTCAGTAGCTCTGTGGGACTCATTATATTTGTTCCAACTGATGCCGAACTGGAGTTGTACTGTGAACTGTAGTTGGATGGGCCGCAAAATTAGGTAACTTTGTTAAATTCGGTTTTGCATTGAACTCTCTTGGTGGTGTAGGTATCTACTGATTGGCGGACCATGGAGCTTGCTGAGAGATCCTGTGGCGTTATGGCAAAAGAGGTACTCGTCTTACGCCAATATCTAAAGTATAGATTTTATTTTTATCCCTATGTTTGGGCTACCTTAGTAATTTTACTGATCCTCTCTTATGTCAACGGTGATTGCCAGATCAATGAGACTACTTGATTGTATTGTTAAATAGGCTAAATTAACCTAATGGCATCCCAACTATAGCGTTTGGGTATTTTTGGCCCCATAACTTTTTACTGTTTGATTTTGGCACCCTCAATTTTATAAATGTTTCTTTTGAAACACTTTTGTCAATTTTGAAGTCGGTACCACTTCAAAAGGACATGCGACAATACAAGTATTTAAATTGTGCTTTTGTATTACATGATGTGCTTTTGAAGCGGTCAAAATTGACAAAATGTGCTTCAAAAGAGCAATTTAGGGAGTTAGGTGCCAAAAACGTTTGAACGCTATAGTTGGGTGCCAGTTAGAGTAATTTAGGTTGTCATGGTATTCATCGTTAAATTAGTAATGTGAATACTGCAATTGAACTCGTTTTAATTGCAGACGGACTAGCCATTCTTTTGCTTGATTGTGACCAAGAGAGTGGTGTTGCCTGCTTAAACCTGGAGTACGATCTGAATTGCTCACCAATAAGAGCTTATTGAGTTAGGTTGGTTCATCTGGAGGGACTTCTTCAAGGTGAAGGGAAATAGACTACTTTAATTGCATCAGTGATCTCCTTTGATTCGTCAAATAATATCCGACCAAACTAGTCCCAGTGCCACGAGCGTCCCGAGGATGTTCAAGGTTATTTCTGTAACTTGAACCCGCATCCTTTAGAAAATACATTAATAAGCCTTGCTCTCTAGTCTACATTTTTTGTCTTCAAGAGGAAGTTGAGAGTTTTTATATAGCCTTAGCCATGGTGGTATTGGAGGCGGGTACCATATATAGTCGGTGGTGTTATCTACTATTATAACTCTTGCTTGTGGGCATGGATATGAGATGAGTGCCATCACTTCCTTTCCTACTGTCACTTCCCTTCCTACTGCCGTTATTCTGACATTTCTTCTTGAACAACCACCATGACATTCGATGCAGCTCCTTCTCTAAAACATTTGGCATTTGAAGCTTCTGTCGATGGTATATTATATCATTTATATATTATATCATTCATATGCTTTCAGGAAATGTCTATTCGTTAGATTTTTAATTATTAACATGGCTCTACCAAAGTTTTCAAGAAAAGAAAGATTTTTCGGCAGTGGGAGAAATTTTGTTTAAACAAACAGCCACCAGAGCCTATTTATGATACATTTTCAAGTTCAGTAATGGAGTTGCTTCAAGATGTGATAAATTTAACTGTGGAGAGTATTTTGCTAGTTTAGTTTTAATTTTTATTTTAAAATTGTTTCTACTTATCATACTTTGTAGGAAATAATAATGCCTTGATTCATTGCTAGGGTTTGGTACAATATATATAGTGTCTACATTTGGGCTTATGGGCCATATTTACATTACAAATATAATCTAATCAATCTAATCTAATCTAATCATATCTAATCAATCTAAGATAATCTAATCAATTTAACACCCCCCCTCAAGTTGGAGCATGCAGGTCACAAATGTCCAACTTGGGAAGAAAATAATCAAACACTTGTTTTCCAAGGGGCTTGGTGAAGATGTCAGCCAGTTGAGAAGAAGTAGGAACATGCGAGGCTATTACAGTGCCATCTCTAATAGCATCGCGAATAAAATGCAAATTCACCTCAATATGCTTACTGCGCTCATGAAATACCGGGTTCTGGGCCAGGTGCAGGGCTGACTGACTGTCACAATACACCGACATAGCAGACTCCTGGCGAACGTCCAAACACACCAATAACTCCTTCAACCATTTCAACTCACAAACAAGTGCAACAAGAGATCGGTATTCAGCTTCAGCGGAAGATCGGGAAACAGTTGATCGCTTCTTGGTCTTCCAAGAAATAGGAGACCCTCCCAGAAACACCAACCAGCATGTAACAGAGCGGCGAGTCAAAGGACAACTTACCCAGTCGGAATCACACCAACCAGAAAGACGGAGATCACAATCAGCTTTCAAAAGAATACCCTGTCCTGGTGCATTTTTGAGATATCTGACAACTCTCAAAGCAGCATGCCAATGATCTTGTCGAGGCTCCTGTAAGAATTGAGACAAGATATGCACAGCATAGGCCAAGTCAGGGCGAGTAAATGAGAGATAAATTAACCTCCCAACCAGTCTCCGATAAGTCTCTGCATCCGCCATCCTCGGACTAGTCGATTCTGCCAGCTTGTGATTGGGCTCCATGGGAAAACCAGCCGGGCGAGACCCCATCAAACCACATTCTGAAATGATGTCCAAAGCATACTTCCTTTGACACAAGGAAATTCCTTCCGCACTCCGAGCCACCTCTATGCCAAGAAAGTACTTCAACACACCAAGGTCCTTGTCACGCCCCAGAACCAGAATACTGGAGAGCGGGGGCAGACATAGCCAGCTACGTATAATGAAATGGAATCCACGTCACTATACGGTCACGGCTGTCTAGATATATGAGGGTTTAACTACAATCCATCAGTCTCCTATGGTCAAGAACAAGCCTATTGTCTCAATCTCAAGCAATGTAATAACAGTTACAAGATATCAGAACACCAAATATACAATAGTAAGGCGTCCCATACATTACATATTCGGATGATCATGAAGCTAGTCGTACAAAATGTCAGGACTAGCAAGAGTTTCAGTCATACATGATCAGCCCTAGGATTTGTCAATCATGTTACAGCCCGTAGGCAGACAGTAAATAAAGGTGCAATACGAGCTAACACGTGCTCGCCGGCTAAACGCCTCAAAAGAATAATTTTACAATAGAGTGGGAGGACAAAAAGAAACCCACTCGTTGCCAGGGTTACGCCTGGTGGTCACCATCTGGCTGGATAGTAGGTAGGTCCTCTGGTGCTGCTCCGATATCTGGCCACACAAAACCAGCTGGGTCAGACCCCAGAAAGAGCAAGTGACACAAAGGAGGCTTCACTTAGGAACTAAAACCAGCATATCACAAATAAATAGTAAAGGTAATTAAAAGATAGTGATAATAGCTGAGATAACAATAATATTTGAACACGGAGAAACCATTCAAGTAGCCAGACTGCAACCCTTAAACCAAACAAGGACCGGGGTTGCAATCCTTCGCCTGAATAGAAACCCGCCTCAATTACTATTGATAAGGTAACAAGACAATAAACGAAGAGAGGACACAGAACTGCTCTGGAAGCCAGGTTACAACCCTTAAACCAAACAAGGACCGGGGTTGTAACCCTTCGCCTGAACAGAACTGGACCCCTGATCTTTATTGTTAAGGCCAGCATAATAATCATGGTATTGAAGTAAAGGTAAAACATGACGAGCATGACAGGGGGTTGCAATAAGACAATAAACGAAGAGAGGACACAGAACTGCTCCGGGAGCCAGGTTACAACCCTTAAACCAAACAAGGACCGGGGTTGTAACCCTTCGCCTGAACAGAACTGGACCCCTGATCTTTATTGTTAAGGCGGGCACAATAAGCAGGACGATATATGATAAGATAACCATGGAACTATTCAGATAGCCAAGTTACAACCCTTAAACCAAACAAGGACCGGGGTTGTAACCCTTCATCTGAACAGAACTTGGTATCACATCATTTATCGATACAAGAAATCATGTCATGATACAATCTTGTACAGGATCAGGATAAGACTAAGCTGGAATAAACTCCATCCAATCAATCACGGCCAATCAAGAGTACGGCTTGATACTTTTAACTAACTAGGGTTATCACAGGCCTAGTTACTAGCAAGATGCAATGAGATTATCCCAACAGCCACAAGCCCTGCAGACCATCCGGTTATCCGGGTCGAATGTCCGTTATAAAAAATGCAACACGTGACTGTGTGCTGGAAATGTGCCCTACTCGTCGGTAGGCTACAAGTCCACTTAATGCGCCCAGATAACGGGATTGCCTGTAGCTGGGAATCTCTTCATGACTACTGAATCATTCTAGTTAATTAGCCTTAGTCAATTTCAGTAGGTACCCCTGACCGTGGTACTCAGGGATCTCCATCCTAGACATGATGCAAGACAGTACTGGTTTATTTGTACAAACGCAACCGCCCACGGTGTCCAGACCTTTCATACTTGTCATATCAGTTTACTTGTCAAGAGTGCGCCACCGCGGGCCACTATCGTGTTCTATTCTTACATTATCATGAATGAGAAAGATTGTATAAAATAACTAATAACATATTCTTGAAGCCAAGGAAAAGATCTACAACTTTCATGTTTTGAGTTTTTCAAGATTCTAGCTACAAAACAACTTAAACAGGCAAAAACAGTAAATTCCTGCACAATCGGCGCATGGGATTCCTGCACGAATCGGCGCATGGGATTCCTGCACGAATCGGCGCATGAGATTCCTGTACGAATCGGCGCATGAGATTCCTGCACGAATCGGCGCATGGGATTCCTGCACGAATCGGCGCATGAGATTCCTGCACGAATCGGCGCATGGGATTCCTGCACGAATCGGCGCATGGGATTCCTGCACGAATCGGCGCATGAGATTCCTGCACAAATCGGCGCATGGGATTCCTGCACCAATCGACGCATGGGATTCCTGCACAAATCGGCGCATGGGATTCCTGCACAAATCGGCGCATGAGAAACTCACGTTGCGTCTTCAATACATGCGCGTAAGAAACCTACGCGCATGACACGCTCGGAGTTAAGGAATGCGTTGCCGGAACTTCACGGCGCATGGCCTCCCGGCGCATGGCCTCCCGGGCGCATGAGGTTTCCGGCGCATGGGATTCATCGTCCCCAAACAGCAAGTTCAGCCATGAAAGTTTCGAAAACTTGTAATGGCCATAACTTACTCATCCGGAGTCGAAATCAAGCGAAACAAAAGCCAAAACTGAATGAAATTGAATTCTCTACAACATAGAACCATTAGTTTTCAAAAATAACCAAGTTTTAGAGATCAAAACCAAGAAAACTAAACAAGAAGGAACTTAAAACTTAGATCTACAAAAATATAACCATCAAAACCGAAAACTTCCAGTTCTAAAGAGGCTTAGAATCTAGTAAGGAAGAGAATGGAACAATAAAGCATGAGATCCATCATGAAGCAAGTTTGCACTTGCCTAAGCTCTCTCTCTCTCTCTCTCTCTCTCCTTCCTGGTAGGTGTAGAAGTAAATGTGGAGAAGAAGAAGAATAATGAAGAGAGAGAAAGAGAAGGGGTTAATAAAGGAGGGTGGTGGTGGTAGGTAGGGGTTCTACCCTTGGTTCATGATGAACCAAGGCATCCCAAGCCTAGCCGAACCAACCCAAAACAAACCGAGCCAAGCCAAGAGATATGCAATACAAAATAAAATACGTACACGTATTCCAAGATACGTAATACGAACTACAGGCATTACAGTCCTTCATGTGAAAGCAAGAACTAAGGTACTTTTTGAAAGCATCTAAAGCACCTGTGTCATTACCAGACACAATCATATCATCCACATAGATCAAAACATGCAACTCTACCTTCCCCTTAAAAAAAGAGAAAAGGGAATAATCGGAATGTGATTGAATAAATCCATAGGATATCAAAGATGCAGTAAGCTTAGCGAACCAACAACGTGGTGCCTGTTTCAATCCATATAGAGACTTACGCAGGCGACACACTTTGTTGGGTTCACTATGCGAAAAGCCTGGCGGCAACTGCATATATACTTCTTCTGTCAGATCTCCATGAAGAAAAGCATTGTGCACATCCATCTGGTGCAAAGTCCAGCCTTTCACAGCTGCAACAGCCAAGAACGTCCGAACTGTAGGCATCTTAGCCACCGGGGCAAATGTTTCTGAATAGTCGATCCCCTCAACCTGATGATTACCGAACACAACTAGTCGTGCCTTTAAGCGCTCAACACTGTCGTCAGATTTGTACTTTATTTTGTACACCCATCTACTTCCCAATGCTTTCTTCCCAGGAGGTAAATCGACAAGACTCCATGTCCCATTATCTTCCAGAGCCTGTATTTCAGTTTGCATGGCTGCGCGCCAGCCTAAATCTTGCGAGGCCTGGCAATATGAAGTAGGCTCAACACCGGTAGTGACAGCTGCGAGATAATCTCTGTGTCCAGCAGTAAATATGTCATAACTTAGAAATTGTGTTAGAGGATACGAAGTACCTGAGGAAGTGACGGGAACAGATGAACTGTGGTGAAGGGGGGACTTTTACTTCGAACAGCATTCGTCACAAAATCCTGCAATCGCACTGGCTGTGATTTCTTTCTCATTCCTCTTCCCAATACTACCTCATCTGGCACCTCTGGCAACATTGTATCTCCTGTATCATTAGCAGTATCCGCATCACCCCCAACGGACTCTCCTGTCAATACTTCTGCATCTACCTGTGCATCATTGCCACTCGGTGCCGAGCCACCAGCAACTACTCCGGTTTCAGCAACCGTGGCCGGCACCAACCCAAAAACCTATATATCATCTTCCGGCACCTCAACAGATGTATGGCGTATCGCAGAAGACATCTCGCTAGCAGAGGCACACCCAGGGAATTCTTTTTCATAAAAAGTAACATCATGGGACACAAAAAATTCACCAGTCTCCAAATCATACAGTTTTCATCCCTTTTTATCAAGTGGATACCTAACAAAGATACATTTTCTGCTCCTGCTAGCAAATTTATTATGTCGGGATTTCAAATCATACGCATAGCACAGACAACCAAAAATACGTAGATGATCATACGAAGGAGCCGAACCATATAAAACTTCATACGGAGACTTAAAATGCAAGATACTAGAAGGGGTCCTATTTATCAAATAACATGCACCCAGAACACATTCTCCCCAAAAATCCACGGAAAGAGAACCATGAAATCGCAAGGCCCTGGCGACATTTAAAATATGTCGATGTTTTCTTTCCACCCTTCCATTCTGTTGAGGTGTTCCAACACAGGATGTTTGGAACAATATACCTTGAGATGAAAAATAATCTCGTAAACAATTAAATTCAGTGCCATTGTCACTCCGTACTCGATGTATATCAGCCCCAAACTGTCGCTTCACCATAGCAATAAATTTAAGAAACACAGAATAAACTGCACACTTATCTGTCAATAAAACGACCCAAACAGCTCTAGAAAAATCATCCACCAAAGTCAAAAAATACCGTGCCCCATTAGATGATGGAACACGATATGGTCCCCACAGATCACAGTGTATGAGTTCAAAGCATCTCAAAGCACGACTACTACTATCAGGAAAGGCATCACGAGTCTGTTTAGCTTGATGACAGATATCACAAGCCGTATGAGAAAATATACTACTACCATAGAGAAAAGGTAAAGTCTGCATTACTTTATCTGAAGGATGCCCCAGTCTACTATACCAAACCTCGGAATTACTCTCTTTGCATGCCAGGATCACCGAAGCCAAAGAAGCTGGAACCTCCCCCAAGAAGTAAAGTCCACCCCTTTGTTCACCTGCTCCAATCACCATCCTCGTACTTCGGTCCTGAACAAAACACAAATCAGGAGTAAATAACATATCACAATTTCTGGCACCAATCAATTGTGAGACAGAGATCAAGTTGCAAGTCAATGTCGGAACATAAAGAACATCCGTCAACACCAACGAAGCAGTCAAAAATACTTTGCCTCTCAGAACAGCCTCAATAGTGCTCCCATCAGGCAAAATCACAGGACAGACAGGACCCTCAAAGCAATCAACTAAACAGTCACGAGAGCCTGTCGCATGAAGAGTAGCCCCAGTATCGAATATCCAAGTGACAGAAGAATGCTTACCCATCAGACGATCAGAGTTTGAAAGATCAGGGTTGGAAGGATTGTCGTTACCCAACAAGCTCATCAGTTTCTGCCATTCTTCACCTGAGAGTGGTGAAGGATACCCTCCATGCATCATATCTGCCGAACTCCCGACAAGACCAGCAGGGACACCATGACCAGCAACGGCAACATGATGAACAACCCCTGCGCCACCAGCACCGCGTCCCCTATCACGTCTCTGCTGTGGTGCCGGACCTCTTCCACCACCAGCACCACGTCCGCCCTCACGCCGAGGACGAGTTTCCCACCACTCTGGATAGCCAATCTTGGCAAAGCAAGTTGCAACATCATGACCTGTTTTCTTGCAATGAGTACAGATCATACCTGATTTGTCCCTGGGATCTGAGGTTCTACTACTAGAAATACGAGGTGAAGTCTTGATAGCCAGCGCCATCACCTCCTTAGTAGCGGATGGGACCTGAGATTTTCGCATATCCTCTTCCTCACGGACTGCCTGGTATGCCCGATCTAAACTTGGCTGAGGATCCTGAGCCAGAAGATTAGATCGGGTATGACCATACAACTCAGCATTCAACCCATACATAAAGTCCTGAAAGTGGTCTTCATCCCTCATAGCCTGTAGCGTTGCAGCAAGTTCACCACAGGTACAAGTAGGCAATGAAAAATAAGCAGCTTGTTCATCCCACAAAGACTGCAAATTTCCAAAGTAGGTTTTCACAGACATCGAAGCCGTTTGTTTGCACTCAGCCAACGCCACCTTAATTTGTTGCTTCCGAGTGCCATTGCTAACAATAAATCTTTTCTCCAACAAGTTCCACAATGGAGAAACCTCCTCAAAGTACGGCAAAGATTTCTTCAGAGACGGATCAATGGTATTAAGAACCCATTGAACTAATAGTGCTTGCACGCATCTCCAATCAAGCAATTTGCTAGCATCATTAATAGGTTTGACTTTAGTACCTTCCAGAAAGGTGATCTTTCGCCTAGAGATCAGGGAGAGACGTATCGACCGAGACCACCCAGCATAGTTCAGTCCACGAAAAACAATAGGAGTAATAATATTTTCTGGTTGATCAGCATAACTCAAAAAATATGGATCCTTCGGATTAGGATAATTTGGGTTGTGTGCACCGCCACCGCCAGTCGCGACGGAGTAGCTGGACGCAGCATCATCTGCTATCGCGGATGTCGGGTGTACAAAAATTTTGTACAACTCCGATGAATCGGCCGCTGATGGACGGGGTCGGCGGCGAATCGGCCGCGATCAGGGGCGCCGGATCTGGCGCGTAGGGGCGAGTGAATGTCGGGTGTACAAAAGTTTGTACAACTCCGACGAATCTGCGAAAGAATTTTTTTTTTTTTTTTTTTTTTTTTTTTTTTTACAGAAGGCTTGTGCTTTCTCTAAGAAACAATAAAAAACCTAAAATAGACGGAGCGGCGGGCGCAGGCGCGTACGGGAGCGTGCGCGGACGGGAGCTGGCTGACGAGCGCAGTCGGCGCGGACGGGCTGGCGCGGTCGGTTCGCAGTCGGGGAACGTGCGCAGTCGGGCGCGGGCGGACGGCGGGCGTGTCGGTTCGCAGTCGGCGAACGTCGGACGTGCGCAGTCGGGTCGGACGGACGGGCGCAGTCGGCGGACGGACGGGCGGGCGCAGTCGGCGGACGGACGGGCGGACGGGCGCAGTCGGCGGGCGCGGACGGGCGCAGTCGGCGGAGACGGCGGCTAGGGTTTTAGGGTTTTTGTTTGGGAGGCTCTGATACCATGTAGGAAATAATAATGCCTTGATTCATTGCTAGGGTTTGGTACAATATATATAGTGTCTACATTTGGACTTATGGACCATATTTACATTACAAATATAATCTAATCAATCTAATCTAATCTAATCATATCTAATCAATCTAAGATAATCTAATCAATCTAACATACTTGTTAAACTTTATGATTTTTTTTTTTTGGGTCTAATGATTAGTTTGAAAGATATTTTTAGTAGTTTAATTTATGCACGTGCAATGCACATTACTAAGTAATATAAGATGTGTCAACGCTTGGATCAACGTATTGTTACGATTTTCCCTTCAGTTTTTTCGGGTGAAAGTGTGTGCTATACCCTTCTTCAAATAAGGTATATCATCACTTCTCTAAATTAAGAGTAAGGATAAAATCGTAAATCTGCTACATGACATGGACTTTATCCTCCAACCGAAGAAAAAGAATGAGAAAATAGACCATCAAAAAATAGATTTCATGTGCATACGAAATAATTAATTAATTTTTAATATCTATGTTGTACGGACGCTTAAAAGATGGTATATGTTGTGTTCATATTCATACAACATAGATAGTACATATTTACCTACATAAAAATTTCTGATGGTGTTCCTACAGTGTTCTTATCTACATTTGTGTTTGTATTCGTGCACCTAGCTTAGCCTCTAGGACGAAATTCTTACCACCTCTTTACTCCCGCCACTTTACTCCCACCATACTATGCCTACAACCAAATTCTTACCACCTCTTTACTACCGCCACGTGTCGGATTTCGATTGGAGGAGAGGAGTAAGTGGTGGGGTCGAGTGGAGCCCATGTAGCAGGGGGGGGGTGTGAGGGGTGGTGGGATCCGGTGGGACCCATGTGTAAGGGGTTGGTGAGTGAGGTTGTAAAAATGTTGTAAGAATTTGGTAGTAAACTTAGCATTATTGTTTTCAAATATGTTACACATTCACATGGGAGGAGCCCATCACCATCACTCTTGCCTTTATTCAATTATATAACGAACAATTTAATTTAATCTTTGTGGATTGTTATTTTTGATAATAATATCGAGAATATTTTATATATTGTTAGGTTTACACCATAGTATTATATATAACACAATAATCTCTAGTTTTTATAATTATAAAGAGGTTTGAAAATGGATAAAAGTCTGTTTGTAAATCCTCATCAATTATTAAAAAACAATATGTAAGATAATAATTCTAAAACTCTCAATTTTCTTCTGCATAACCGGAAAGCTTCTTTTATTCACATAATATCAATAACACGTTATAATAAAAATATAAACAAATCTATGACAAATTTACTTAAAATATAAATATAACAAATTTTAATATATTTAAATATTTAAACTATTTTTTAACAATATCAGAAAGTTTTATTTTTAGTGTGTTTGAAATTACTAGTATTATATAATAACAGTGGAAAAGAGAGGAGAATTGATGGTCTTTCATGAGTTTCATATCAAATCTCCCAAACACACAAAAACCACATGGTGGTTCTTTAAGAACCATGCGTATTGGCTTCTGAAAACCCAGCCGTGATGATTTTTGAAAACCTTTCCCTAGTTTTACTAAACCTCTCCTAAGATGTATGCGTTAGTTTTCACATGGGTGATTATTAGTTAATTCATGACTGATGAGCATATTTACTCCTGGAATTTATAATGTCTACTTTCTCACATTTTCACCATCAAAAGCAAAGCCAACTTGGCTCTGATCCTAGAATCTGCAAACACAGTTCTTTGGCCAGGGGATAAAAATCAAAATTTTTGGCTCGTTGCATACGTGTCCCGTTTATGATATTCTAAGGACCCTAAACAAATACAAAAAATAAACATTTTTTTTAACCATTCTAAAGAAATGATATTTTTTTGCCATTCTGAGGGGTTGTTACTGCTGTTTCTAAATAAATAGGGATGCCTGAATCTAAGAATAGAGTTTTCATACGAAGATAAAAAATTTAGGACCTTTCGGTCTTTGGGGTTTGTGCGATCGCGCAACTTGTATATGCTCATAAACGGTCATGATTGCGAATTAAACCATTTATTTACCTCTGCCTTTGGGTAAGGTACTCTACTGAACATGTCAAATATGCATTGTTTCACAGCTTTGCAGTAGCCCAACATTTTTAAAGTTCGATTGGAAGAAGCATTGTGAGGCATTTTGTGTTACATATGGCATAGAATTCAACAAGCATGCTTTCATGAGCCCTTACTCAGCAGAAACTCTCAAACTCTAAATGTCGCTCAACTGTCAGCAAGCCAATATCCCGACTCAGTTAAAGACGACTGAGTAGGCAAGGTACCACGAAGCCAGTGGATCGACACGTTATTTTGTACTGGTCTTTAAATGTCGCTCAACTGTCAGCAAGCCAATCTCATGCCTCAGTTAAAGACAACCGAGTAGGCAGGGTACGCCAAAGATAGTGGATCGACACATAATTTTGTACTTCTCACTAGCCTCACTGCCACTCTCCTTAGGAAGCCGATCTTCACATAAATCTTTTGTTTTCTTTCTATTCAAGCAGTTTAGCCATTTCTCTCTCATTTTTGGCTAACTTCAAATCATGTTCTTCATTAATTTTTTTTTCTTTTACTTGGCTAACTTCAAATCATATTCTTCCAAATCAACTTGAATATTATCATCATAAACATGATCCTGTTTGGTAACTTTGATTCCAACGTCGACTCGGTGTTCCCTCTTAGCTATGTTTAGGGTATACAAATCAATTATGTATTGAGCTTCCACGGTGATCTGCTTAGTTTGAGGAGGATTAGCGTTTAGTTTCTTAAAGTCTTCAAAATCTAGCTCGTCTTTAGCTGTACCCTTCTGCGTAATTGTTTTGATATAATCCTCCATCATTAAGGCGTAGCTTTTAGGTGCTAAGGAGTAACATTTCTTCTCTTGATTCTCTAGATTAAACATCTAAGAAGAAGCTTAGCACCATGACGAGGACGGTGTCTTCGTGTGTCCGATCACCTGGAAGGACATTGTTGTGAAACGTACGATACAGATGAACTGGCTCAGGTTGGTTCCCACCGCAATGGTGCAAGAGAGGACGAGGAAGTATTGCAGGAACAACATCAAATGGTTCATAAGTCCACCACTAGCACCAACCAGGGGTGGATTAGAATTTTTTTAGGAAGCAGTTGTGGACGGGTGTATTTAATGGGAGATGGACCCCTAGTCAAAACAAATTAAAAAGAAGAAGACAACTTATGCCTCATTGTATGGTGCCCCCCACAAAGTTTCCACAAAAATAATACAATAGTATATTATTATACTAAAAAAATTCGGGGGCATTGTCCCCGAAACCTCCTTATGATTGTGCCTTCCAGTGGATTGTAATCCTGGATCCGCCACTAACAGCACAAAACCGATAATATGACTGCAATGTGCATGTAGTAAATAAAATAACAAACATGTTCTATATATTTCCATTTGACCAATATTTCACCCTTTTTTAACGTATTTTACTTGTACTGTGTCGATTTATATTCGTACTTTCGTCGCCCGAATTTTTTTTGTTTGCCGAATTTCTAACAAGAGGAGATGGTGTTGCAAACTTTCTTTTGTTTGATTAAGAGAGGGGCTGCCTGCCAGATTCCTTAATAACCAACCAACCATGTGTCCTTCCTTCCTTCCTCCTTACCAAACTAATCTCTCTCTTATTATCTTCTAACAGACGATTATGTAAATATATGATCATAGCCAATACCAAGTGACACTATAAGAATCAAACCCATTGGTATGCCCCAAATCCGACCTACTGGGCCTGGCCAGCCCATAGATGGGGATGGTCAGGACAACGGTAACTCCAACCTATCATTGCCTCCCATTTCCTTCATTTCTTCTACTAACTCATTTAAGCATGGAGGGACTGGTGGATAAAGCACCCCATGCCATTTTCCTCCAAAGATTATGGGACCGAGCTTTACATGAAATTCCAAAGTGAATCAAAGCAAGTCGGACATCTCAACCAACCAATACAAGTCTGCAACTAATGAACGAACTAACCTAACTCACCTAAACCAACACATAATTGTTGGAGTCCATTCTAGATTTGGTAGCAGCATATTTGTGGACGCCAATTCTGATTAAATATTTAATTTGATCAGATTTGGACGTCTATAATTGGTGTTGAGCTATTTTAGATGTAATATGATTCTTATTTTAGATCTTCTTATTTAGGAAATCCTATTATGACTTAGAATATAATTTTTCTCATCCTATATATTTATGAGGTGAGGGTGGAGGCACAAAGTATAGCACAAAGTTAAGATTTGGGGTGCCCATCCACAGTAAAAGAAAGTCCGCAAAGGGTTTCGTCATACAAGACAGTAGAAAAGAGGAGATATGATCGAGGAGTCGTCAACTTCAGTTAGGAAGATTGCTATGGGTTGGTCAGTGATTTCATTATAATCTGTGTCATTTTTTCTTCAGTATGGTGAGAGAGTTGAACCTATTAGGACAATGATTCAACATTGATTTTTTGTCAATCTTGTAATTTCGTCTGAGGTATGTTGATTGGAATTTGTCCAGGTGATGTAGTCATCATCATATACTTGTCTTTATTTGTGCTTGGTGTTCGTTAGACAGGGATTGGTTACTTCATTTGGATTGGCCTAAGTTTTCGCTGCGGCAATGTCTCAGACACGGTATCGGAGTGCTTGGGGCGTGTTCGATTCTCAATATATGGTATCAAAGTTTTTGGGGTTATGGCAACCATGTCTATGGTATAGATGAACACTCGTATGCTCACCCTCACAGGAATAAACTGTACGATTTGGAAGCCAAGGATAGATGATCTACTCTGGTACAAGGACTTGCATGGTCTGTTAGAGGGCGACAACACAAAATCATCGGACAAAGCTGCTGAAGACGGAAAATGACTGGATCAGAAGGCCGTTAGATTCATCCACCAATGGTTGGACGATTCCGTATTTCACCACGTATCCATGGAGAGTTCGACAAAAGCATTATGAAAGAAGTTGCATTCGTTGTACGAAAGGAAGACGACTACCAACAAGGCATTACTTATTTGCCAACTCGTCAACTCAAAGTACACGGAGTGTGCCTCGGTGGCACAAATCTGAATGAGGTTCATGGTATCATCAATCAGCTGTCTACGATGAAGATAGTGATTGATGATGAGCTTTAGGCCCTTCTGTTTTTGAGTTCTCTGCCAGAAAGCTGTAAGATGTTGGTGTTGTCGGTGAGCAACTTCGCTCCGGATGAAGTTGTCATGATGGAGACAGTCAAAAGTAGTTTGTTGAATGAGGTTGTCCGACATAAGGAAGTGGAAACATTACAGGAGTCCGCTCTAGTAGCTTCCTATGGAAAGGGAAGACCGAAGTCATAGGCGAGGACATAGGAGAGTTGTCAGGATCTTGCGACTGTGGACCGCAAGAAAGGTTGCTATCATTGTGACGAAAGGGGTCATATCAAAGGAACTGCATGAAACTCAAAGCTGAGAAGGCAAAGGCAAGGACGATTAAGATTATCTCACAATTATAGGAGATCATCATCACAACGACCAACGCAGAGGAACCTTGTGGCATATTTTATGACAGCGACTGGGTCATAGGTAAGGGGGCGTTGTATGACGCTATGCTGTCGAGGAGGATTTTTATATCATACTGCGGCAGGTTTAGACGTATGATGATGGGCAATAAGGGGACGACTGCAGTTGTAGGCATCGGTGAGACGACGGAGTTTGGTTAGAAGCTCATCCTCAAGGGTGTGTGAAATATACCGAGTTTGTGCTACAACTTGGTTTCAGTATGCAAGCTGACAGATGATGGATGTCGCAATTTATTTGGGGACAAAGATTGGTTGCTTGCGAAGGGTTCCCAACAGTTGGCTCGAGGAGATTTGTGTTGTGGCATGTACATGCTCAAGCCGTTGAGTAGTATAGGCAGGCCACAATCACTGGATGGAGGCTCGAAGAATGTTCGACAGGAGTTGGATCGTCGAGAACTTGCTGAGGAGGGTCTTCGAGGTGTTTCGAAGGATACAGAGGATTCGGTTCGTCGAGACAAAATGACGATTGGTGATGAGTCAAAGATTGAGGGTCAGTTTGTTGGTCCCATGACAACTGGTCGATCTCCAGGTGGGGGTTGTTCCACGAATCCGATTTTGATGATAAATGGTTTGCCAAAGCTTCACGGAGTGACATTCGTTTCAGCAAGTTCGAAGCTAGGGAGAAGATATAGGTTTGGAGCAAACTCAATCAGAGACGGGAGCATTACTATTCATACAGTTCAAAGGGAGTTTTGGGTCATCGACGGCGTGCACCATGTATGATATTCTTCTCAAGGATGCATGTGTATGAGACAGATTCAATGCTAGACAAGAATGTGGACAGATTCAGGAGTTCGGATCTTAGGAGGACCACACCATTCGCTTGGTTGGGCCAGCCAAGGGTAAAGAAGCTCGACGGATCGGTCGTATGTTCCGTTGGAAGATGTAAGTCGGGAACATGCAGTCGAGACTTATAGTGAGGTTGATTGTCAGGAACTTCGGTGTTGGCCGTGTTATTAATGTTGACAAGATCCTAGTGATGCAGGAGGTGCTACGCATGACATCTAGCGTCGACGTGATGGTCGAGGAGCTAGAGAAGAAGGAAGATGCAAAGCAGCTCGGGAGATCGAAGATAAGTGACATGGAAGAGCGGAAACTATGTCGTAAGGCGACAGACATGGAGTCTAGTTGAGGAGCTATGGGATCAACACCTCTCATCGGACTGGAGGGAGAGATTGTTGGAGTCCAATTTGGATTTGGTAGCAGCATATTTGTAGACTCCAAATCTGATTAAATATTTGTTTTGATTAGATTTGGACGTTCATGATTGGAGTTGGGCTATTTTAGATATAATATGATTCTTATTTTAGATTTTCCTATTTAGAAAATTCTACTATGACCTAGACTATGATTTTTCCATCCTATATATATGGGGTGAGGGTGGAGGCACAAAGTATAGTAGAAAGTTGAGATTTAGGGTACTCGTCCACAGGAGATTTAAGAGAAATTTTGCACTTTGCTCTTAGGGGTTCGCCATACAAGACAGAAGAAAGGAAGAAATCTGATCGAGGAAACGTCAAATTCGGTTAGAAAGATTGCTACGGACTGGTGAGTGATTTTATTGTAATCTCTGTCGTTTCTTCTTGAGTGTGGTGAGGGGTTGAACCTATTATGGCAAAGGGTTCAACATTGATATTTTTTTGTCAATCTTTTATTTCATCTGAGTTATATAGATTGTAATTTGTCCAGGTGACGTAGTTACCGCATATACTTGTCTTTATTTGTGCTTTGTGTTCATTAGAAGGGGGTTGGTTATTTCAGGTGGGTTGGCCTAAGTTTTCTATGCGGCAACGTCTCAAACACGGTATCAGAGCGCTTGTAGGACGTGTTCGATTCCCAACAATACATGTGAGAACATACAATATTATTATATAATATTTCCCTTCTTGACTTAGAATCACTTAACAATTCATAAATATGTATATATGAAACATAAATGTGTCGCTCGATACAGTGAATCTTACCCAAGGCTACCATCCTTTCCTACAAACAATGTTATCATTCATAGTATATAAATGTATCATCAATGTGTCCCTGCATCAATTGTTAGACTTCATAAAAACATATATGTGTTGAGAGTTCACCTTAGAAACAACTTGATAGGCCTGCAAACATATTATTATTAGCATGTAGCATAACTATACGATAGTCACTGGTGACACCATCTTGGACTAGTCATAGTAAGATAATGATCCTTTCAGCGGAGGTAGCGAGCCCAACTAAAAGTTTTCGAATTACCTATGCTAATACGTCAGCACAGCTATCCCTCTTCCCTTAGGCTGAATCTGTGTGGTGCCCCGAATATCGTTCAAGAAACTAAAATCTTGTGCACAAGTTACCCATGATCATGCATGCATATTAGGGGTGATCATCGGTCGGTGGCCGGCCTATTTGGTCACAATCGCAACTGAACCAGAGTTAATCAGTTTGGAAATAATCGCAACCGAACCAAACCAACCAACTGGCCAGTTCGATTTTGAAGCCAACCGACTTGGTTCCGTTTGGCTCGGTTTGACTGGTCGATTTTGATCACAACAATGTGCAGAGCGTCAACAACTCCCTCCACTTCAACAACAAGTGCAAACAAAACAACCTCGGCATACACCTTGTTCTCGCCAGCCACCGTCAGCCCAAACCACCGAAAGGCAGGTCAGCTACTGACCCATCGTTTGCTAAACAAAATTTTCTTTTTAAACGGAATTGACACCTATAGTGAGAAAGCAGTACGACAATACAACCACCACCAACAAATTCTAAATAAATAAGTCCCATAATAACAGACTACTACTGCAATATCTATTAATTGTTGAGCATAACATGTATGAGATGAGCATGATACCTTCCTTCAAACATTTTTATATAGGAGAAAAAAAAACATGGGTCTTCTTTTTTAAACAGTTAATAGTGGGTTTAGTTTGCTTCAATTTAAACAATTTTTGGAATGGCCAAACCGTAGCAGAACCAAACCGCTCAGTTATTTAAAAAGTCCAGCCAAACCAATCCGACCGGACCATCGGTTCGGTTAAAAACCGATCGGCTCGATTTGGTTCGGTTCGATTTGCTCGGTTTGGCTCAACCCCTAATGCGTATATAACTTAGCTATTATAACATAACATGCATGATAACAAAAACTTAATAAAAACTATGCAACAAAATTTCACTTGCATTACCCCATAACTCGAGCCATTGCTCGTACTTCTTTCTTTCCAACCCATGGATTTCACACTTCTTCCCAATATAGGGATTATCATACTTGTCTATTTTTCAATCCAAAAATTTCTACCTTGACCACTCAATGGTTCCAAACCTTTTTTTCAGCTGCAACAACAATACAATATTTTATGTCTATAACAACAATATAATATTCCTTGTCAATAACAGCATTACAATATTCCATTATTCCATAACAAGAACATAATATTCCATGTTTTAAAAAAACAATACAATAATCCAAGTGACATGTATCTGTACACCATGTTAACAACAATAACATTACTCTCTTTTGTCTTGATTCTTTTACTTAGCATTAACAATCTCATGAACCGAACTCAAGTGGCCCTTGTGGTTACCGAAGAGAGGTATAAGACTCTGGCTGGATGGCAAAAGATAAGTGGCTCGAGCTACGTGGACGTATTATTCCTTCTATTTATTTGGTAAAAGTTGGAGGCAGTGGGCCCAACCGGCATGCAATGCAGCGCGCACAAAGTCTCATGCGTATCGCCGGATATCTCAAAAAAAAAAAAAAAAAAAAATCTCATGATGAAATATATCAACAAAGACGAGTAACATTTCTTTTTATTAGGTGTGAAGGTAAATGAGAGAATCATGAAAACCACCCACCATTTGATGAATCAACTTAGTCCGCAAAGACTCAATAATGATCCTTCTGCATAAATCCAAGTCTAACCAGATCTTTCGAACCAACAAACCAGTACTATGCGGAACGGAACATTACATTTATAGGCCGAGAGGAGCCCGACCGAAGTACCACATTCACATCTCCCGAAGACTCTGGAGACTGAGCTCTAGAATCCTCACCGAAAATCTGGAAGTGAATCAAAACATGCCGGACACCTCAACTAACCGATGCAAGCCTAAAAAATTCTACATGGCCGAAAATGTAGCTACCTCAATGTGTTCATCGTGTTAAAGGCCGTACTGTTAGCAATGAAAATAGAACTGCACTTTGCAACAATTGGTTGTCATAGTGCACGGGCAACAGAAAGTTTAATGGCCACCATGGTTGTTATCAATGTCCACAGCCACAGTATTCTGCCACAACAGACTTGATTTAAGCTCATGCAATCACACAGAGTCTAGAAGAAGAGAGATCAAATTGGTGGATACGAAATAGTACATTATAATACAAGATTACTTCCATTACATCTCCCTATCTGGCTGGGACGGCCGATCCATTAAGTTGTAGTTTAAGGGTTACCATCAGAATACTTGAGAAAACAGCTTATGACCAAAAACCATTACATCTGGCATGGATTCAAAACATGACCCCTCCGAGAATAAAAAAAACAGACATTGTTAACATACGAAGCAATATGCAAGATCTCAACAGGGTTCCGTCTTTTAAAGCTGTGAATATTTGGAGGGAACTCCAGAGTTTCCAACAGAACTAGAAGATTTGCCTCTTCGCTGTCATTACTCGAACTTTCTAGGAAAAGCATACCTACAACATCCTACTCGGGGTGGAGAATGCTTCTCAAACATGGCGAGGCGATGATGCCACATTACAGTCCAGATGTCATCTCTCATAAGTAGCAAAAGGTAAATCCAAGGGAAACTGCAAAAAGCCAACAGGCAAGAAGATATAAGGTAGATGGCAATATGAGACTTGAAGCACAGAGAAGTATCGTACCAGAAACAGAATGATAATTAATGTGATATGCTCTACTATAGAGCATGATCTTTAAGTTTAGCTCCCTACCTCTCGCGTTTACAATTAGAAAGCAGCTCCACTACTTGTGCAAATATACAGCAAAGTGTTACTCAAATATTCGCAAAATAGATATAAATTTTCCCCATGTACAATTTGAATGTCAACTTAAATCGCAGCTCAGATTTATTTCTGGTTGAAATTTAACCAATGAAAATTCCCTGAACTCTGAACTAAGTCATCTAAAGTTATGATTTCAATGAAACTACCTACAAAAGAAAGCAGTTCCAATCAATTAGATTTAGTTTCTCTGGATTGTTCATATCTAAAAGTCTGTTTATTATAATTATTATATAGTTAACTAATTAGACTCTTCATAATATGGGATATGGCAGCAAATATGCGTACAATGTTGAAGTTCTGACAATCTATTAGGGCAGACTATTGAGGGGTGTCTAAACCTGCAGAGAAAATATCACTTTGCAGGACTACATGAGCAATGCTTAGGATTACAATCAAATGGGTTACAACCCATTTACAACCGCCTAGGTGGCGGTTGCCAATTGGGTCCCCTCTCCCCACGTGGGGTAGGGAGGGAGAGGGGAGCCAATTGTCAACCGCCATGTAGGCGGTTGTAACCCATTTGGTTGTAAACTTAACATTTTTGTGGAGGGTAGGAGTGGTGGTTAGTCATAGTGGATTACAAAAATAGTGTGATTGTGAATTCAAAATCACCACACTTATTTTAGACAAAACACAGATTTTTTTTAGAATTGCATGTGATTGACAACTAAAAAACACAGTTAAACAAAACCTTTTGGGTAAAGTGCAAAAAATCCCTCGTTAGATTCCCGCTTTCTGCACTAAAAGACCCCATGCTCTTAACAATCCAAAAAGTATGAAATATGCTCATTTAGCCCCCAAATGACAATTTTACCCCTCCCCTCGTCTCTCCTTCCTCGGCTGTTGGGGCTGCGAGAAGCAGGGGGGGCTCGGGAGGGGAGGGGGGGGGGATCGCCGGCGAGGGAGGAGGAGGGGGGTGGGGGGTCAGGCGGGGGGGGGGGGGGGGGGGGGGGGGGGGGGGGTCGGGGGGGCGCTCGCCGGCGAGGAGGAGCGGGAGGGGGGGGGGGGGCTGGGGGATCGCCGGCGAGGGAGGAGGGGGGTGGGGGGTCGGGGGCTCGCAGGCGAGGAGGAGCGGGGGGGGGGGGGGGGGGGGGGTGGGGGGGGGGTCGGGGGGGCTGGGGGATCGCCAGGGAGAGAGGAGGAGGGGGTGGGGGGTCGGGAGGGGGGGCCGGAAGGGGGGGGGGGGGGAGCGCTCGCCGGCGAGGAGGAGCGGGGGGGGGGGGGGGGGGGGGGGGGGGGGGCGCTGGGGGATCGCCGGCGAGGGAGGAGGATGGGGATAGAGGGGGCAAGGTCATTTTAGGTATAAAAATACTTGAGGGGCCTAATCGAGCGGATTTGTAATCAAAGGAGGGGCAAACTGCCAAAAAATTCTAAAAGGTCTTTCTATGCAAAAGACGTATATTTAATGAGGGATTTTTTGTACTTTACCCAAACCTTTTTCCTCTTAAACTTTTTCTTCTTTTTATTCAATCTTCATTTTTGTGAATATGAAGACTTCTCCATCACTAACCTTTTCAATCTTTTCCTTTCACACAATAAGCACCATCTATCAATTGCATGAAAACAAATTGTTTTCTTAAAAAAATCACGAAAAAGTAAACAACATTAAAAAAACACTAAACACAGAGCAAGCACCATTTTATCTCATTCAAGGACATGAAAAAAGTTCCAACTTCAAGAGAAGATCTTCATCAAATATGATCGTCAAAACTTGACAAAGTAAAAAATATTAAACAAAATATCATTATCCGATCACGAGTTGACACGACTAGAACAGGCCGGACGGAAGGATCTGCGAGATATTGGAACTTCACATCTGGCCCAGATTCTTCACTCCCCGCCTTCGGGCACCTCATTGATCCCGGCCAATCGATCGACGGTAACATTGCTTACTGGGCAGGATGTACAGGGAAAGATGTGGTCGTGGGACATTGGATAACAGTTGGGCGGCGGAAGGACACATAAGAGGGCGTCGAGAATGAGCCGAGTGTGGTTGGCAGGGAGGCCCTTGAAAGACGAGGAACACCATATTGATGTGCCATTAGGATTCCCTTGAAAGACGAGGGACCAGAGAACACATGCTCATTCGTTGGGGACGGAGAGGCGTATGTAGAGATGGAAATGGAACCTGATTTAAGTACAAGGTCAATAACTATGGAAGAGGTTTGGTATTTGAGAACTGCATCTCTTCCAGGTGTGGTTATACTTTTGAGAAAATGAATGGGAAACAATCCCATGTGATTTAGAACACCAATCAACATATGATTTTGAGTACTTATTGACTAACAGTTGGTTGTGACTTGTTGACTAGTTGGTACTGAAATCCCATTTGGACATCCTAGTTGACTAACACTTGATTTCAAAATCACTCTGTGAGAGATGGAACACGATTTTAGTCTAACACAAGATCAACAATAATGGAGGGGAGTTTGGTATTTGAGAACCACATCGCTGCATCTCTTCCAGGTGTGGTTATAATTTGAGAAAATGAATGGGAAACAATCCCGTGTGATTTAGAATACCAATCAACATATGACTTTGAATAGTTGGTTGTGACTTATTGACTAATTGGTTCTGAAATCCAATTTGGAAATCCTAGTTGACTAAAACTTGATTTCAAAATCTGTGTGTCAGTAAAACTCTTGTTAGTTTCCATTTACTTGGTTGTTTGGAAGAAGAAAAGTATGGTAAGAAACTCGTAGGATCCATTGCCAAAATCGAAACTAGTCTGCGTCAGTGTTGTAAATTTCGGTAGGCGGATTCGGTGCGGCAAAGGGGCGCTAGCGCCTAGGCCGCCTAGGCGGCCGCACAGAAATTTTTTTTTTTTTTGAAGTTTTGGGTTTTGACTTATGAAAATTTTTGATATTTTTTTTGAAATTTTTTGAAATTTGAAATTTTATTTATTTATTATTAAATTTAATGATTTTTTTTTTAGAATTTGAATTTTTTTTGAATTTAAAAACTGAAATTTCAAATTCAGAAATTTCAAAATTCAAAATTCAAAATTTTGAATTTCCCGCTTTGGCCGAACAGGGGCCGATTTGGCCGAACAGGCCCGCCTAGGCGCCGAAAAGACCCGCCTAGGGCCGAACTGGCGCCTAGGTGGCCGATTTGGGGGTTTTCGGTGCGGCAGGCGGCCGCCTAGCGCCTAGGCGCCGCCTAGGCCGATTTTTAGAACACTGGTCTGCGTTTTAGTTTCCATCCGAAGGGATGGAAAGTCATGGAAACTCATTGCAAGTAATTATGACCCAATTACTTAATAATATTTTCTTCTTAAAAATCAATCACCTACTTTTAAACCTACATGTAATTATAAATTACTTTTATGTCATCATTAATGACAAGTTTCAAGTTTCTACTTTCTAGCAAACAAAATAACATTTGTGATGGAAAACTCAATTTTCTTAACTTTCTTATGGTTTCAAGAAACCAAAAAGAAAAGTTTCCTAGTTTCCAAAACTTTCCATTTGCCAAACAGGCCCTTAATGGAACTCTCAGTTAAACAAAAATAACTGTTACAGAAAATGTCGGGATCTCTTCTATAGCCCGAATGAGAAAATCGTTCCACATTGTCGAGTCAAACAGAGTTATTTTCCTTCTGGTGGGCCTTGACCACATCAGTTGATTTCAATTCACAAGGATACTTGGGAGTCAGAATTAATATATTTATTCTCTTGCATATCAGCATATAAATGTGAGGGTATGGTTGATGCTACTGCCGGTAGAAAACTGTTTTGGCTATTCTTGTGCATAGTGTTTCAGAGAATCTACAGTGTCTGAATATTTTTATACTGAATTAGTTGCAGAAATGATAGAGATTCAGGAGACTGATTTCCTGTTCGTGGACCTGTGAAGATAAGGAGGTCTATTATGAACAAGACTGACAAGAAAGGTGGTGCACAGATGATGCTGGATGCTTTCTGGATTTGCTAGTTGGCATGTGTTATTTCTTTGGGCTGCTCTGATTCTTCTTAGGAAGTTTCTGCTCACCAACATATGAAGGTAATCCTAGGAGGCCTAAGGCTAGAAGGGATGGGGCTGCTGGGGCTTATGGCTATCACCTATGTTGCAGACACAAATACAACGTGACACTATATGGTTATGGCACGGTAACACAGACGATGCCAAAGTTAGTTTGTCCTAGTGTACTTTGGAGTGTTCCTGTTGTGTCAGATATGTATACAACATAGACATGACATAGACACTGGTTAATTTTGAAGTATTGGTGCTTTGTACGCTGTAACCATACATGACTTTCAATAATTGTGATATTGTGGACTATTAGGTGCAGGGAGATGTTACTATTCCGGCACAGACATAAAATAATAAATAATAAATAAAGACCATAAATCACTAACGTTTAGAGTTATTTACTGTTTTATGGGCGAGATTAGAATGCACTTGTGCACCAAACTCTCCATTTTAGCCCAATCACAATGGGATAGCCGTTTGGCTAACGCTTTGTTCCATATAGGTGTAGGAACGAAGTCGTAAAGCAGAATACTCTAGGGGGGGGGGGGGGGGGGGGTGAATAGAGTAGGCAGCGGAATATTGCTAATTAAAAACTTGTTAGCAGTTAGATCACAGAAATAATATCAATAATCACAAAGTAATAATTGTAAAGAAAAGAGATCAGAAGGCAAACGCAAACACAGCGATGTATACTGGTTTCCCTCTTGTGAGGACTAGTCCAGTCGGAAGAACTCTAGCTTCCAGTTGAATCCACTATTGGAAAATTCCGCAAGTTTCTATACGAAGTCCTTGCAACTTCTGATGACGCGAGCTTTGATACGAAGAACTCGACCAACTTTAATTTTGAAGAATCTTTCTTCAATCAAGCCTCTGATTACAATTTCTCTGAAATCTTCTAGACCGCACCGTACCGGCAAATTGACTAGAGAATTGTAACTGGCTTAAGATTTGAAAATGAAAGCTTTTTAGAAAACTCTTTGGAAAGAAACGTAAGCTTAGAAGAGAAGAGATGAAAGTGAATGGGTGATATCAAATAATCAGAATTCTTTTCTATTCATAGTTTTTTCAAAGGCAGAACTCTGACAGAATTCGGACATAACTCTATGTAACAATCCACAACTGAAGGGAGCAAGTTTTTCAAACATTCGAAAATCAAACGGTCACTAACCGAACTCTGGCCGAGTTCTGTCAGGGTTGGTCAGGGTTTTTCAAAAATGATTTTTGGACTTTTTTTAAAATCCTTCAGAAGTTTTTGTAAATAAGGGATGTTTTTCAAAAACATAGGTCATTTTTAAAAACGATTTTGAATAGCCTATTTGCCAGTACGACTCGGTATACAATGTATTCCTAGATTCAATAAAAGTAAAAACTGGAAATTGTTGAGGAACCCAATTTCGAGGTTGGTTTTTATGAAATACCCACCCGCATGATGGGTTTTATGAAATGCCCAGAATTATATATTTTCACATTAAGTATTCCAAGATTCCCTTTAGATGCTCTGTATTTACAAAATTAATACCATAACTACCCCTCCGCACAAACTCAGATCTGGATTGCGATTCTCTTCTTCTTCTTCTTCTTCTTCTTCTTCTTCTTCTTCACGAGAGATCTGAATTCCATTGCTCTCATCTTCAGCAGAGATCGCAAAGATTATTCGTAGTTCACCATGTTTTTTTTTCAGTCGAACTCCGATCATCGCTTATCTTCTTCTTCTTCTTCTTCTCCGACAATTAGGTCAATTATGGAGAGAAGATCTTCTTCTTTTCCATAAGAGTTGGCATCGTTTTGAAAGAAGAACGAAAACTCTTAAATCTTTATTCATGTCAAATTTCTTTCCACAAAACAAAAAAAATAAAAAATAGGTTTCTGTCAACTGTTCTCCGTCGATATCGCACGAAGAATAGTCATTCTCCTGCATTTTTAACAAGGAGAATACCATTCTCCGTGTTGAATGGCATTCTCCGTGTTTCTAACACGGAGAATGGCCATTCTCCTGTGTTTTAACATTTGAATGACCATTCTCCGTATCATTTAACACGGAGAATGTCATTCTCCGTGTTATTTAGCACGGAGAATGGCCATTCTCCGTGTAATTTAGAAACGGAGAATGCCATTCTTCGTACTAAATTACACGGAGAATGGCCTTTCTCCGTGTAATTTAGAAACGGAGAATGCCATTCTTCGTACTAAATTACACGGAGAATGGTCATTCTCCTACGTTTTAACACTGGGAATAACCATTCTCCGTGTAAATTAACACGGAGAATGTCATTCTCCGTTTTAATTAAGACGGAGAATGTCATTCTCCGTTTTATTTAACACGGAGAATGACATTCTCCGTGTTAATTTACACGGAGAATGGCATTCTCCGTGTTTCTAACACGGAGAATGGCCATTCTCCTGCATTTTAACACTAGAATGACCATTCTCCGTGCTAAATTACACGGAGAATGGCCATTCTCCGTTTTATTTAACACGGAGAATGACATTCTCCGTGTTTCTAATACGGAGAATGGCCATTCTCCTGCGTTTTAAAACTGTAATGACCATTCTCCGTGCTAAATTACACGGAGAATGGCCATTCTCCGTGTAAATTAACACAGAGAATGACCATTCTCCGTGTAAATTAAGACGGAGAATGCCATTCTCCCTGTTACTAACACAGAGAATGACTATTCTCCGTGTAAATTAAGACGGAGAATGACATTCTCCGTGTTACTAACACGGAGAATGGCCACCCTCATGCGAAATTAACATTTTTCGTGTTCTAACACGGAGAATGACCATTCTCCTACATTTTATGGTCAGTTGAAACTTTGAAGGGCCATAACTTTTGACTGGAAGGTCGAAACGAGGCCCCGTTTGTCCCAAAACGAGCGTATCTTCGAGGAGCCTGAAAGTAATCGCTTCTCCGTTAGACGGCCTTCCGAAATTTTAGAATCGCAAAAAAATGATGTTTTGACCTCCGTTTTAGCACTTTTGCCGTTTGTCTCGGTCTTTACGAAATTTTCCGACTAGTTTTTGAAGATTTTTGAGGAGAAAACCTAGATTCGAAAGTGAACAGCGTATGGAAGAAGATGAAGTATCGAAACGTTTTTTTTAAGAGTAGTTTCGTGGGTATTTTCAATAAATTAGAAGGGCAAAAAGGTCATTCGGAACCCTCTTTATATATTTTTTGCTAATTTTGGGCACGCGATGAAATTTTATTGCACGGTGGGTTTTTCATAAAACTTTTTCGTTTTTTGGGCATTTCATAAATTCCCAAGTAAAAATTACATTGCATAAAGAAATACAGTCTCGAGTGGCAAATATAGCTTCGGTCTTGAACTGAGTAAATATCCGATCTTGATCAGTGTCCAAGTGTCCAAAACGTCTTTGAGTAAACATCTGAGTAGCTCCGTATATCGAGACAGAGTTTGATCAATTATTAAAATCAGGTTTGACCATGACCAATGGGCCAACAATCTCCCCCATTTTGATAATTGACAAACCTTGACCGATATAACATCTTCGATCAATAAGATTTGAAAGAGAATCAAAATTGTATTATATCCTGAAAAATATTCATGTATCCTGCATAAGATGTTAAATCCTATTTCTCCCCCGTTGTCACTTAGCAACATAATTGCAAAGAGAGAAGCTCCCCCGCATTATATGCATAAGAACAATCGTTGAAGAAATATAAAAATAGAAAAACAACATTTCATAGGCAGTTTATATTTCACAGGCAATTAATATTAAAGCATAAAGAGAGAGTGCTATGAGAAATATGAAAAATGCTGAACTGAATGAAAATATGCAAAAAACATGTTCACAGAATATCATCTCAGACAAACACAATCTCAGTGCAAAATAAACTAAAAGGATAGAGTACTAATAATATCTTGGAATGTCGGAGCATTTCCAAGTAACAAAGACATAATCAAAGTCTCAAAAAGTGATCATCTAGACAAAATGCAGTACGTCTAGATCACAAATCATCCTCATCATCATCATCATCAGTAATAGTCCTAGCATGACCACCATGTCCAGAAGGACCAGCTCCAGATGTGCCAGCTCCAGAGGTGTGTGGAGTAGCACCCGAACCACGGTACCAATCATAAGTGTTCCCTGGCTGGAACAGAGAATGGACCGCCTCATCCTCAATGTGGTAACCAGATACAACAGGGTCTCTAGAAAGAGAACCGGCAGAATGACCCGTCTGAGCAAATCGGAGATCAGCAAACGAGTTGGCAATAGCCTGGAACCGAGTCACGTCACGGAACTCATGTTCCCTGGAAGTATCAACAAAGAAAGTTTGCATATCCGAAAGGTGTTGATGGATACATTCAAAAGTCATAGGGTAGGTCTGAGGAGGAACAAGGGCAGTAGGAGCAGGTGCAGGAGTTGCAGAAGCGACGACAATGCTGCGACGAGAAAGCTGAAGATACTTGGGCTCAGGGTCCAGAGCGCAAGTGGATAAATCGATATCAAAACGCTGAAAGATTCGAGGGATAAGCATCGCATAAGAGAGATTTCGGTCTCTTCTGCAACATCTTCCAATCATCTGGATGATAGTTTTAGGGACAGAAAAAGGAATCCCCGTAAGAATGTGATAGAGGGCAGATAGTTCAAGTGCAGTGACATTATCTTTCGAAGTGGATTTCGGAAGAATAGTGGAATAGATGATGCGATGTAACTCGTAGTTAAACAAGTTCAAATTATTAGCCTTGAACTTTTCAGGACGAGTACGTGCTGGCGCACAAAGCTTTTCTTGAAACTAACAAGAGTCGTGCCCTCGGGAAAGTCGAAGTCGGTGATGTCATCGAGCGGGACACCTTCGTTTGGAATACCAAGGATTTCCGCTAGCAACACATCATCGAACTCGATATCGATCCCGCCAACACGAGTTATTGCGGTAAAAGTGTCTAACACGAAGTTACAGTAAAATAGTCGAAGGGCATTAGTAGCAATAGTGTCACGCCCCAGAACCAGAATACTGGAGAGCGGGGGCAGACATAGCCAGCTACGTATATTGAAATAGAATACATCTCAACTATACGGTCACGGCTGTCTAGATATGAGGGTTTACTACAAGCCAACAGTCTCTTAAGGTCAAGCCTATTGTCTCAATCTCAAGCAAATAATATAATTACAAGATGTATGATCATTAAATATACAATAAAAGGCGTCCCAAATATTACATATCAGCTGATCATGAAGCTAGTCGTACAAAATGTGAGGACTAGCAAGAGTTTAGTCATACATGATCAACCCTAGGATTTGTCAATCATGTTTACAGCCCGTAGGCAGACAGTAAGGAAAGTGCATCGAGCTAACAGGTGCTCGTCGGCTAAACGCCTCAAAAGAATAAATTTACAATAGAGTGAGCGAAACAAAATAGAAAACCCACTCGTAGCCCGGGTTCCTTCTAGTCGCCACCATCGGGCTGGAAGCTTGGTAGATCCTCGGGAGCTGCTCCGAAATCTGGCCACACAAAACCAGCTGGGTCAACCCCAGAAAGAGCAAGTGCCACAAGGGGGCCACGAAATAAGAACAAAAGCCAGCAATCAGCACAAGAAATATATATATTAAGACTAGAATTTACGAAAACATGGCAGGGTGATATACGACGAGATAACCATGGGACTATTCCGATAACCAGGTTACAACCCGTAAACCAAACAAGGACCGGAGTTGTAACCCTTCATCTGAACAGAACTTGGTTTCCCACCATTTATCGAGAAGATAATAATGTAAGAAATCAAGACATGAAGCAATCTTATACTGGATCAAGACATGGCTAACTGGCTATACTTCATTCAATCAATCACGGCCAAGCAGATCCTACGGCTTACTACTTTAACTAAATAGGGTTATCACAGGCCTAATTACTAACAAGATGCAGTGAGATTGTTCCACAGCCACAAGCCCTGCAGACCATCCAGGCTACCCAGGACGAAAGATTAGGGTTGAATTCAGGTGGGTACATCGTCCAGGAGACACATGTACCCTTAGGTGACTTAGAGGGTGCAACACTCGACGGTGCGCTGGAAATGTGCCCTACTCGACGGCAGGCTACAGATCCCAAGAGCGCCCAGGTAACGGGATTGCCTGTAGCTGTGTCAATCTCTTCATGACTACTGTGTTATTCTAGTTATTAACCTTAATCCATTTTAGTAGGTACTCCTGACCGTGGTATTCAGGAGTCCCATCCTAGACATGATGCAAGACTGGACAAGTGGATTAACAAGCAAGCAAGAAAGAACCACACACGGTGTCAAGGCAGGTCAAGTTAAGTTATCAAGTCATGTCAAGTCAGGAGTGCGCCGCCACGGGCCACTATCAAGTCATGTTGGTCATGTCAGGAGTGCACCACTACGGGTCACTGTCGTGTTATGCTAGTTCCTTGTCATACCAAGCCATGTACAATAGTCATTCCAAACATATTAAGTAAAATCAAGTTTATGACAAAAGGCGTAAGGATATAAAATGGACATGAAATATCTAATAAAATATCAAAATACGGGTCAGGGGATGCGTACGCACAAAAGCACGCACGCAGGGGGAATGCATACGCAATATAATACGCACGCAGGAGGGCAGCGTATGTGAAAGTCACGCACGCTCAAGGGGGCAGCGTAGGTGAAAAGTCACGCACGCTACAGGGAGCAGTGTGTGAAAGTCACGCACGCTCAAGGAGACACGCTTCCAACAGGAAGCGTACTCAAGCCTGCGTACGCAGCGCTAAAGAGCGCGCGTAGCTCAGTGTGCGTAGCTAAACAGCTCTGCACACTGCTCACTGTCTTCTCCAAACAGCAAGAACACATGGCTGAAACCAAAACTTCACAAGTTCATAACTTGGCCATCCGAACTCCAAATCCGGATTTCCAAAGTTCCAACTTGGGTGAAGCTGAAAGCTCTTCCACATAGAAACATCAAAACCCACAGAACTCCAACCAAAGTGGATCAAAACATACAAAATCCGAAAATAGGAGAACTTAGATCTACAACAATAGAGGCTCCAAATCACAAAAACCCAAGAACTAATGTTGATCTCCATGTCCTAAACTAGCAAATGGACTAAGAAAATATGGTTCTCATGTAGTGGCAAGATGCACTTGCCTAAGGGTTGGGGAGTTGGGTGGAGGAAGAAGAAGAAGAAGGAGAAGAAAAATTAATGGAGGAAGTTATGAGGAGAGAGAGTGGTAGGTGGAGTTATAAAGAGGGTGTTGTGGTGTTTTTGAGGGTGGAGCTTAGGGCTATGGTGTTCCACTCACATAAAACCAAACCAAACCGAACCAACCCAATAAAACCGAGTCAAGCCAAAAACCCAAATACGAGAAATACCGAAATTCCACAAGTCGAAAAAATAAAATACATGCCAAAATCCAGATACGAGTATAAATACGAAATACGGAAAATACGGGAAATGAGGGTGACAAATAGGAAATTGTTGGGTAACGAGACGGTGTAACCCTAATGCCTCAAACAAAGGACGATGATCTGGAAATACAGTCCAATTGATCGGAGCGCCTGTGCATATTGTACGCATGGCAAAGTCAGCATACCATAGCAAAGCTTGGTCATGAGTTTCGAAGTAAAACTCATCCGACACGTCGTCACCCGATTGGACCGGAGAAAAGAGGGAATCCGTGTTCGGATCGGAAGACGATGCCTCTTCACTGGCATTTTTCTTCTTCCTCTTGAAAGGATTGAATCCCTTAGGCATTCTTTCCCAAAACTAGATAACCCTAAGAATTTGAAAGTGGAGAAAATGAGTTATACCTTCCGAGAATCAAGTATGTTGTAGAGGACGCGATTCTCCGCACGAATCCAAATTTTGGATTGATTTCTCCACGTAGATTGGAAGAAAAGGAGTGGAGAAAAGCTAGGATTTGGGGGGACCTTCAGCTGCTGTTGCTGCTGTGTTGATGAAGTTTGGAAGAGATGAAGAGGGGGCCTCGGATTCTGACTTAAAAACTTACAGCACCAACAAAACTATGGCCAAATTCGGATCGAACTCGAGCCGAATTCGCCTAGGGTTCTCTTGGGTTTTTAAAAATAAAATTTGTGGGCCACATCATTTTCATCAACTCATTTCAAATATTTAATTCAAAGTTTAGTAATTTTAAACTTCAAATAATATAATTAATATTATTTTATAAATTAACTTTCGTTACTCAGCGTCTGTTTCAGATTAACTGTAGGAGTACTGTCCCAGCTAACGGGAATTTACCGGGGAACAATTAAGTACCGCTTCGCTTCGATCGTAGTCGTGGTGACAGACAGACTCTTTGTAGGCTTGTCTCGAAAACAGTTATTGAGTATTGAAAATATTAATTAATAAAACAAAATTAATTAATATTATTGACATCTAAAATTCCTAATTCTCGACGTAAATAACTGAAACGATCTTCCGCTAGAGGTTTTGTGAAAATGTCAGCCAATTGATTCTGTGTGTCTATGTATACAAGGTCTATATCTCCATTTTGTTGATGATCTCTAAGAAAATGATGTCGAATCTTGATATGCTTAGTACGAGAATGACATACTGGATTCTTAGTCAAATTAATAGAACTAGTGTTATCACAGAAAATGGGCATGTGTAAAATGTAATCCAAAGTCTTCTAAAGTTTGCTTTATCCACAAAATTTGTACACAACAACGTCCTGCGGCGATATACTCGGCCTCAGTTGTTGATAATGCAACATAATTTTGTTTCTTGCTAAACCAAGAGACTAGGACTTTTCCTAGGAAATGACATGTACCGCTGGTACTTTTTCTATCTACTTTACATCCGGCAAAATCAGCATCAGAATAACCGGTTAGGTTAAATAACGTGATTTTAGGATACCATAAGCCGACAGAAGAAGTGCCCTTAAGGTATCGGAAGATACGCTTAACTGCGCACAGATTTGATTCCTTAGGATTGGCTTAAAAACGTGCACACAAACAAACACTAAACATAATATCAGGTCAACTAGCAGTTAAGTACAGTAAGCTACCGATCATACCTCGATACTTACGTATGTCGACGGGTTTGCCTTGTTCATCAATATCAAACTTAGTTGAAGTTGCCATTGGAGTGCTAAGTGGTTTAACTGCTTCCAGGTCAAACTTCTTTAATAAATCTTTTGTGTACTTTGCTTGATTTATGAACGTCCCATTGTTGGTTTGTTTGATTTGCAGTCCGAGAAAGAATTTCAGCTCTCCCATCATACTCATCTCAAACTCATTTTGCATACACTTTGAAAATTCTTGACAAAAAGATTCATCAGTGGATCCAAAAATAATATCATCTACATAGATTTGAATCAAAAGAAGATTGCTATTCAAAGATTTTATAATCAGTGTAGTGTCAACATTTTCCTTTGAAAAACCGTTGTCAAGTAGAAAAGAGCTTAGACGATCGTACCACGCACGAGGGGCTTGTTTCAAACCGTATAAGGCTTTCTTCAACTTGAAAACATAATCAGGATTTTTGAAATCAGTAAAACCTGGAGGTTGAGCTACATAAACTTCTTCTTTATAAAACCATTTAAAAATGCGCTTTTAACATCCATTTGAAATAATTTGAAATTATGAAAACATGCAAATGCACATAACATGCGAATGGATTCTAATCTCGCAACTGGGGCATAAGTCTCATCGTAGTCGATACCTTCTTCTTGATTGTATCCTTGAGCTACGAGTCGAGCCTTATTACGAGTCACTAAACCATTCTCGTTCAGTTTGTTTCGGAATACCCAACGGGTGCCAATGACCGGATGATCAATGGACCTGGGAACAAGTTCCCAAACTTGATTCCGTTTGAATTGGTTTAATTTCTCTTGCATAGCATCTAACAAAAAATTATCACTACATGCTTCTTCAATGTTTTTGGGTTCAAGATGTGAGATAAAAGCAACACAGGAAGCTATATCTTTATTAGAGGAACGAGTACTTACACCCTTGGTAATCTCACCAATTACCAAGTCCTTTGGATGATTTGCCAAGAATCTCATCTCTTTTGGCATATCCTCAGGATTGGTAGTTCCGGCTTCTGGTTCTGTATGTGATTTGCTTGAAGATTCAGCTGGTGCTTGGTGTGAAGGTTCTGCATCTTTGTGTGAAGGTTTTGCAGTAGCTGTACTCGGTGTACTTACGTCATCATTATCGTCATCGACTGAATGTTGATTTAGTTCATCAAACTTGACATTAATTGATTCTTCGATGATCATGGTTCTCTTATTGAAGACTCTGTACCCTTTGCTCTTTGCCGCATAACCTAAAAAGATACCTTCATCGGCCTTTTCATCAAATTTACTCAGGTTGTCTTTAGTATTAAGAATAAAGCATTTACAACCAAATATCTTGAAATATGAAACAGTGGGTGTTCTATCAAACCATAACGCATAGGGAGTCTTCTACGATATAGGTCGAATCAGAACCCTATTGAGAATATAGCACGCTGTATTGACAGCTTCAGCCCAAAAGTATCTAGGTAGACTAAACTGGTTCAACATTACTCTAGCTATTTCAGATAGTTATGTACGTTCCACAACTCCATTTTGTTGTGGAGTCCTAGGGCAGGAAAACTCATGCAGATAACCGTGTGTCACAGAATTGCTTGAACTCTGCATTCCCAAATTCGCCGCCATGATCACTACGAAAGCGAGTAATCATGAAACATTTTTCATTCTGTACTTTCTTGCAAAAGGAGACGAATTCTGACAAAGCATCGTTCTTGCGTGCAAGAAAATATACCCACATGTATCTAGAGAAATCATCTACAATGACAAATGCATGTAACTTACTACCTAGACTAACAATTCTACTAGGTCCAAATAAATCCATATGCAATAATTGTAGAGATCTAGTGGTACTTACAGCGTTCTTAGACTTAAAGACGGATCGGGTAGCTTTGTTCTTTTTACATTCATTACATACCATATCCTTCTTGAAAGATATGTCCGGTAAGCCGCGTACCAACTTCTTTGTGGATAGTTTTGAAATTGTGTCCATGTTTGCATGATCGAGTCTCATATGCCATAGTTGACTCTCAATGCTCTTGGCCATCAAGCATCTACATGCTTTGTTAGCATCTTCTAACAGATAGAAAACATATGTTGTCTTCCCAATGTCACCGATACCGATTATGTAGCCTCTCAAATTATTACCGAAGAAGACGTATCCTTCTTTATTCTTCTTCGACAGTGTTGCGAATAATGATGCATCATCGGTCATGTGTCGTGAGCAACCGCTGTCGAGGATTCAATTGCTTCTAACATGTGAAGGGCGTCCCACCTACAAAACAGTTTGCAGATGAAACTCTTGGTACCCATTTCTTGTAGGGTCCTGACATGTTAGTCTTTGGTATCCATGCATAAACATTTAAATCTACTAACTTTCTGATTCTACATGCAGAGGATATATGACCAATGAGGCCACAATAATGACATTTTGCATGTTGAGTGTTGAAAGTTGTGTGAGGTGCATGATTGGTAGGTTTTGGTTTTCTAGTATAAAAAAAATGCATGCCTATTAGTCTTCTTGGGCAGTAGTTTGGTATAGTTTGGTCTGACAGTGTTTGATTTGGGTGTGTTTCGATAATTCGGTAATTAACATGTGTTAGAATAGGAAGCAGCAACTTCAGGCCGTTTTCCTAAACTATATCCAACTTTTTGGAGGTGTCATATAATCTAGTATAGTCAGATGTAAGTGTTTCCATTCTGACTTGTGCACACTGGAGACTCTTTCTCTCCTTAGATAAGTTTTCCTTTAGCTGGATGATAGTTTGGTCTTTTTCTTCGGATAACTTGGTAGTCTCGTGTAACAACAGCTTAATAGAAGAAAGCTCACCAGACTCAATAGAAGAAATATTATTTCTAACATCAGTTAGTTGGTCAGTAAGTCTTACTATCTCACCTTTGTACTCTTTAAGTACCTTCTTAGAGGTTTCATATTTACTACGCAGTTTCCTGTAGTCATTTAACAGGTCACTGAAAGCCTCTTCTAGTTGCTCAAAGGTGAAATCATCATAAGGATCAAACAGAGGATTAGTGGTTACTTGATCGCAAGCCATCAAGCATACATTTGCAGCGTCATCCGATTGTTCGTCTTCTGAGTCGCTGGCTTCGCTCTCATGCCATATGCTTGTATTGGCGTACTTCCTTGATGTAGATCTCTTTAGGTAGCCTTTGTCATATTTGCTGCTATTTCTTGGTGATGATGATGTTGTTGGACAATCTTTCTTCATATGTCCTTTCTTCTTACATCCGTAGCAAATAGGATCTTCCTCGTTGTTGTTGCTGTTGTTGTCTTTTGTTCTTCTGTTGAATCTCATGAACTTCTTGAATTTTCTTACCAGAAGAGCTTGATCTTCAGAGTCAGAGTCGCTGTCGTCAGAATCATCTTCGACAGTTCTTCTATGTTGAGCTTTAAAAGCGATCGACTTCTCTGACCTCTCCTTTGGTGTAGCATCTTGAAAGACTTTAAGTTTCAACTCGTGAGTGAGTAGCTTACCCATAAGTGTTTCCAGAGACATTATTGAGAGGTCACTTCCTTCAATGATTGTTGTAGCCTTTGGAATCCAGTTCTTCGTGAGAGCTCGTAGAAGCTTGCGAATCTTCTCATGGTTATTGTATTCCTTGCCTAATGAAGACAAAGGATTTACAATATCCAGGAATCTCGTAAACATCTGAGTGACGGATTCATTTGGCTTCATCTTGAACACCTCGTACTCTTGAGTAAGTCTGCTGATCGTTGACTCCTTGACTTGCATTGTTCCTTCGTGGGTTACTTCGAAAAGTTTCCACACTTCATTCGATGTTGTACAAGTCGACACCCTGTTAAACTCAGTTCTGTCTAAAGCACAAAATAAAGCGTTAATAGCACGTGCATCAAGACTGACATTTTTCTTTTCATCCTCAGTATATTTATCATGGGGTTTATCAACTAAAACTCCCTCAACAGTAATACGAGGAGGCTTTTTGTAGCTATCAATAACTATAGACCATAAGTCAAAATCAAGAGATTTTAAGAAGAAACTCATTCGTGTTTTCCAATAAGTGTAGTTTGTGCCGTCAAACAGTGGAGGTCTGTTTGTGGCTTGGCCTTCACTTGTGAATTTTACAGTTGCCATGTGTAATGTTGTGATCTATAAAACAATTAAATATAACTGCAATTTTACCTTGCTTTACCTGTATAACTCGCTCTGATACCAATTGTATGAACGAAGTCGTAAAGCAGAATACTCTAGAGGGGGGTGAATAGAGTAGGCAGCGGAATATTGCTAATTAAAAACTTGTTAGCAGTTAGATCACAGAAATAATATCAATAATCACAAAGTAATAATTGTAAAGAAAAGAGATCAGAAGGCAAACGCAAACACAGCGATGTATACTGGTTTTTCTCTTGTGAGGACTAGTCCAGTCGGAAGAACTCTAGCTTCCAGTTGAATCCACTATTGGAAAATCCCGCAAGTTTTCATACGAAGTCCTTGCAACTTCTACAGACGCGAGCTTTGATACGAAGAACTCAACCAACTTTAATTTTGAAGAGTCTTTCTTCAATCAAGCCTCTGATTACAATTTCTCTGAAATCTTCTAGACCGCATCGTACCGGCAAATTGACTAGAGAATTGTAACTGGCTTGGGATTTGAAAATGAAAACTTTTTAGAAAACTCTTCGAAAAGAAACGTAAGCCTAGAAGAGAAGAGATGAAAGTGAATGAGTGATATGAAATGATCAGAATTCTTCTCTATTTATAGTTTTTCCAAAGGCAGAACTCTGGCAGAATTCGGACAGAATTCGGATAGAACTCTATGTAACAATCAGCAACTGAAGGGAGACCAAGTTTTTCAAACGTTCGAAAATCAAACGGTCACTAACCGAACTCTGGCCGAACTTGGGCCGAGTTCTGTCAGGGTTGGTCAGGGTTTTTCAAAAATAATTTTTAGACTTTTTTTAAAATCCTTCATAAACTTTTGTAAATAAGGGATGTTTTTCAAAAATATAGGTCATTTTTAAAAACGATTTTGGATAGCCTATTTGCCAGTACGACTCGGTGTACAATGTATTCCTAGACTCAATGAAAATAAAAATTATATTGCATAAAGAAATACAGTCTCGAGTGGCAAACATAGCTTCGATCTTGAACTGAGTAGATATCCGATCTTGATCAGTGTCCAAGTGTCCAAAACGTCTTTGAGTAAACATCTGAGTAGCTCCGTATATCGAGACAAAATTTGATCAATTATTAAAATCAGGTTTGACCATGACCAATGGACCAACAATGGGCAAAACATGTCCACTCATTTGGGGGCTCAAATAGCCGTTGTTTCCGGAATGCTGAAACACTCAGCATTCAGGTAATGGGCATTTGAGCAAATGCCCATCTCATAAAAGCAATCCAGACTAAGACTATAAGTGCAACTCAACTTGCTGATTCATTACAATGTATACGGCACAAACAAATTATAGCATTTGCACAAATCTGAAGTCTGGATAATCTGAAATGGTATACTATTAAGGGTATATTAAATAAACTAACAAAAACCATTGATGCATATTTTCTGACACAAGCACGATAGAACAAGACATGCAGACATCAAAAACTCTTTAGGACATAATTATGGGAAGGGCACTTCTATGTCCAATGAACATTTATTACTTATTAAATAAGGTATACTTCTAGAATGATTATTTTATCACTATTGATAGCAAAACCCTTTCCATTAAGCAACACATCTCCTCTCTCATGTAAAACAAATAAACAAATAAAGGATATGAAGCCAAATCTTGGAGTACATAGGATCCTAATCCCAAGTAAAAAGAATTGAATCAAAATAGTTCAACACTTGTTTGGATAAGTAGATGTAAATTGCTAGTATATTTATGAGGTTAGTCTTTTTCAGTAAGCATCAAATACAGCTTATATAAGAGAATGAGAGATGAATAGATAATAATTGAGAACTGACTTACACCACCATCTAAGAAAAAAAATTGTTTCTTGTAAGGCAGGATCATGCTTCTTGCATGAGCAAATTGCATGAAAAGGCAGGTCTGCTAACCTGGCAACAAGCCCCAAGTAAAGAGGGTTGATATCATGTTAACTTTTGGTAAAACTATAAGAGATTCAATTCCTGTTAGAGATTTCTCATGCTACATACCAGAACCCATTATAAAAGGAGAACCCTTACAAGATTATGATGCAATGCATCATTACTACCACGAAGTAGATTCAGCTATTGACCTTATACCTGGTCGGTTTTGCTTGTAACAAACATTTGAACGGCGATTATTTTAATTTATAGGCTAAATTACAACTTGATACCCTCAACTATGTAGGTACTAACTTAATACCCGATCTTAACTACTTCCCCCCCCCCCCCTCTCCCCCCGTGCGGCCATCCCCCAACCCCACCCCAACCCCGCCCCCGACCACCCCACCCCCCCCCCCCCCGGCCCCCATCCCCTCCCCCCGGCACTGACCACCCCCCTACCCGCCCCCGCCCCCAACGACCCCCTACCCGCCCCGGCCCCGACAACCCCCCTACCTGCCCCTGAGCCCGAGCCTGCTCTCCTGCTCGCGTGCACCCCCCGCGCCACCGCGCGCCGCCTAGCGCTGCCCCGCATCACCCATGCTGCCCAGCGCGCCCGCAGCCCGATCGCGCCTGCCCGCCAGCCACCTGCAGCCGGAGAAGGGGGTGTTGGGGGGAGAAGAGAAGGGACAATTTGGTCCCAAGAAATTTCAGGGTATCAAGTTGGTACCTATAAAAGTTGAGGGTATTAAGTTGAAAAACCATGATAGTTGAGGATATCAAGTTGCAATTTAGCCTAATTTATATATCAATTTACCCTATGAACGGTCTTATTCAAAATGAAACATGCACTGATGGAGAAAGGTCATAATGAACAGCATTTCTAGAGTTGTATGCACTTGAGAACACCCCCCACACCACCCCATCCCTCTCTCCCCACAACACACACAGCTGAAAATTTATTGTGAGTTATTCCAATATAAGTACAAGTGTTTGAGAATGACGCAAGTTCTAATATTGGGAAATTTTGCACAAGATCCAGAAAAAATGTATGTGATAGCACAATCTTGAATTGAGAAAAGTAATTGATACTTTATCAAATAGTTAAAATATTTGCTAAGTAGAGTATATAACCCAAGTAATTCTATAGCATCAAAGAAAATGACAAAATGTATTACAGTATCAATTTGCAGTTAATACAGATGGATGTAGGCAGCTGTATATATTTCTACATGTGTCATCATTGTAATTAATTAAGACATTCTACATGATCTATACATGAAATCCTCTATATGTCTTTTATTTATAATTTAAATGTAGTACTTTCCTTCTCCCCAAGTTGCAAAGTTCCTTGCATTATGTGCAGGCACAGTTTGACTAGTAATAATAACTATAAGTACACAGATGCAATATTCCATTATCAGAATGAGACAAGTGGTTATCCAATTTGAACCAACAAGCATATCAGCTCCAAATCTGTAATTCAGGAAAAATCATTATCTATAAACTAAGGCCGATCATCAGTTTTTTTTATTTCATTTTTCCATCTACTTAAATATGCAAATGTCACCATCGAAACACCTAAAGAAACATACAACCCAAAAGAGGAACTGAGGACGAGCAACTAACGTAGCACTACTGTAAAAGAAATTGATTTGAGGCATATATATATATATATATATATATATATATATATATATATATATATATATATATATAATGAACGTTGAAGAGGATTCTACCAGAAAATGAAGCATGCAACTAATTGAGATGGATTAAAATTGCAAACCTTGTTAAATTGGCAAAATGCTTGGTCGTACAGCACCAACTTATTGATAAATATTTAGCCAAAAAGGCCCCTGCAATTTGATGATCCACATAAGCACCTCTTCGTTCTATGAGATCCAGCGCCAATTCCTGACCCTTCTTGTCCTTCAGCTCTACTCAGGCCATAATCATAAGTCAGCTCTGTCATGGGAGGAATGTGCTTGATTGCAAAGAACATGATGTGTGGAAACGCTTCATCACCATGATCATACAAAACCGGCTGCCAAAAGACATTAGGCGAGCAGCTATGGTTCATAAACCTAGCTACGTTGCCCATATTTTTCGCACTTATAATAATAGGTAAAGGTCTGGAACTCTCACTGGATTCAGCAGGTCTAGGTTCTTCCAATAACTCCGGTATATAGTTCCATTTAAGAGGCTTCTCCTCAGCAAGCTTCTGAAAGACATAATTATTTTCTTCAATATCATTTTCCAATTGAAACTTGTCAATGACTTCGCCAGTGTATTCACAGATGAAAGTACCAGCCCTGATAGGATCCCAAGATCGAAGCCCCCAGCCTCGGCCCCTTGTCCTGAAAACCTCAAAGCGGAGCCTGATACCCTTCTGAGAAACTCGGTTCCGACAGTTAACAGAGCAAAGGCAAGACGTGGTGCACTCGTATATTAAAGGCTTGCGGCTCACGAGTAGGCCATTGGAGCTATAAGGGAGATTTCCTTCATTTTGCTGTACACAAGAGCAACTAGCATCACCGGGTAGACAGACACTCTGGCACATACAGCGCTGCAAAGGCTTCATGGAGCCTACAGGGGTGGGATATCTGACGTTAGTGACGTATGTAAAATAGCGCGGACCTTTCTCACCGTCGACATCATTGACAAGGCAAACCGGTATATTCTCGCTACCAGATGATATGTCTGAAAGGATGACACTGCCCCGTAGTGATGGATTTTCTATCCACTTCTGGGTCATTTTCCACACCGCGATCCCATCAGGCTGTCCGGGCTCTCTCAGCAACTTAAACTTGAACATATTAAATCCTGACTTCCCTTTCTCCACCCATGACTCGCGAACCTTGTAGATGCCATCGTAAATGTAGATCTTGTTAGTCAGACTGCTGGGATCTTTTGCGCTCCGAATGACTCTAATCCCATTGGCCCAATGCAAGCTTCTCTCCAAAGCGAGATTCCCCCTCTCGAGCTTCTGATCGTCGAAGATCTTCTTGTCATTCCTGCCGGAACTCCCACCTTGGCCACTGTAAATCAGTGCATCCACATCTTCTTCCTCGTTCTCGTACCCGCCGGCAGACACAATGCCGATCGCCACGGTATCCTCCTCATTTCCAAACCTCGCAGTCATCCGGTCGATTCCGGCCATGACCTGAGAATGCAGTCCGACCAAAAGCATCTCAAATCTGAAATAGAACATATCTCCGACCTCGACCCCAGGAACAGCCCCTACAGACTTTGCTGTATTGACCCTCAGGTCGTTGCTCATCATGATGTTCCCCACCTTAAGATCGGGCCGCCTGGTAGTGTCCTTGTCCTTGCCCTTGGCCTCATCCAGTTGCATGACCCTCCTCCGGAGGGCCTCGAACGTCATGAGGACCGTCTCCACGGACTCCCTCGGGTCCTGCGAGGGGAAAGAGGGCAGCACTATAGTCCCGCCTCCATGGACTCTCTTCGGCTTCTTGGGCCTCGCCTTCATCTCATCTGCGGCCTCGGACGAGCGCTTGGCCTTGCGGCCAGGCGTCGAGAGCAGAGGTTCATCCCAGACGGCGGGCTCGACAACAGACGACAAGGGGGTCCTATAAACCGAGCCGTTGAGGTCGAAGCGGGCGGCGTTCAGCGGCGTGGGATTGAGCGGCACGTCGCCGGAGGACTGGGGGTCGGTGGACGTGGGGAACAGCGGGCAGAAGTTGGGGGGGAAGTCGGCGTCCGAGCCGGAAGCGAAGGAGCCGAAGGGCGTGACGCAGACGAACGCCGGGAAGCTGCCCGGAGGGCTGGAGGCTTTCAGACCGACCGTCGTCGGGAACATCGGCGCCAACGTCCTCAGCGGCTTCAAGTCCATCGCTCCTCCTCCTCCTCCTGATGCTGCTGCCGACGAGCTCGGCCCGCTGCCGGAACTTCCATACATCATTTCTCTGACAACACCAACAGAATAAATCAAAATCAAAACTTTCATGGATGTAAAACATATAGGGCATCGAATAAGAGTAACGATGGAATTTTGACAACATGGGCATGATTGGAAAGGGGTTAGGGGAAATGGGTCGCGAGGGATTTGGGAAATTCGATCGATCGAGAGAGGGATTGGTACCTTCAGAATTGAGTAGCGGAAGGAAGGAAACCCTAGAATTAGAAATTGGTCGCTTTCTTCTGCTTTCTACTTCAGTTGGATCCCCACTTTGGTTTTGTTGGGGAGATGGGGACAAGTAAGTGTATCCTGACATGTGAGGTTTGATGGCCGTTGGATTCTCTCTATAAAGATCCTTTGCTATCAGAATGAAAGGTGGGTTGGCTGGTTGGATGTTGCGAATGATGTGGACCATATCATAAGAGCATCTCCAACCTTAGAGCATCTCCAACCCTATTGTGAGTTTAGAAAAAATGGTTGCCACATAAGAATAACAAACTTTCATTCCAAAAATTTTTCTCCAATGCAAATGTAGAATAAAACATAAAGTTGATATGGCAATGACATGGCAAGAAGAATGTGAAGTTGGTTGTCTAGATCTAGACAATGCACTTCACAATGACTTTGTCTCCACATCATCAATTATGAATAGAAATATTTATAAAAAAATTGAAGAAGTGGAGGAGTTGTCTTGGAAGTTGGAAAAATACTTTTTTATTGTCTCCCCAATACTTTTGCATTGGAGAGAGTTTTTCTATCTCATTGTCTTTTGAGATATAATTTTGCCACATAAACAAGACATTGTCTTCTGGCTCATGCCACATAGGAACCACCTAAGACTCACAACACTTAACAAGACAATAGGGTTGGAGATGCTCTTATTGTCTTGTTATGTGCGGTGAGTCACAAAATATAATATCTTTCTTAGGTGGTAAAATTAAAGTATCTCCAATCCTATTGTCTTATTTTGTGTTGTAATTTCTATAACGATGTAGGCGAGAGGCTGATGCTTGGTCCAGAAATGGTTACTCGGACTATTGAGGTGGTCAGACAAGTTAGAGATCATCTTCGAGTTGCGCAAGATCGTCATCGTCATTGGCCGATTTTCATCGGCATCCTCTTAAGTTTTCTATCGGCGACCACGTATTCCTTAGGATCTTGCCTACCCGTGGCGTCATTCGATTCGGCGTACGGGGACTTTCTTATGTGGCAAGATGATATTCACATAAGACAATGAGATAAACAAGTATTCTCAAATGCAAAAGTATTGAGAAGGCAATAAAAAGTATTTTTTCTAACTTTCAAGGCAACTCCTCCACTTCTTCATTTTTTTTATAAATATTTCTATTCATAATAATTGATGATGTGGAGACAAAGTCATTGTGAAATGCATTGTCTAGATCTAGACAACCAACTTCACATTGTCTTTGTCATGTCATTGTCATGTCAACTTCATGATTTATTCTACATTTGCATTGGAGAAGAATTTTTGAAATGAAAGCTTGTTAATGCTCTTAGAGCATCTCCAACCCTATTGTGAGTTTAGAAAAAAATGGTTGCCACATAGGAATAACAAGCTTTCATTTCAAAAATTCTTCTACAATGCAAATGTAAGCCAATGAAATAGAAAAGTTTTCTCCAATGCAAAAGTATTGAGAAGACAATAAAAAATTATTTTATTTTAACTTCCAAGACAACTCCTCCACTTCTACCTTTTTTTTACAAATATTTGTATTCATAATTAATGATGTGAAAATAAAATCATTGAGAAGTGCATTGTCTAGATCTAGACAACCAACTTCACATTATCCTTGGCATGTCATTGCCATGTCAACTTCATGATTTATTTTACATTTGCATTGGAGAAAGATTTTTGAAATGAAAGCTTGTCATTCCTATGTGGCAACCATTTTTTTAAACTCACAATAGGGTTGGAGATGCTCTAAGGCCATCGATGGAAATCTCTAAAATTGAATTTATATCCTATTTGTCATTGAAAATTCCTATCCTAGTTGGTCAAGTTTTTATATATAAATTGTACAAACAAAAAAACACTATCCAATTGTTCTCCATTTCTATCATATGTGACAACAAATGAAAGAATAAATTTAATAGTATGATACCCAATATTAATTGGTATGAGAGGGAGAATTTTTGTGAGAGTTTCTACATATAGAAATTCTCATAGAAACTCTTCATCTTACGTCACCGTGACATAGATATAAATTGTTATTGAAATAATCTCCATTGGGAGGTTTTTTTTTTCTAGAGTAGGTTTCTACTATAGAAATAAAGGAGATAGACCCCCCCCCCCCCCCAACCATGAGAGATGGCCTTAACCCCGCCCCTGCCACTACATTTGCACATTTAGATGCTACTACCATACTATTAAGAGAATTAGCTGTCAAAGGTATTTATTCAGCATTGGATCCTTTAGATTCAACGTCGACTATGTTACAATCTTGGACCGTTGGCAAGGAACATTATGAAACTGAGCAAAGAGTAAAGCAAACTTCACAATGTTACAAAGAACTTCAGGACATTATAGCTATCATTGGGTTGGACGAATTATCCGAAGAAGATTGTTTAATTGTAACAAAAGCACGAAAGATTGAGCATTTAGGCCATCTCCCGTGGGGGTTTCTATCTCCCCCATTTCTATGGTAGTATCCCACTTTTGAAAAAAATACCTCCCAATGGAGATTATTTCTATAACAATATATATCTATGTGGCAGTGATGTAAGATGTAGAGTTTCTACAAGGGTTTCTATATGTAGAAATTCTTACAAAAATTTACCATCTCTCATATCAATTAATATTGGGCCCCGCAACATTAAATTGATTATTTCATTTGTTGCCACGTAGTATAGAAATAGAGAACCATTGGAGAGTAATTTTTGTGTACAATTTCTATATAGAAACTCTACCAACTAGGATATAAATTTTCATAAAGTACAATGACAAGTATGATATGTCACGTCCTGATCCCGGAGGATCAAGAATTAGCCACTGGACGTGATGTCGTACAAGTCTAGATTGCACTTATACAAGGCAAAACTATTACAGTTCCTGGTATTTCTTAGAAAACAATGACATTGCACCAAACCAAGCAGATATATTAAAGTCACATCAAGATATGAAGTTATATGTCTCTTTACTGATAATTGCAATAGATTACATGACTTGCAGCTGAATACAGAGTTTACAACAGTTTACAAAGACTCTTGAACAACCGACTCAATTTTTTGCCATTTAGGCTTACAACCGAACATGCCGATTTGGCTTACAATCTCACTAGTACAACTGAATTTTGTTTCATACATTATGTCTTGTATAGCAGAAGACATCATCTTGCAAGAAGAGCTTTTGCACACCCATCCGATTCATCGATGCCAAGCACTGATTAAATAAATTTTTCCATGCACAAGCACCTGTAGTAATGCCCACAAACGTGAGTCAGTACATTCATCTATGTACTGGCAAGCGGTGGCCCAACTCACCTAAGAAGAGAATACTAAGTAATCATGTGATAGAAACATTATTAATATGGTATTTCTCGTTGGCTTAGGGTCAATTCCAGTTTATATCCAACAAGAAGTAAAGCATACTGTTCTCATAGGAACATAATGTAAAACATATGTGTTCTCACCCTTTTTGGTGATTCATACCCACGGTTATGTAGCCATCCTTGTACATTTATAATACTTACTCTGTCGGCATAAGACATTGTACTGTGGAAAATAATGGTCGTGTTCGACTTTAAGATCTTAAAGCACTTGATGATAAGTGGCTACTAGCTCAACAACACATCGAGCTATATCAAGCCCGTATCTCGAAAGCCTTCAACCGCAAGGTCAAAGTACGAACCTTTCAAAAAGGTGAGCTGGTCCTTACCGTCAAACGTCCTATGACTATGATGTACATGAGCAAGGGCAAGTTCGAGCCAAAGTGGGAGGGTCCCTATGTTGTAAGCAAAGTTTTCTCTAACGGAGCTTACCAGCTGACCGGGATAGACGGTCGAATCGCTATGATGCCTATTAACGACAAAATTTTGAAGAAATATCATGTTAAAAGTATGTACTATGTTTTTTTAATAAATATTGTATATACGCAAATCTCTAAATTATTATATTTTATTCACTCTTTTTGTGAATGAACCCACAGATAATAAATAAGTCCCCAAAAATCCCAAGTAGAGTATTAACCAAATTTTATGGTGCATCATCAAAAGATTAATCCATAAACATCTATCACAACATCATTACATTATCTTTTAAAACCCAGTCATTTTAAAAGATCTCTTGTTCTTGAGCTCCAGTTAGTTCAAGGATAAATTAATAGATATATGAATTCACGTCCACATTACCTCTGAATTCTACTATCTGCATCAACGACTTATCTTCTCTGATAATGTCGTCCCAAAAGTAACAACATGTCAAAATTATATTCTATCATGTCCACATTACCTCTGAACAGATATAATGAATGTTGTTATTTTTAAGAAATTTGTCCCGTCCAGTACCTCTGAACATATTTCTTATTCCTATTGCTTGTGTCTTAAACAGATACATGATAAGTAATAGAGCCACAAAAGATTCATCCAAACACAAAAACCATTACATTTATAAAAAAACATGATAGTTCGAAAGAGTTATTACATTCGTTCTCATTTATCTAAATATGACTTTATTGTGGAGGTTGCGTACTAAGGTCGATAATTTGTCTCTTCAAAGCTTCGGTCGCTCCACTCTTGTAGAAATTACCCTTTCCCTAGCTAGGTTTCTTCTTGATTCTGGATTTAATGATTGCATCAGGGTGATATGACGCTCTATCTCTGTATTTCGAGCTTGAAGGAGGGTCCTTCTAAGTCATCTAAACGATTGGAGGCAAGTTGATACAGTTGAATAATCTCCTCGTTGTGCTTCTCAGCCGCTGTGACTAATGCACGAGTTCGTGCCAACTCAGCTTCTAGCTCTTCGATGCGAGCCCGACCTTCAGTTATCTCCTTGTCTTTTTCGACTCTTTCAGTAATGTAAACCACAATAGAGGAAGTAGCCTCAGCTATGCCAGATTCTCTCTCTCCAGAATGGATTACAAAGGCTGCTAAGGCATTTTCAAGAATGGCTCGCTGTTGTTCATATTCCTAAGCCAATATCTCACATTCAACATTTACCAGCCTATTTATATTCCATCTAGTCAAGGCCTGGTAAGACTGGATGGGTTCTTCAAGTTCTGCCAAGATCCGCTCCAGGGTATTCGCCATCTTATTGTCTCTACGTATGGAGTCAATTGGAAATTGCGAAGACTTCCTTATAGAATCATAAGGATAATTCTTATCCAAAGCCAATTGAACCAAATATTTTAAGGTGGTGAAGAAGGCATTCGTGTGAGTGAAGATGGAGTTGTTCATCACCGTCGAAATACTAGGTGTTGCTACCTCAACATGAATTCCTTCTTTGTTAGAAAAAGAAGTAATTACAGTTGGCACATGGAGATCTTGGTGCAAGTGTCCTCGAGGAGCTTTCTTCCATGACATGAGTTCCGATCTCCAAGGGAGCCATGGTGGAACTAAGACTAAGCGCAGCAGAAGTCAACAGGACTTCAGTGATTGTCCCCACATGCTCCACTACAATTCAAAGTCAAAAATCATTGTATCACACGACATCAAATAAGGAAGTAAAGGTAAATAGAGTTGAAGATTTACCTGGACCAGGTGGCATATAGGCAGTCTCAAGAGGTATAGTATTCCGTTCCGTCATGAGCCTAACCATCGTTGAGGCAGATACAGCCGCTTGGTTGCTTTCCACTTTCGAGCCTCCTGACATAAAATAGCTGCTTCCAGCCCCCAAATCAACTAGGCCTCCTGGGGCTGCCTCTTCTGCTATCTCCGGTTCAAGAACTTGCACAATAGGGGTTTGACCTCAGCGTCAATGTTAGGGTCTTCATCACCCTCAAGGCCTTCGAGACCTTCAACAAGATTTTCATCTCCTTTCTTGACATTATCTGAGTTTTCGTCGCCCTCAATATCAACATCAGAGTTCTCATCATATCGAGGCTCTGATTGGCATTACTAGGGTTCTGGTTGCCTTCATTCTCAGTAGGGTGCTCTTCACCCTCAACAGTAACCTGGCCGTCCTTGGCCACTAAACTTTGACCCTCTTGGGTCTTTACTTGATCATGATCTTCAGTATGATCAGGATCAGAAGCAGCATCAATAGGATCTTCCTCCATCAGCTCAACGTCAAAATCTCAGCCATCCACCGCTTCTATCATCTCCTCATCTTCTCGAGAGAATTTAGAAGTTTAGGGTACAGAAGAGGCCAGAACTTTAGGAGGTACTGTCCTCTCACCAAGAGTTGAGAATGTCCCAAATTGAAGCACTTCCTGATGGGTGGTGGGTCTCGAAACTGTAGAAGATTGAATTTCTGAGGGAACTAGAACTTCTGGGATAACATCTTTTGAAGTTGACGTTTCTTCAGGAATTATGACCCCTGGAGCATCATCAGTGGCCGGTGACGATATTAATCCCACTGAAGCAAACGCCGTCAGTGTCGTTGTAGATAGAGAAATGGTAAACCCGATGACTACTGGTTCTGAGAAAGTAACCGAAGGAGTGTCTGCTGCAGCAGCTGGAGCACTAGTTGGAGGCGGCTTTGGAGATAAAGAAATTTTAATACAAATGGCCAATGGATTAATGTCTAATAACTCTTGTTGGACCGAAATAGTAAGAGTATCACCTTTTGGAGATAGTGGATCTTGTGACAGCAGTGATGGTTCTGGATGATCAGGAGACTACTCCGGTACTGATGGAGTAGGCGAGACTACAGTTTTCTCTTGCACAACTTTGGTTGCCAATAATTTTCTTCTCGCTTTGCGCTTGAGCGGCATTAGAGGTGATCCCTCGGTTTCGGAAGGTTCTTCCTGCACATTCGGTTCTTTACTGGTCTCTTCAAAGGAAACTCTACTTTCTTTCTGGATTAGAGAAGAGGTTGCCCCTGTTCCACCAGAGGAAAGCCCTGCTTCTAGTTGTCGCGTTTGAAGTCTCGTCCTTGCCACAGGCTTTTCAATAACAACTATGTATTTTTTCTTCCCTTGAACTTTAGCAAAAGAATGAGGTTCATTTGGGGCAGATTGAGTAGATGAGTCTCCAATTTTCTGTCTTTTACTAGCCCCCTTTACGGGAGATTTCTTTTTCTGTTTCTTAAGGGTGACATGCAGCGCATCATGTACTTCATCGGAGAAACCGAAAAGCGTAGCTTCTAGAGGCTCATCAGCAGAAACATTCTCTTTAGCCTCTGTAAATTCCAGAGTGGTCTTGGTCCCTGCCCGTGACCTTCTGACACTAACGAAGCTATCAGATAAAGAGAAACCCTCGAAAAAGGTATTGGCCGAGGTATAGAAATTTGTATATGTATGTAACATACGCGGGCCTGCTTCGAATGTAGCAGAAGGCATAGTGAACATAGCTTTAATGCCCCTCGTACTATAGTAACTCCATCCTCTAGCGCCATCGATCAAATATCCAGAAGCTTTTAGGCAGGTGGTTGCATTTCCAACATGCGTTTGATCATAACCAAATTGACGAGCAAATCGGCTAGACATATATGGTTCCAGAAAACACTCACCCTCGAACCGATATACTAGGTGAGAAGGTCTGATCATCTTGAACCATATGAAAGCTACTGGAGGTAGACGAGTAGCCATAGGCTCTAATTTTATGAGAAGAGACGGAAGATTCTCATATCCGGGAGGAGGAGCAACGCTGAAGAACCTCCACTCAGAACCCATGTTCAGTGCCTTTCTACAATCAAAAAAGGAGTTTACCTTCCATCGAGACGTGGCATAATGTCTAATAAAATCTCCTCCTGTAGCACCAAGAGCTAGATCCATTAAAGTGGGATAATACAACAGTAACAAGCCAACTAAATAAGTATATATTATCTTAGTTCTAGGAAACTTGTCTCGAGTGCCGGGCCTCTCCATCATGGTGTTGGTAAATGAACGAAGACCTGCATTCAACTGGCAAGTCATCGCAGAAAGAATGTCCATCTTGTACCCAAATACTAAATGCACAGCAGCGAAGAGTACACTTCGATGGATTCGGTCGACGACACTTGCTCCGGGAACCACGAACCGTCGCATCCAGAGAGAGAAAGCCTGCCAAAGTAGCTTCTCGAGACATCTTTATACCAGCTTGTCTTATATAAGTCTTAATGGGAGTGCCAGCGGCAACGCCAATCTTCTGCTAGCTCTTGGTCAACATGCCTTGACTATTCTATCAGCCTATCGATAGTACCGTTGCTGAGTGGTTCAAAGAAGCGGGGTTCACAATCTAAGTGTTCTTGCAGTTTACTTTCTGGGACATGGCCCAAGAATAGATACACTAACCATTTTGATAGGTAGCACGTTCCCATCACCTTGCTCTTGTACAAAAGAGTGCAGATCATGAAATAGCATAATTACGCTTCAAAGACTGCCACCATTTACGGGTTCTTCTTGGCCACGGCATCCAGTTCATCATTAGTTGGCACGTATTCTTCATAGAGGCTCTCACCCATTGGCAGATGTGAGATGTTTTGCATCTCATGAAGGGAGGAGCCTATTTGTCCACAAGGAGTCATAAAAGTACCTGTCTTATTGTTATACCTTTCTAGCAAGGCTAAAAACATATTAAAATTGGTACGAATGCCATGAAGTGGTCAAGATGGGTTCATAAAGCTCCAAATTAAGCAGCTTGTCTTTAAAGTTAAGAACCCAGATTGAAAGTCGGTTCCAGCATTTGATATCTGGATTCATCAAACTTGTTAGCCTCATATTCGCGGTCGGATACACTCCTCCGGCTTTAGCAAAGATGTTCGCAAAGAAAGGTATTCTGACTGGAATCATCAAGGATGAGTCCTTAGTCGGCACACAACTTGGTTTCAGTCCTCTCAAACGTGTGTTATGCCTCTCTGATGAACTGAAGAATATGTCCCTTCTCTGGGGCCCTACTTTGTGGCATATTTTTCCAACCTAGCCTGTTGAAAATGAGTCAGATCCTATGCCATATTTCGAGGATAGCGGGCATGAGCATAACGGGATAGAGATAAATGCCTCGTCATATCTGTGAGATATATTAATCTATTTCCACTATGATAAACTCGCTTTTCTCGCTTTGACTTAGGTTAAGAATCTTTTTCAAAGGCTTCGCCAAACAAGAAGGCTGGTTTCTTATGGGGAACCTGATTCATACTTATGAGGGGTTCACCATTCATCAGACATAATAGAGTCCTACCATCTTGGGACTCTAGCAAAGCTCTCCTAGTAGCAAGAAGGTCATACAACAGGAATGAGACATGAGATAAATCTTCTTGATATTCTGATACTTGGAAAGCAGAGGCCAATATTTCTGCATGAGGATCTTCCCTGAGGTCAACTGCAAGTGAAAAAACAAAAATTAAAATCATGAAGGATTATTATTGAATTTTTTTTAACTCTACGTAAATCTTAGTCTTCACAAACATGATAATTTTTAAATTGTGCATGCAGTACAAGAGTCTCTAAATTGCGCATGCAGTACAACAGTCTCTAAATTACGCATGCAGTGCTACAATCTCTAAATTGTGCATGCAGTATAACAGTCTCTAAACTGTGCATACAGAGTAGTAGTCTCTAAATGGTGCATGACAGCCTCCTAGTTAAGTGAATGCCCTATGACAGATTTGTGCATGATAATTCTCCAAATCGTACGTACAGTAGGAAAATATTCAGAAATTGTGCATGTATTATGATAGTTATTGCTTTTGCGCATGCAAGATTTTAGCGCATAGCGCAATTTGAATAAACAAAGAGCGTGCGAGATGTTTTAGCCAACACTCTGAAAGAGGTGGCACTTGTTTGCCATAAAAAAATCAAAGACAGGTATTACAGGAATACTGAAATTGATTGCAAACTCGCTTGTACAAAGAAAAGCCTAGAAAGAAATCCTAGGGAACAATCTAAGTACAATTGTTTAGTTTTGATTCTGGGGGTGACGGTAGAGGCTCGGGAAAGTGCTATCAACTCTGCCTTACTCCTTGGACTATCAGACGCAGTCCTTAACTCTTGAAGAAATTGCTTTTCAAAGGTTGCCATCCTTTTGCAGGGGTGTGGCATCCTGCTATATATAGTGGTATGTATGTTGAGCCGCATAGATGGCCTGTGGCCACGTGGCTAATTAGCACATGAAAACCCGCTTTTGGCCGCCATCTGTCGATTTATTGAGATTTTGCTACAGCAAATCTGGGTAGTTAAGACTTGGTCAGCCTGCCAGGTGTCCTGTCGCAGGAATTATTTTGAGCCGCATGAGTCACTCAGTTTTCGACCATGTGGGGTCGTCTCACCCATTGGCAGATGTGAGATGTTTTGCATTTCGTGAAGGGAGGAGCCTATTTGTCCACAAGGAGTCATAAAAGTACCTGTCTTATTGTTATACCTTTCTAGCAAGGCTAAAAACATATTAAAATTGGTACGAATGCCATGAAGTGGTCAAGATGTCATAAAGCTCCAAATTAAGCAGCTTGTCTTTAAAGTTAAGAACCCTGATTGAAAGTCGGTTCCAGCATTTGATATCTGGATTCATCAAACTTGTTAGCCTCATATTCGCGGTCGGATACACTCCTCCGGCTTTAGCAAAGATGTTCGCAAAGAAAGGTATTCTGATTGGAATAATCAAGGATGAGTCCTCAGCCGACACACAACTTGGTTTCAGTCCTCTCAAACGTGTGCTATGCCTCTCTGATGAACTGAAGAATATGTCCCTTCTCTGGGGCCCTACTTTGTGGCATATTTTTCCAACCCTAGCCTGTTGAAAATGAGTCAGATCCTATGCCATGTTTCGAGGATAGCGGGCATGAGCATAACGGGATAGAAATAAATGCCTCGTCATATCTGTGAGATATATTAATCTATCTCTACTATGATAAACTCGCTTTTCTCGCTTTGACTTAGGTTAAGAATCTTTTTCAAAGGCTTCGCCAAACAAGAAGGCTGGTTTCTTATGGGGAACCTGATTCATACTTATGAGGGGTTCACCATTCATCAGACATAATAGAGTCCTACCATCTTGGGACTCTAGCAAAGCTCTCCTAGTAGCAAGAAGGTCATACTACGAGAATGAGACATGAGATAAATCTTCTTGATATTCTGATACTTGGAAAGCAGAGGCCAATATTTCTGCATGAGGATCTTCCCTGAGGTCAACTGCAAGTGAAGAAACAAAAGTTAAAATCATGAAGGATTATTATTGAAATTTTTTTAACTCTACGTAAATCTTAGTCTTCACAAACATGATAATTTTTAAATTGTGCATGCAGTGCAAGAGTCTCTAAATTGCGCATGCAGTACAACAGTCTCTAAATTACGCATGCAGTGCTACAATCTCTAAATTGCGCATGCAGTGTAACAGTCTCTAAACTGTGCATACAGAGTAGTAGTCTCTAAATGGTGCATGACAGCCTCCTAGTTAAGTGAATGCCCTATGACAGATTTGTGCATGATAATTCTCCAAATCATACGTACAGTAGGGAAATATTCAGAAATTGTGCATGTATTATGATAGTTATTGCTTTTGCGCATGCAAGATTTTAGTGCATAGCGCAATTTGAATAAACAAAGAGCGTACAAGATGTTTTAGCCAATACTCTGAAAGAGGTGGCACTTGTTTGCCATAAAAAAAATCAAAGACAGGTATTACAGGAACACTGAAATTGATTGCAAACTCGCTTGTACAAAGAAAAGCCTAGAAAGAAATCCTAGGGAACAATCTAAGTACAATTGTTTAGTTTTTATTCTGGGGGTGACGGTAGAGGCTCGGAAAAGTGCTATCAACTCTGCCTTACTCCTTGGACTATCAGACGCAGTCCTTAGCTCTTGAAGAAATTGCTTTTCAAAGGTTGCCATCCTTTTGCAGGGGTGTGGCACCCTGCTATATATAGTGGTATGTATGTTGAGCCGCATAGATGGCCTGTGGCCACGTGGCTAATTAGCATATGAAGACCCGCTCTTTGGCCGCCATCTGTCGATTTATTGAGATTTTGCTACAGCAAATCTGGGTAGTTAAGACTTGGTCAGCCTGCCACGTGTCCTGTCGCAGGAATTATTTTGAGCCACATGAGTCACTCAGTTTTCGACCATGTGGGGTCGTCTCACCCATTGGCAGATGTAAGATGTTTTGCATCTCGTGAAGGGAGGAGCCTATTTGTCCACAAGGAGTCATAAAAGTACCTGTCTTATTGTTATACCTTTCTAGCAAGGCTAAAAACATATTAAAATTGGTACAAATGCCATGAAGTGGTCAAGATGGGTTCATAAAGCTCCAAATTAAGCAGCTTGTCTTTAAAGTTAAGAACCCAGATTGAAAGTCGGTTCCAACATTTGATATCTGGATTCATCAAACTTGTTAGCCTCATATTCGCGGTCGGATACACTCCTCCGGCTTTAGCAAAGATGTTCGCAAAGAAAGGTATTCTGACTGGAATCATCAAGGATGAGTCCTCAGCCGGCACACAACTTGGTTTCAGTCCTCTCAAACGTGTGCTATGCCTCTCTGATGAACTAAAGAATATGTCCCTTCTCTGGGGCCCTACTTTGTGGCATATTTTTTCAACCCTAGCCTGTTGAAAATGAGTCAGATCCTATGCCATGTTTCGAGGATAGCGGGCATGAGCATAACGGGATAGAGATAAATGCCTCGTCATATCTGTGAGATATATTAATCTATCTCCACTATGATAAACTTGCTTTTCTCGCTTTGACTTAGGTTAAGAATCTTTTTCAAAGGCTTCGCCAAACAAGAAGACTGGTTTCTTATGGGGAACCTGATTCATACTTATGAGGGGTTCACCATTCATCAGACATAATAGAGTCCTACCATCTTGGGACTCTAGCAGAGCTCTCCTAGTTGCAAGAAGGTCATACTACGGGAATGAGACATGAGATAAATCTTCTTGATATTCTGATACTTGGAAAGCAGAGGCCAATATTTCTGCATGAGGATCTTCCCTGAGGTCAACTGCAAGTGAAGAAACAAAAGTTAAAATCATGAAGGATTATTATTGAAATTTTTTTAACTCTACGTAAATCTTAGTCTTCACAAACATGATAATTTTTAAATTGTGCATGCAGTGCAAGAGTCTCTAAATTGCGCATGCAGTACAACAGTCTCTAAATTACGCATGCAGTGCTACAATCTCTAAATTGCGCATGCAGTATAACAGTCTCTAAACTGTGCATACAGAGTAGTAGTCTCTAAATGGTGCATGACAGCCTCCTAGTTAAGTGAATGCCCTATGACAGATTTGTGCATGATAATTCTCCAAATCGTACGTACGGTAGGGAAATATTCAAAAATTGTGCATGTATTATGATAGTTATTGCTTTTGTGCATGCAAGATTTTAGCGCATAGCACAATTTGAATAAACAAAGAGCGTGCGAGATGTTTTAGCCAACACTCTGAAAGAGGTGGTACTTGTTTGCCATAAAAAAAATCAAAGACAGGTATTACAGGAATACTGAAATTGATTGCAAACTCGCTTGTACAAAGAAAAGCCTAGAAATAAATCCTAGGGAACAATCTAAGTACAATTGTTTAGTTTTGATTCTGGGGGTGACGGTAGAGGCTCGAAAAAGTGCTATCAACTCTGTCTTACTCCTTGGACTATCAGACGCAGTCCTTAGCTCTTGAAGAAATTGCTTTTCAAAGGTTGCCATCCTTTTGCAGGGGTGTGGCACCCTGCTATATATAGTGGTATGTATGTTGAGCCGCATAGATGGCCTGTGGCCACGTGGCTAATTAGCACATGAAGACCCGCTCTTTGGCCGCCATCTGTCGATTTATTGAGATTTTGCTACAGCAAATCTGGGTAGTTAAGACTTGGTCAGCCTGCCACGTGTCCTGTCGCAGGAATTATTTTTAGCCGCATGAGTCACTCAGTTTTCGATTATGTGGGGTCGCATGAGACTTATGCGGCTAAGTCGCAAACTTTCTTAGCCCACATATAGCTTAAGGATTTAAGCCGCATAGATTCTGTATCTTGGCCGCATAAAGCTCATGCGGCTTGGGTCACAGTCACCCTTGGCCGCATAAAGTTCAGAGACTTTGGGGCCGCAAATGTTTGATCCGCATAAGGTTCATGCGGTTTAGGTGACACTCCTTCTGGCCGCATGAAAGCGTATGAACCCTGCTTTTTGGGGACGTCTCACGTCTTATCTTTTTGTCAAAGTGTCAGAGCTGTCATTTTTTTTAGTTGTGACAGAACTTGTCAGCTTTATCAGACGAACTGATTCTCTTGGCCACATATCTTTCTTCTACAGCTGGTTGTCGATGGGCCACATAAGGCAGTGAATCTGTCATGCGGCTTACCTTTATGCGGACCAGTTTGGCCCAAAGTACGTATGCGGCAAATTGTGATCCGTATGAACCCCATATTTTCTATGCTTCTACAAGACCCCCTTCAAAGTTTTCAAATTGCAAATTTGGAATACTTTGAATAAGAAGCATGAAAATATGTCAAGCCGCAGGGAGTCTTCAAGTCGCAGGGATTTTTTGAGCCGCAAAGAAATCTTGAGCCGTAGGGAAATCTTAAGCCGCAGGAAAATCTTGAGCCGCAGAGGGACTTCGAGTCGCATAGAGACCCCATTAGCCTGCCAGCTGTCACTGCTGCATTTAATTTTCTTGATTCAATTTTGGATTTGGGTTCTCTTTTCGAGATAAAGTCGACGGTTACGAGGGATAAAATCCCCAAATGTCATTATTATTTTTAATGATCTCGAGAATCGAAGCGACACTTTTTTAGAAACTCTATAAATAGGGGTTTCTTTGAAGATAATTTTTTTCTTTTACCTTCTTCTCTTTCGTCTTCGTCTTCCTGTCTCAACGGCTCTAAAAGCTTCCAAGTTGACTGGTACTGTGGCCAAAGGAAAAGGACTTGCTTCTCTGTCGAGAGCGGCAGGCTCTCCTCCCATTCATTCCAACGTGCACCCCCTATCAAAGGTAAGGACAGTGGGAAGACGATGGCCATATCGTATGTTTTATACGCGGGCCTGTGCTATTTCGCTTTCTGTGCTTTAAGCTTGGTCGATGCGTGCCATATCTCAGTTGGACCATATGTGTTCTGTATGATAGGGCCGTATGGGCTGAGTCGCATAAGCGCTGCACATTCGAACCTGAACCGCATAAGTGACCCAGGACTGATCCGCATGAATACTGCATAACTGTGCCGCATAAGTATCTCCTGATTAAGCTGCATGGGTGTCTCATGTTTTGAGCCGTAGGAGCACTTCGTGACTAAGCCACATAAGTACATCATTACTGAGCCGCATGAACACTGCGTGACTGAGCCGCATAAGTACCTTATGAGAGCCTCATGACTGAGCCACATGAGCACTTTTTGACTGAACGGCCTAAGTATCTCTCGACTGTGCCGCATGAGCACTGTATGACCTAGTCGCATGCGTCTCATGTTTTTTAAGCCGCCATGTTGCATAGGTTCTGTTTTGGCTAGGTCACATGGATGAAGGGATGAACTTCTTCTAACTTTTACTTCTTATTTGTCTTTTGCAGTGAACTTGCCCATAGCTCCATCGGGGGAGCTCCTGATAGGATATGCCCAATCTGCGTTGGGTGTGAGATTGGACCAGATAGTCGAACACGTATTGACTTAGATTACCCGCAATCAACCTGAGGCCAGGTTAAGGGAGATCAGGAAGCAATCATTTTCTTACTTACTCAGTATGATGAATTTCGAAAAGCTAGGGGACATTCATCTGAAGCCCGAATTCTTGTTCGGAGATGCTATAGTTGTCTCGAACCCCCGTACCCTGGAGCTATTTGAGAACTGGGATTTTCTTTCCAACGGACTATCGATTCATCTTCCTCAGATGGAACGCCACTTTTCTCTGTCAAGTTTCAACATGGTGCCTATCAAGAGGCGAATGGCGGACCCATAACTCAGGATCGGCAAGCAATCTTCGTAGGCAATATTTATTATAATAGACGAGTGCGGTCAGAGGTCGCGACCAGGGAGTCGGTCAGTTGTTTTGTCGTCGGGCTAACCCCCGGTAGTTTCATAAATGACCTGAGGCCCAATAATCGATTCTCTGAGGCCAACACTTTCCTGAACCATATTGTCCGTAAAGGATCGTATCCTATAGGTAGACTGTCGCTGCAGAATTGGATGTGTCATTCCCCTCCATGGGTCAACTTGATGCTCTGGATTCTGTCGACTTATGGGGATACTTTACAGCAGCTCGGCCTCTACTATGCCATAAGGGGCACTTGCTATGGCCTTCCTATGAACGCAAAGCTGTTCATAGCACTCCTCGAGATGTATAATCGTCGTACAGGGACTTTTTATACACCTGCTAGGGTGATGGGGCTCGCCCTTCACGAGATGCATGACGTCTCCAAGTTGCCCTGGGGAGATGAAGTTTATGAAGAGTATACTCCCACGAATGAGGAGTTTGAGGAATTAGAGCGGCGATTTCTCGGGTTCCTTGCCATTTACTGGGAGGTGTTATGTCATCATAGCACTTGTCAACAAATGTCAAAGAAGAATGATGAAAGTTCTGAGGGGACCCTTTCTCACACCAAGGCCTGGGTCAGTTACATGTTCGACCTTGGCGCCTCGGACCGGGTTGTCCCTCGGAGCCCTCAAACTCGTGCAGAAGTAGATGTTCAAGTGCAAAGTGCCAAGAGAACCAAAGCTTCTGGTGATAGATTCGGAAGCCAGTCCGACACATTCAGCTACTTCTATCACGATACCCAACACTTGTCCAATAAGGCCATCTTGGCTGGATTTCTGATGGTATGACTGAAGATCTGTGTGGTCTCGGGGGGGGGGGGGCTGGTTCGATTGAGAGAATCAGCCGCAACCTAATCCTCCCTACTGTCAAGTTGGTTTTCGGAGGCAGGCTAGCTCTACTCCCAGCTATGGTGTGCAGCATCCATCGGGGTCTTCGTAAATTTACAGCCAGAACCATAGCTTGTGACATTATGAATGATTTCAACCGAATTGAGCTACCCTACCACTATCTGATGGGGTGGCTGCTAATGCACTGCCCCTCTCTGATGCGGCCTGGTCCTGAGGGAGTACGATGATTAATGATGCATTCATCTATCAGTATCATGATATGCCTTGGACCTGTTTGACCATGTTCGAATGCCGTGTTGCGCTCGTGCGGGTGGACAACTACTTCTTCTTTGTGTCGGTCCCACCTTTTACTGATGAGGAAATGAGGCATCTTTATCTTGATGGCAGTGTCGCACCCCAGATTCTATCCGAAAAGATGTTCCGCTGGTTGCAGAATATTCGTCCTGTACGTCTGGTGTACCGCAACCATAACGTTGCCTTCTTGGAACCTTACTTGCCCAGCCGGTACTCTAGACTATTCAGGTACTACCAGTTGTTTTTGGACAACCCGAGTCCCTGCTTGGGTTATGAGGGCGGCGTCCTAGATGGTATCCGGGCCTGGCATTACTACAGTGCTGTCTGCACTTAATCCATCTTCTCTCTTCCTGATACCGGGGGCTTGGTGCACATCTCGTACATGGCAGCACTCCATCACGTCTCTGTGAATGGGCCTCCCCATGACTTCGATGCGAGTACCAGTTTCATAACTGGTACTAAGCTGGCGGAAAAGCGCGAGGAGTCCAAAAAGAGGAACATGGCAGGGAAGGCGAAGACCGTTGAAATCTCTGACTCCGATTTTACTGATACGGAAGAGGAGGATGAATATAACGATCTATTGCCCCCTATTAGTATTCCAGTGACGCGCTTGCCTTCTCCTGTGCCGAGTCCTTCACCTAAGCGAAGTAAGTGCGGACCTTCCGTTGCTAATAGGCCTCGTTCTCAAAAACGGGTTGCGTTCAGGAATCGGGGTTTCGACCTCGTGGGAGAGGGCAGTGATGCCGAAACCCTTTCGGAGGTGGGTTTCATTCCGGCCGACCACCCTATTATTTTTGGGACTTTATCTTATTGTTGCTCCTTCTTTCCTTTATACAGTCTTTGGAGGAACTAAACTCTCCGGAGCCTGATGCTGCCTTCGAGACCCCTCCAGTTACGGGCACCCTGGTCGAAGAAGGTACAAATCTTACAGAATCGAATATCAAGGTTGCAGGGTCTCAGTTGGTCGCAACCGACCCAGCTTCACCTTCTTTTGGATTGACCGGGGCTGGAGTGACATATGTAAGTGATTTGGATATTGCTATAGAGGAGGATATGGGGGCAGTGGGAGGAATCATGACTGTCCAGAGCGAGTCGCGGTCTCCACCGCCCTCCCCTGGTAAGCTATGTCATATTCTTACCGACAAGGAGGTTCATTCGCTCTTTCTTCATATCCTTCGAGTCAAGCTGATGGTTGGTTATTCCGGACCTATAGGACCTGCCTCTCCACTAACGACGGTGGATATGACCGCGGAGGAGGATATAGCGGATGACGTCGGGGTGGACCTCTTGCTGAAGAGAAAAAATGGACCTCCCCTCCTTCAAATAGAAAAGAACCCTGCTGAGCCGAGTTCAGAGCCGCTTATACCAGAAGTACCAATAGTAGAGGTGGTGGTTCCTATACCAGCATCAGTGGATGCAGGGTTGATTGAAGCTTCTTCTTCCTCGGAGACTGAACTCTCCACTCTACCTAGTCTTCGGCTTCTTCGGGCTGCAGAAGATGAGATCGCTGCTGTGCGGGAGTCTCATCGCTTGGAGTTTGTTTCCCTTCTGACAGGGTCATCAAGCTCCGCTATGCCTTCTTCTCACACACCTTCAGGTTCTTTGGCTGATATTCCTTCAACACCGTCATCTTTGGAAAATCTAGACGAATCGTCGAGGGATATAGTTGAGAGCTTCTACCGTCATCTAAAACGAAGGGTTGAAGCTGCTTCAATAAGAGGGACTTCATTTGTTGTGGCCTGTCACTGCGCCCAAGGCCAGATTGACCTGCTGAGGACGCTTCCGGGTGGAGAAGGGGTGGCCGTCCTTCTGGAGCACAAGCTGGCAGAGGCTAATCAGTACCTAATCTAGTTACAGAAACTGCGGCAAGTCGATATGTCTGCTGCGGTGGAGCAGGAGCATGCTTTCCTTATAAAAGTAGTAGAAAAGGTGAAGGCTGTTCAAGAGATGACCAAGCCCACTTTGGAGAAGGATCTCCAAAGCTGTCCCTTAAATATGACAAGCTAACCCGAGAGGAAGAGATTTGCTTGACTCGCGAGGAGACCACCGCTCGTGCTATAACCAAAACTAACGATTAGCTCATCCAGCTCCAAGCCAGGCTGACATCTCTGGGGATTGAGCTCTAAGCCACTCGTCAGGAGAGAGAAAAGATTTGTAAGGAGACTGATGAGGTCATACGAACCTCTGCCGCTCTAGAAGGTGCATTGAAGAAACTAGAGAAAGACTGACAGGCTCATGCACATCTTGAGGATGCTGAAAAGCTATCCCAGGAAGCTGAATGTCGAGCCAGACTGAGAATTGAGCGCTCAACTGCGCAGCTGGAAGACGTTCTCATCAAGCTATGTGTTGCTGATGAGTAGTGGACTTTTCTTCTCCTTTTTTTTTTGTGAATGTAAAGAATATCCCCTTGGGGGACTTTTTGTGGACCTATTGCCCCTTTTGTGCATTTGAAAATGCGAGCAAATAGATTTGAATGATATTTTGTGGACCTACTACTCTTTAGTACACCGATGGTACGAGTAATAGATTAGGATAACTTTTATAGACTTATTACCCTTTTTGTGTACTGGCGATGCGAGTACTGATAATAAGTGGGGAGAAGACCAACATATTTACTCAGAGGTAATGAGGACATGGTAAATATGGGTCTAAAGTAGAGCCTCCCTACTCAGAGGTAATGAGGACGTGGTAGGAATAGGCCTAATAGGGGTACACGGAACCACTCAGAGGTGCTATTAACGTGGAAGTTCTATGTATTGGGTAGTTTATTTGTGATGGACGGGAAAACAACTCAGAGATAATATGGACGTGGTTGTTTTTCCCGTTGGGGAATTTTGTGGACCTATTACCCTTTTTGTGCACCGACGGTGCGAGTAATAGATTAGGATAAGTTTTATGGACCTATTACCCTTCTGCGCACCGGTGGTGTGGGTAATAGATTTTGAAGCAAAATCCAACAGAGTTAATATAGACGTGATATATGGTAGTCGAAATATCAAAGCGAAAGTTCAGAGGTATCAATATACATGACTTGTCACCCGTAGAGATGCAATGTGAGTCCCCTCGGGGGGAAAGAACAGAGTGTAAGTTCAGAGGTACCTGATGTACATAACTCGACACTCTAGGTAGTATATTATTATTATTATTTTTTCTAATCGGCAACCTCTTTTGTCCACGGGGATTACATCCTTAGGAGAAGGACTATCCGTCTGTGCCACCAGGTATTTGGCGAGTTCTACGTCCTCTTCGGCTACCCCCTGCGATCCCAAAGGTTGGGATGCCGTCTTGGGCAACTTGACCACCAAGATTTGGACTTGTGATATTAGCTTGCCTGAGTATGTCGGATCGGCACTTAGTTGCCGGCTCGTCTTGGGAAGATGGGTGATAATTGGCTCGGCAAGGGACTTTGTGTCTTCCGACTGCCTTTGAATGGATTTTGGCAATCGGATCACCATTGGCCCTATGACAGGCTTTGGCTCTTGTCTTTGGGAGCCGGATGACCATTGGTTCCGACTGTGCAGCTTGGACGAGAGAACCGGGCACCTCTTTATGCAAAGTTGCGACAAGGGGTGCGGCTTTGCCTGGTTTACGGGTTTGGAGATGAATTATCAAGGGTTCCTCTGGCCCTGTGATGGTCTCCAGTTTGTTAGTGATGTACTTCTTGGATTCTTCATATAGACAAGCCTCCGAAGAATAATAAGACTCAACCCCTTTAAAGGGATCAATGTTGGCGAATTCAGTCTTCACGAAGCCGTGCTTACTGACATACTTGAAGCACTGGTGGAGGGTGGATGGCACGATCATTTAGTCATGTATCCACGGATGCCCCAAGAGGATGTTGTAGGGCGTGTCTACCTCTATGACATAGCAGGTAACCTCCTTCTTCAGGTCACCAATCTGACATTTCAATCGGATCTTCCCTAGGGGATAGCTCCTTCCCGAGTTAAAACCGCTAATGGTAGTGTTGGTCGCCGCTAGCCGATGCATAGGGATGCCAAGAAGTTGGAGCAAGCTTTTCGAGATGATGCTTATTGATGAGCCAGGGTCGATATGCATCCGATCCACCTTGATGTCGCCTATGTATCCAGTGTAGTATAAGGGGCGATCATGCAAGTTGGACTTGATCAACATGTCCTGTGGAGTAAATATGATATTGGGTATTGCATCTGTGCCATCGCTGCCCAGTAGATCTGTTGGTGGGTCTTCCCCTGGAGGCTTGACCTGAGCTAAGTAGGCGTCAGCATTTTGGAGTGCTTCGCTTAATGCGACACGAAGATCCTTGGAGAGCCTTAGGAGCTCGTACAATGACAACTTTGCTGGCGTATTAGCCAATTATGCTAATATGTCAAAGTTGTAAGGTCTCTCCAGTCCCTGAGGTACATTATTACGGAATGGCCTGTCGAAGCAGGTTTTCTTTGGCTTGGATTTATCCACCAGTGGAGGCTGAGATGGCCTTGGAACATCAGAAGGAGGCAACGTTGCCAGTTGAGGATCTTCGACTGAACTATCCCGTGCGGGCTGGACTTGTGCTCCAGACCGGATAACAATGGTCGCAGCTTCCTTAGCCTCGGCTAAAATTGTATGGCAGGATCTAGACTTCCTACCCTTTTTCTTGTTAGTAGGAGATGACACCTCCCGGGTAACTTCGGGCACTAAGTCTGGATGCACCCACATGATCTCTCCTCACGATATGGTGAGAGGTACCAATCCAGATGTCTGGCTCCGGACGGGTGGAAGATTAGTAACCTCCATCGTTGCCCGAGGGACAGGTATTACCCCGTCTGGAGTACTTGTTGGAGGAAAGTCGCCGAACTGAATTGACACCATGTTCGCTGCCACGGTAACCTCTTCAAAGTCTATCGACAAAGCTTTAGAGTCGATAAGACTCTGAATGTACCGCTTTAATTGGAAGCAGTCATGAGTGGAATGATGGACATAGCGGTGGAAGTGACAATATTTTGGGTCCTCCATTTCCGCCGCTCGGGACTCGCACCTTGGTGGAGGGAGCTGGATCGTACCCCCTTGCAAGAGCATATCGAAGATAGGTTTGACATGGCTATCTTCAAATGAGTAATTCACTTTGGGCCACTGACCTTCCGCCTGTTTTTGTTCGGGCTTCTGGGTCGCATCAGCGACCGTGGCTTGTTTGCCCTTATTGTCCCGGTTGGAGGTGGTGCCACTGTTGTTGTTGCTGGAGGTGGAACCATGACGTCTGCCCTTATCTTCTCTGTCCGGGATGTGTAATACTAATTGACGAGCCTTCTTTAATTTTGCCTCTGTATTGGTAGCACTTGTGGTGAAGGTCGTCCAATCCCTGAACTGATCGTCACCCATCCAGAGGCTAATTGCGGGGAGTAACTTCTTCTGGCAGATTTTAATCAAGGAGCTCTCGGGATTGCCTTGGGACAATCTCATTGCGGTTTGGCGGAACCGCTCGATATAGTTCCTTGTTAGCTCCCTCTCTCCCTGAACGACGTCCATGAGAGATAACATCGTTACATCATGCCCCACTTCGTAGAATCTTTCCAGGAACATGTGCTTGAAGCCGTCAAAAGAATGGATGCAGTTATCGGGAAGGTTGCGGTACCAGTCGAACGCGATCCCCTCCAATGCTCCGATGAATAATCGCGTGAGGATGGCGTCACTATACGGCAAGTGGTCGGTTGTGACTTCAAAGTAAGTCATATACCGACTAGCAGAGGTCTTCCCGTCATAAGAATCGATATGGAACGTCTTGTACCGTGGTGGAAAAGGTATATCTCTCCATGCAACGGGATATGGCTGCCATATTCTGAGGTCCTGAGAGGAGTCTCGGGCATTGAACATTGCTCGAAGCTCCTAGACTTCCCTCCTTGCCTCCTTGGCTTCTTCTGCAGCTGAAGGAACGGATGCTCCTAAGGGATCATCACCCAAAGGAGGGACGATCGTGTTGGAGTCCGCGTTGACTGCGGGTCCCAAGCTTGTTTGTCCGGGCGTCCTTGTCGGTTGGGTTAGCAAGGCGGCTTTGATTTCATCCACGGACTTGACCAAGGACGGGAGCATGGCTTCAAGTACTTCTAGACGTTGTCGATCAGAAGGTGCTTCATGATCATCGTCAGCCATAAAGACTGTCCTCACGTGGGTAGAGATGGAAGGGATCGTAGTAGAGGTGTTCTCTGTGCCATACCCTTGTATAGAGAAATCGTCGAGAAATGTCAAAATATCATCTTCTTCGGACTCTGAAGGGTGCTACCCCCTGTGCAGGAAGCCGCATCATCTTGGTGAGGGTGGTGGCCCTCAGGGAAGTCCAAGTCTGTTGCACAGTTCTGGGGGACCTCTACCCTCTGTATGTGCTCTTGGTACACCAGATTGTCGCATATATTGAGGGGACTGCTACCCCCAGCTTTATCTACTCTCAAGGAGGCCGAAGGTGCACCCCGGGTGCTGGAAGCTTCTTTTTGGATCGAGTGCCTAAATAGACACCCCCTGTGGTTGTCGGTGGGAACCCTCCAGAGGAGGGTCTCCTTGCAATACTGGCTGAGACTGCCAGGTTAGAAGAGCCTGTCTTCTTTCCTCCCTTGCCGGGGGAACCTTTTGAGTCAAATTACAGGAGGCGAAAGGAAACTCCCCGTCTCCTGGAATTTGCGCCTGTTTCTTGAGTTGTTGTCGGACAGGTGCTGACTGCTACAGTCGTTAGAAAACTGACTGCCGACCTTCAGGTACTGCTGATTTATCGCAGCAGCAGTTGATGATGACTCGGGTGCAACGACGTCCCGAGAGGGACTCATTGCATGCCAATGCTGCCACCTTGCGTTTGTGAGTAATCACCTCATGCAAGTCGGTAGCAAGCTGATCTACCTTTGCACCAAACTTGTGGACTCGGGTATCCCGAGCGCACGGGTACTTAGGTATCATGTTTGCTCCCTGATCCGTGCCTAGTAAAAGCACTTGCTCTGGATCGTTGGAGGGAGACTTTAAAGACCCACCCTGTTCGTTAGCCCTGGGGGACTGGACGCGGGTGGTTCTGTACAACTTTCCATCAGGAGCCCGTGTAATAGTTAACGGGGCCCGCTGACAGTCAGTAACTTGGACAGTTGACTGGGTTTGTTCGGCCCGCAATGCCCTAGACTTTTTTGACTTAGCGCCCGAAGGCGCATAGTAAAAAGAATCTAGATTGATACATCCCACATTCTCAATAGGCCGCGTGGAGTCGGGCCCGCATGAGAGATGGTTGAACATAGAGCTTCTGACAGGCCGCATGAGACATCCTGTCTAAGGCCAGGGTTGGCTGCAGCATGGGCTATCTTCCTGCGGCCAGAACTGGCTGCCGCATAGGCAATCTTTCTGCGGCCAGAGTTGGCTACCGCATGGGCCATCTTCCTGCGGCCAGAGTTGGCTGCCGCATGAGTTGTCTGCCTGCGACCAGAGTTGGCTGCCGCATGAGTCGTCTGCCTGTGGCCAGAGTTGGCTGCCGCATGAGTTGACTTCCTGCGGCCAGAGTTGGCTGCCGTATGAGTCTTCTGGCTGCGGCCAGAGTTGGCTGCCGCATGGACGACTGCCCATCTCTCTTATGCGGCTTCTTCTTTGTCCGTATGGATTTCCCTTGTGCTTCCAAAAAATTAGCATCGTAGTATTTTCCTCTGCTGGATTTAGGGGCAGTGGGGTCCTCTGCGGTCGGAAGCAAAGCCGCAGGAGAGCTTTGGTCACCGTCTTGGGCTGCAGAAGGAGCTTCTTCGAGAACTTGGTCGGGGGCAACAGTTTTGTACGCCGACGTCCTGTGAGTCCTCTTTGGGTTGGATCGCTTCTGTGACGGGCTGGTGCTCCCTTCAGTGAGCAATTCTTCGAAGGCTTATTGGTCAAAACGAACCACAAGCATCTGCTGTGTAGAGCCGAGCTTGGACGCGTCAGATTGCGTCACCAACTTCTCATCAGAAGAGAAGGATGTTCCCAGCAGAGTCGTCATCGTGTTTGTCATAAAAAAAATCAAAGACAGGTATTACAGGAACACTGAAATTGATTGCAAACTTGCTTGTACAAAGAAAAGCCTAGAAAGAAATCCTAGGGAACAATCTAAGTACAATTGTTTAGTTTTGATTCTGGGGGTGACGGTAGATGTCACGCCCCAGAACCAGAATACTGGAGAGCGGGGGCAGACATAGCCAGCTACGTATATGAAATGGATTCCATCTCGCTATACGGTCACGGCTGTCTAGATACATGAGGGTTTACTACAAGCCAACAGTCTCCTATGGTCATGAACAAGCCTAATGTCTCAATCACAAGCAAGTAAGTAAATGTTACAAGATGTATGATCATTAAACATACAATAATAAGGCATCCCAAATATTACATATTCAGTTGATCATGAAGCTAGTCGTTATAAAATGTTAGGACTAGCAAGAGTTTTAGTCATACATGATCAACCCTAGGATATGTCAATCATGTTACAGCCCGTAGGCAGACAGTAAGTAAGTGCAATCGAGCTAAACAGGTGCTCGTTGGCTAAACGCCTCAAAAGAATAATTTTTTACAATAAAGTGGGAGATCAAAAATAAACCCACTCGTTGCCAGGGTTCCGTCTAGTGGCCACCATCTGGCTGGAAGGTCGGTAGATCCTCTGGAGTTGCTCCGAAATCTGGCCATACAAAACCAGCTGGGTCAGACCCCAGAAAGAGCAAGTGCCACAAAGGAAGGCTTTACTTAGGAACTAAAACCAGCAATTAGCACAATAGTATAAATAAGTTAAGAACGGGAAATAAGAAAATACATCAGGATGATATACGACGAGATAACCATGGAACTATTCAGATAACCAGGTTACAACCCATAAACCAAACAAGGACCGGGGTTGTAACCCTTCGTCTGAACAGAACTTGGAGTTCTCACCATTTATTGGTAAAATAAATACAAGCATTCTGGTCATGCAGTAATCAGGATCAGGACAAGACTAGACTGGTTAGACTCCATCCAATCATTTCACGGCCAAGCAAAAATTATGGCTTGATACTTTAACTAACTAGGGTTATCACAAGCCTAATTACTAGCAAGATGCAGTGAGAATCTTCCACAGCCACAAGCCCTGCAGACCATCCAGGTTACCCGGGTTAAAAGATTAGAGTTGAATTCAGGTGGGTACATCGTCCAGGAAACGAATGTACCCTTAGGTAGCTTGAAGGGTGCAACACATGACAGTGTGCTGGAAATATGCCCTACTCGACGGCAGGCTACAGATCCCAAGGCGTGCCCAGGTAACGGGATTGCCTGTAGCTGGGAGATCTCTTTATGACTAATGTATTAATCTAGTTATTTAGCCTTAGTCCATTTCAGTAGGTACTCATGACCGTGGTACTCAGGAGTCCCCTCCTAGACATGATGTAAGACATGACTGGATTATTTGTACAAGCACAATCGCCCACGGTGTCCAGGATTAATTATACAGGTCATGTCATGTCAGGTAGCCGTCGCAACAGCTGTTCAAGATAATCATGTCAGGTGTACTTGTCAGGAGTGCGCCACGACGGGCCACTATCATGTCATGTTAGTCATGTCAGGAGTGCACCACTATGGGTCACTGTCATGTCATGCTCAATTATCATTTCTAAACATATTAAATAAATTCATGATTTATCAAGTTCATGACAAAAGGCGTAAGGATATAAAATGGACGTAAAATATCTAATAAAATATTAATACACAGGGCTATAGGAGAGCCATACGGCTAAGGCATATGCGGCCAGGAATGATCTCATGCGGCTGGAAGAGAACAGCCAATGCGGCTGAATTGATATGGGTTTATGCGGCCCAAAATCTGAGTTCATGCGGCTCGGATAGATCGGTCTCAAGGCAGTACGGGCGCACACGCATGCGGTTGCAGGAGCTTATGCGGTCAGGAAGGGAAGGGTCTCATGCGGCTAGCGATGGATGGGTCTATGCGGCTGGCTGACCAATCAAGTATATGCGGCCGGGGAGGAGCAACCCATACGGCTGCGGGGAAAAATGACTATGCGGTCAAGGGAAGCAAACCCATGCGGCTGGGAGACTGCGGTCTATGCGGCTCGCGAGTGTTGAGTTCATGCGGCTCGGAATGGGCGAAGTCCCATGCGGCTAAGGGAAAGGCTCAGTCATGCGGTTAAGTAAGAAGGACTTCATGCGGCTGGAAGGAATACTTGCCGCATGAACTTGTCATGCGGTCAAGTCAAGGCAATAGTGCATGCGGTTGGAACTGACTTGCCGCATGAATGTTCATGCGGTCAAGTGCTACCATGCGGCTCGGGACTGTGCTTCTTCTCTAAATTTCCGAGAAGAAGTACACCATAAGCCATGGCTTCCAAGCTGCATAACTCTATCATCCGGAGCCCAAATCCGAACTTCCATAGGTCAAAATAGGGTAGAACGAAATTCTCTACAACATGGAACCATCAAAACTCAGAAATAACAAGATTAAGTAGATCAAAACTCAAGAATTCCAAAAATAAAATAGACTTAGATCTACAAGAATCTAGCCATGAAAAGAGGAAATGCCAAGTACTAAAGTAAGTTAAAATGTTGTAAGGAAGAGAATGAAGCAATAAAATTTGAGTTCCTCCATGAAGCAAGTTGCACTTTCCTAGACCTCTCTCTCCCTCTCTGGTAGGTGAAGTAGTAAATTGAAGAAGAAGAAGAGTAATGAAGAGAGAGAAAGAAGAATGGTAATAAATACCAAAGGTGGTGGTAGGTAGGGGGTTCATCCATGGTTCATGATGAACCAAAAACAATCCCAACCGAACCAAGCCAACCCCGGGCCAAGAATAAACCGAGCCAAGAAGGAAAAGCTAAGCCAAGAATTAAGCAATATAAGATAAAATACGTATACGTATTCCAAATACGTAATACGAACCACAGGTATTACAGTAGAGGCTCAGAAAAGTGCTATCAACTCTGCCTTACTTCTTGGACTATCTGACGCAGTCCTTAGCTCTTGAAGAAATTGCTTTTCGAAGGTTGCCAGCCTTTTGCAGGGGTGTGGCACCCTGCTATATATAGTGGTATGTATGTTGAGCCGCATAGATGACCTGTAGCCACGTGGCTAATTAGCACATGAAGACCCGCTCTTTGGCCGCCATCTGTCGATTTGTTGGGGTTTTGCTGCAATAAATCTGGGTAGTTAAGACTTGGTCAGCCTGCCACGTGACCTGTCGCAGGAATCATTTTGAGCCGCATGAGTCTTTCAGTTTTTGACCATGTGGGGCCGCATAAGACTCATGCGGCTAAGTCGCGAACTTCTTTAGCCCATATATAGCTTAAGGATTTAAGTCGCATAGATTCTGTATCTTGGCCGCATAAAGCTCATGCGGCTTGGGTCACATTCACCCTTGGTCGCATGAAGTTTGGAGACTTTGGGGCCGCATATGTTTGATCCTCATAAGGTTCATGCGGCTTAGGTGACACTCCTTCTGGCCGCATAAAAGCGTATGAACCCTGCTTTTTGGGGACGTCTCACGTCTTATCTTTTTGTCAAAGTGTCAGAGCTGTCATTTTTGTTAGTTGTGACAGAACTTGTCAGCTTTATCAGACAAACTGATCCTCTTGGCCGCATATCTTTCTTCTGCAGCTGGTTGTCGACGGACCACATAAGGCAATGAATCTGTCATGCGGCTTTCCTTTATGCAGACCAGTTTGGCCTAAAGTACGTATGCGGCAAATTGCGATCCGCATGAACCCCATATTTTCCATGCTTCTACAGCACTGTTTAGAAAATTAGGTAGCACCAACCAGCACTCTGAAAGAAGTGGTTGACGCTGGGCTTTAGTTGGCGCTACCATCAAATGGCATTGCGTATACTGTTCCTTATTTTCCCCGATAAAGTAATCACCTTCGAGAGCAGGATTTACTTCCTCGGCTCTCACCGACGGTGGCACATATTGCGGCACCCTCAATGGCTACGTGCATGGCAGAGCTCCGACGATTCCCTTGCCTTTGTCCGCAGTCGATCTCTTTGCGGACATTGATGATGATCGGAGAACTTTGAAATTCAGAAAGGAGGATACGAAGAGCTCGGGAGAGAAGCTTTTTGAGTAAAAGTTTTTTCTCTCCTCAAAGATATTTATAGCTAAAATCTAAGAGTAACGGCTGCGCAAGTTGCGCGTGAAACTCGGGGTCGATCACATTTCTGAGGTGCGTCAAAAACGTGAAGCTGCTTCTTATTCAAAGTATTTTAAATTTTAAATATTTTGAAATTTGAAAACTTTGAAGGGGGTCTTGCAGAAGCTAAAAATTGCCAAAAGAATACATTGCGCTACGCATAAGTGGCGCCAGAACATATCTACTAAAGAGCGCTGGATAAAGTGTGCTAAAAAGCAAATTGCGCATGATGCTGAGCTACCACGTGGCAAGCTTCCTCGAGAAGATAAAGTGTTTGTTATAATGACTGACAACACGTCAGCCGAAAAAATCCTTTCGAATCTCGAGCGCGCAGCGCTCGAGAAGATTGTGTCAGATTTGTCATAATGATTGTCAGTTGCCCTGTGCTAGTCATTATTTTGCACAAGGTAATCAAACCCTATAGATTCAATATATTAAGCTGATGGAGCCAATCAACAAATTCTGCCAGGAGCCATTCATCAATTGGCACCACTTGATCATCTATCATCCAGGAGCAATTAGATGAAATGGCATGCATGCCACTAATCTCGAAAAATGTGCACATGATATTGCCTACGACCAAGCGCATCTCTCTCACAAAATGCCATGCATCCCAAGCAGTTAAGCCAACTGTTCGCGCAAATGGGTTATGGCGCGCCAATTGCACCGTGCACCAATCAGTTTAACTATCTGACAGTTATTTTAGAACTCTATAAATAGAGTTCAAAATCACTTTTCAAGCATCACTAATGATCATAATCTCCTGACCAAGTTGCTGCAGTACGTTCAAGAGGCTTTCTTCTTTGATATTGCATCGTCCAAGGGATAAAGTGATCATCTTCTGATCAGATTCCTACAATTGTACTTCTCCAGAATTAAAATTGTATTTTTGTACTTTCTTTCTTAGTTTGTAGCACCATTTTTTTTGGAAAACTTTTGTTCTTACAAACAATGTGAACACCCTATCTGTTCTCCGTGTCTAACTGTGTTGATAGCAATCATACATTTCACGTGTGATTTTGCCGTATCGTGTGGATAGCGGTCATACATTATCGTGTGCTATTTTTCGTATTACCCGAGCCATTCACATGTCGAACTTGGTATTTCAAAAGTACTTAGAGGTTAGGGATTTGACATTTTTCTCTTTATAGTTCACATCATACTACTTGTTTTCTTATTTTCACTTTTTACCTGTTTCAATTAAACTATTAGTTAGTCTTACATGCCTACTTGATTACTCTATTTTTAATAATATGACCCAAGAAAGAGACTCAATCGAGCCAGAATTTGCAGTTGCTGAACTTCGTGTAAAGTTGATTGTCCCGAAGAATATGAAAAACCATGCGAAGATGCTGTTCGTGCTATGCCTCAGTTCGACTATAGACCAACATATCATCAATAAACACTATCAAAAATGGGTCTAAGTGGGATATGAAGAATCGATTCATGAGATCTATATAGAAATTGCTGGCGCATTGGTTGCTCCGAACGGCATAACAAGGAACTTCCAATGGCCATACCAATATCTAAATGCCGTCTTGGGTATATCCTGCTCTTTGACTCTGATCTGATGGCACCCAGACTGCAAATTGGTCTTCAAAAACACAGCTGCTCCATCGACATGATGATCTCCAGATGAAGTCCTTGCTGGAATCTTCTTGTCCGGTCCAACTTGGTTGCCACTAAGGAAGGGGCAAACCGACTAAGCCTACTAAACTCTGCCGTATATCCATCGACGGTCCTGTCCATCTGCCGGAGGCTGATGAACCTCTGCTGTAGATCATAATATGACACTGTATCAAAATAGCGAGTCTAAAACCTCTCGCTGAAATCTACTAGGCTATCAGCGCCATAAGAAAACCAAGAAACTAGTAGATAATAGAATGTATCATCACTATTTATAAATCCTAAAATCTGCTGTAAATCATAATATGACACTCGATTAGGATCAATCTTGACTATTCAGAAGAAAACCAAGAAACCAGTGGATAATAGAATGTATCATCACTATTCATAAATCCTGACCATTCAGAAGAAAACCAAGAAACTAGTGGATAATAGAATGTATCATCATTATTCATAAAAATATCTAGACAATATTCATGAAAATATCTAACACTATTCATGAAAATATTTATACAAAAATATCTCGAATAAAAAATGTCTATAAAGTGGGAAATATGCTCGGACGGTATACCGTTGGTACAGACAGGTATGTTGGCGGTATACCGGTTTCGCAAAAAAGTCTAAAAAATTATGTTTTTCTTCGGTCCTCTAGAGTCCAAGAAAATGCAGAATACAGTATAAAATGTGTATCCGTATACAAATACGAATACTGTGAGACGAGTCTCACACATACTTGGGTTGTATATATTATATTTGAGGATTTGGTGATTCTCCGGTCTGGTAGATTATGTCTGACTCTGGATTGTGTTTATGCATTGTGCTAGAACTATTTTATCTTAGTTGCTGTGACTGAGCTATATATTTTATTATTCCCATCTTTAGATTTATATCATGGATGAGATGATCATACACTATTGTGTGGAATGGATGATTATATTTTCTTAGACAGCTTTCTGTCGCCGATACTACAGCATAAGCTAGACATACCCAAGACTCATGCCCGATTTTTGTGTGCGGGTCATGACGGTTTTCATGGTGGCACATGCAGGTCGAGCTTCACAATTAGTGCGAATATCATGGTAGTAATTAGGTTTAGTAGTATTATTACGAGCCTACAGTAGGTCAAGGATTACTAGAAGATTTAAGAAGTACTTCATCACAACTAGGATTTTTGTTCTGCTTGAATATGCTATCTTTAATTCCATTCTTGAATGATTGCTATCTTTCTTAATATATGTCCTTCCTTAATATCTTATCTTGTGCCATATTAATTTCTTCTTGTTTTAATCTGTCCTCAGGACGGTACCAGTGACCAGGGATCGTATTTTAGGGGTAGCTACAGCAGGTGCTGCTTCTGAAAGGTCGACGACTTTTTGACTGGCTCCTCGAGGAGTGACTGAGGCTGTTCCTCTATCTCCATTGGTTTAGAAGATTATACCAGTTTAAGAGATTATATCGACTACTCCAGACCATGGGACAATTCCAGGTCAGGGACCTTTCTGTTGGCATTTATTTTGATTATTAACAGCATCTTCGTAGTTTAGTTTTCTGCGTCTTCAGATACATATCCTCTCAGAAGCTCAACTACATAAAGACTTTCCGTTCAAGAGCATCCATCCTTCGCATCGAAGATTGAAGCAGCTACCGGCGCTCCTTGCATAAGATGGCGTCCTCCTGCTTAGAGTCTTCGTGTCTGTACAAGTCTAGGTATATCTGTAAACACCTAAGGACGGATGACAAGTAAAAGAACAAGTCAAAAATCAAATACCTACAGAGCGGCATACCGGCGGCATGCTTCGGCATACCGACGGTATACCGTTTTTAGAGTCTAGAAAGTTACTGTGACAAATTGTCGGCATACCGGCGGCATGCTTCGGCATACCGGCGGTATACCAATTTTTGTGTCCAGAAAGTTGCTGTGACAAATTGTCGGCATACCGACGGCATGCTCCGGCATACCGATGGTATACCGTTTTTAGCGACCCAAAAGTTGCTGTGACAAATTGTCGGCATACCGACGGCATGCTCCGGCATACCGACGGTATACCGTTTTTAGCAACCCAAAACTTGCTGTGACAAATTGTCGGTATACCGACGGCATGATCCGGCATACCGGCGGTATACCGAGTTTCAAATATTTGGTTTTTGAATTGCTCTGACTAGCATTAATGGCCGCGTTTAATGCTTTCAAACGGTCATTAATATGACCGTTACTATTTGGCCGGTATACCGACGGTATGCCGCTGCATACCGACGGCATGTCGGTCTGCCTGTATTCAGAAGCATTAAATGCGTCCAACTCTTGGTTTCTCAATAAAAGAAAGCCCTCTCTCTCTTGAGGACTTTACCAACTCTTGCCATAAATTTTCCAACAACCAAGAGCTCCACCATTAATACTCTTCAAGCTTTTAATTGTCATCCTCTCCCAAAGTGATAGAGTATTTAAGAGTTGTAAATTTCGATCTTCACGTGTTAGAAGATCAACAAGTTTCTCTTCTCATTTGTTTGAAGTTGGCGAGCCTTCGTAAGAAAACTCGTGTATAGAAGTTGGCGAGTCTTCGGATCCAAACTCGTGTTGAAGTTGGCGAGTTCTTCGGATCCAAACTCGTGTGTACTATTTGACTAAATAGTAGATTTAAGCCGGAGAGAGTTCCGGGACTGGATTGCCTCAAGCGAGGATACCAGGATACATCTTGTGTTTGATCTTCTCACTCTTTACTTTTATTTGTCATATATTGCTTCTGTTGCACTAGTTATTTTTTATTACCCTATTCACCCCCCCTAGGGTTCTACAATTGGTATCAGAGCTTTGTTCTCTTGATTTGGATTTACACCCTTTGAGTGATCCATGGCCTCTAACCCTAGTATCAACACATTCCACAATGAATGACACTCCACAAATAGGCCTTCCCTATTTGATGGAACCAACTATAACTACTGGAAGATTAGGATGAGCATTTATCTGAAGTCCATAGATTTTGATTTATGGGATTGCGTGATAAATGGTCTTCCTACTCCTTCCAGAGTTATTGAGGATCTTGCTTCTGACACCTTTCAGGACACACTTACTGAAAACACCAAGAAGCTTGCGAGTCGAGATGCCAAGACAATGAATGCTCTTTATTGTGCTCTCGACAGTAGTGAATTCAACCGAATCTCTACTTGCAAGACTTCCAATGAGATTTGGAAGTTACTTGAAGTCACACACGAGGGAACTTCACAAGTGAAGGAATCCAAGATTAGTAGACTCACGCAAGAATATGAGTCCTTTAAAATGAAGCATGATGAATCGATTACTTGCATGTTTACTCGTTTTGGTGACATTATTAACCCTCTCTCTTCTCTTGGTAAGGAATATCCTGCTCATGAAAAGATCAGAAAAATTCTTAGAGGATTGACAAAAATTTGGAGTCCTAAAGCTACCGCAATCATTGAGGAGAACGATCTAACAGTCATGAATCTTGAGACCCTCATGGGTAAGCTGATGACTCACGAGCTCGATATGAAGGATCAAGAGGAATCCTCCATACAAGAGAAGGAGAAGGAGAAGACCAAAGAGAAGGAGAAATATCTTGCTCTCAAAACGACTAAGTCCTACTCCAAGGATAGCTCCGACGATAATGAGTCGGACGACGATGAAGAAATAGCTCTCACAGCTAAGCACTTCCGGAAGTTCCTAAAATTCAACAAAGCCAACCGCTTCAGACGGGACAACGAAGAAGATCCGGCGTACTATCAATGCAGAAGACCCGGACACATCAAGAGGGATTGTTCGATGATAAGAAAAGACTCAAGAAGTACGAGAAGCCTAGCAAGAGAAGCTCGTCCTCCAGAAAGTTTGCCAACACAAGCATTTGGTGTGAAAGCGACGCGAGCGACTCCGACAACGACAAGGAGTGCAAACACAATGCCAACGTCTGTCTCATGGCAACCGATGAGGTACTTGATGATTTCTCCTTAAACACTCTTACCTATGATGATTTAGAGAAAGCTATTCTTGAATTGCATGAAGAACACAAAGGTGTTCGGAATAAATACAAGAAATCTCTTAAAGAGGTTGAAGCTCTTCAACTTGAAGTAGAGAGGCTCTCAAGCATCATTATTGATGTGAAGGGAAAATCTCCTGCTTCTGACATGGATGAAATAGAGTCCTTGCGACTCAAGTTTCAAGAATCTCTTGACACCATCAAGAAAAAGGATGATGAGATTCAATCCATGAGAAGCTCTTATGAATTTGCTATGCACAAAGTTCAAGATGCTAATAGGAGAGAATATGACACTTCTATTAAGTATAATGATCTTCTTATGCAGTGTAAGAAATTTGGTAATAAGGACACTACTCATATGCATGCTCCTAGACATCTCCACACTCACCACAATGCTAGGCATACTTCATATATGAACACTACACACAAATCCTTTCCTAGCACAAGGAAAGGACCTTTTATTAAGAAAAATACTTTGTATCATGATTTTTATTATCATCATCACAATACTAATGCTAGAGCTCCTCGCACTAGAGATTCACACATGCATGATTCTCACATATCTTCTTCTAAATCCTCTATGATTTGCAATTACTGTGGCTTGCATGGACATACGACCAATTATTGTCATACAAGGAAACTTGTTGACAAGAAAGTTTTTATGTGGGTTCCTAAGACTAACCCTCAAGGACCCATAAGATCATGGGTACCAAAATGTTCATCTTCAACTTATGTTGTAGGTGAAGAGTCCTTCTCATGCTAGAAGCAAGTGGATTCTCGATAGCGGTTGTTCACGGCACATGACCGGGGATGCTTCATTATTTACAACGCTATCGATGAAGAAGGAAGGACACGTCTCTTTTGGTAACAATCTCAAAGGTCACATTATAGGGAATGGTAATATAGGTTCCCCTCCTTATCCTTGTATTAAGAATGTGTGTCTTGTTACTAACCTTAAACACAATCTTCTTAGTATTAGTCATCTTACCGATAATGGTTATGATATCAAGTTTGTTAAGCTCAAATGTTTCATTACCGATAATTCTAATGGATCTATTGTTTATGAAGGAATTAGAGAAAACAATATCTATGTTTTATATCTTGTTGAAGACACTAACAATGACATGTGCTTAGTTGCTAAAAATGATGAGAGTTGGCTTTGGCACATGAGGCTTGGACACGCCAACATGGATACCATCTCTCGTCTTGCTAACAAGAAGCTCGTAAGAGGACTCCCAAGTATCCCATTCAAAAAGGATATGGTATGTGAAGAATGCGAGAATAGTAAGTTAACAAAGTCTTCCTTCAAATCAATCAACTCTGTGAGTACTTCTAGACCCCTTCAACTTATCCATATGGATCTTTTTGGGCCTAGTAGAGTTGCTAGCCTTGGAGGCAAGCTTTATGCTTTTATTTTAGTTGATGATTTTTCAAGATTTACTTGGGTTATTTTTCTTGCTTGCAAAAGTGATACTTTTCGTGAATTTGTTGCCTTTTATAAACGTGTTCAAAATGAGAAAGGTTTTTCTATTAACAAAATTAGAAGTGATCATGGAGGAGAATTTGATAATGCCGATTTCAAAAATTTTTGTGAAAAGAATGGTTTTGGACATGATTTTGCTTGTCCACGAACTCCTCAACAAAATGGTGTTGTGGAGAGAAAGAATAGAACCCTTGGCGATATGGCCCGGGTTATGTTAAACCAATATAAGCTCCCTCAATATTTTTAGGCGGAAGCCGTTAATACGGCATGTCATGTTATTAATAGGGTCTTGATTAGACCTATTTCTAAGAAGACTCCTTATGAGCTTTGGTTTGACAAAATTCCCTCTATTGAATATTTCAAAGTTTTTGGTTGCAATTGTTTTATTTTGAATACCAAGGATAACCTAGGCAAGTTTGAAGAAAAAGCCTATGAAGGAATATTCCTTGGATACTCTACTCATAGTAAAGGTTTTCGTATTTTTAACAAAAGAAGTCTTATTGTCGAAGAGTCAATCAATGTCTCTTTTAATGAACTCAACTCTTCTACATTCTCCTCTTCCGAGGATATTGATGACATCTCGTTTGGATTGGAGAACTCCTCTATTAAAGATCGTCCTTCTTCATCTAACAATGAAGTTGTGACTCCATCAAAAGAGTCTCCTCCTCTCGAGCCTCCTCAAAAGGATCTCCCAAAAGAATGGAGATTTGTCACCAATCATCCTAAGGAGCTTATCATTGGGGATCCTTCCTCCAGTATTAGTACTAGATCCGCCACTCGTGATCTTTGTGCAAATGTGGCTTTTATCTCTCAAATAGAGCCTAAAAATGTTAATGATGATTTTCTTGATGAGTTTTGGATGATAGCTATGCAAGAGGAGCTAAATCAATTCGAGCAAAGTAAGGTTTGGAAACTTGTCCCAAAACCTAGCAATCATCCCATTATTGGAACAAAATGGGTGTTTCGTAACAAACTTAATGAAGATGGGTTAGTGACTCGTAACAAAGCCCGATTGGTTGCTCAAGGATATAACCAAGAGGAAGGCATTGACTACGACGAAACCTATGCTCCGGTTGCACGGCTTGAATCCATTCGTATGCTTTGTGCTTTTGCTTGTTTTAATGACTTTAAGCTCTTTCAAATGGATGTTAAGAGTGCTTTTCTAAATGGTATTATTAAAGAGGAAGTTTATGTTAAACAACCTCCCGGCTTTGAAGATTTTCAATTTCCTAATCACGTGTTCAAACTTCACAAAGCCCTTTATGGCCTCAAACAAGCTCCCCGTGCTTGGTATGAGCGCCTTAGCTCTTTTCTTGTTTCTCACAATTTTTCAAAGGGGAAAGTTGACACAACAATTTTTATTAAATCCCATAATGGCACTCTCTTATTGGTTCAAATTTATGTCGATGATATTATTTTTGGTTCTACTAACAACACACTTTGTGTAGAATTTGCTAAAGTTATGCAGGAAGAGTTTGAAATGAGTATGATGGGTGAACTTTCCTTCTTTTTGGGGTTACAAATCAAACAAGGACCCAAAGGAACCTTCATCAATCAAGCAAAATATACAAAGGACCTCCTCAATCGTTTCGACCTCGACTCATCCAAATCAATAAGGACTCCTATGGCCACAACGACAAAGCTTGACAATGATAAAGATGGCACATCGGTCGACATTCGTAAGTATAGAGGTATGATCAGTAGCTTACTTTATTTAACTGCTAGCCGTCCTGATATCATGTTTAGTGTTTGCTTGTGTGCACGATATCAAGCCAATCTAAAGGAATCACACTTGTGTGCCGTTAAGCGCATTTTTTGTTATCTCAAAGGCACCATTAACATGGGTCTTTGGTATCCGAAATCCTCATCCTTTGAGCTTCACGACTTTTTGGATGCGGATTTTGTCGGATGCAAGATTGACCGAAAAAGCACTAGTGGCACATGTCAATTTCTCGGAAAGTCTTTGGTATCGTGGTTTAGTTAGAAACAAAATTCTGTTGCTCTTTCAACCACTGAGGCAGAGTATATTGCGGCTGGTTGTTGTTGTGCACAAATTTTTTGGATGTTACAAATACTTTTAGATTATGGCATCTCTCATTCTTGCACCCCTATTAAATGTGATAACACTAGCTTAATCAATCTCACGAAAAACCCGATTTGTCACTCACGCACGAAGCACATTGAAATTAGACACCATTTTCTTCGTGACCATCAACAAAAGGAAGATATTCGTCTTGAATTTATTGATACTACCTATCAGTTAGCCGATATTTTCACCAAACCGCTCCCGGAAGATCGCTTCACCTTCCTTTGCCGTGAATTAGGCATTTTATCCTTTGATCCATAATCCCTCTCGGCCGGCACACCGACGGTATACAGCGGTATACCGGCGGCATGCCGTTTTTCGTTTCAGAATTAGGTTCTGTTTCGAAACTCGGCATACCGTCGGTACACGTCGGCATACCGCCGGTATGCCGGATGGAGGTGGACAGGATTTCAAATACAGCTCTGGGCCCACTTTTATTCTCTCTCTCCTTATTCTTCTCAACCCTCATTAAATTCACTCTCATCCATCTCTTCCCTATTAATTACTCTCTCTTCTTTCAACTTCTCAACATCCCATCACATTTAATACCCATATCTTTACCTCCTCCATTTACTCCTCTTTTTACTCCACTTTTCATATTTCCAACCCACTACCTATTTCTATCCCCCATTACTTTCATCCGTTCCCAACCCACCCTCCCTTCTTCAACATCCAACCTTTCATCTCCCTACCACTCTATTAAAACCCTATTTCTCCTATCTCTTCTCCCTACTCTCTCATCCACTCCAAAACCCTAACCTTCCTCCATGGCAAATCCGAAGCGTCCCCGCTCCTCCTCCTCCTCTTTCTTCAACCCTTTCATCCCGGTAGCTCAACCTCACGGGTATGACCAACGGGTCTTTACCAATTCCTTGGCGGCCGAGCTATGGTTCCAACACTTTGTTCATCACAATGTTTTCAAGGGACGAGCGATAAATTGGAATCTCTTCCCCGGTCACGTCTCCTTGTTTGACGAGGCCGGCCTCTCCTCTCTCCTTCGGCGTCAAATACCCATCTACCCCGCTGCCGTCCGTCTATTCTATTGCAACTTGGTCCCGGACGACGACCACCCCGCCATTCAGTCCATGGTCAATGATCGACACTTCCGTCTCACGTCTCGGGACATCGGGCACATCCTCGGCATCCCGGACAAAGGGGAAGCCTTGCCATCCTTGGCTGCTCTTCACTCCTCGGCGGCGTCACCCTTCGACGAGTTCTGCCGTATCATCTGCAAGGGCCCCAACCCTCCTGCCATCCCAGCCCTCTCTGTACAGCTGGAGCCATTTTACTACGAGCTCCATAGGATTGTGTGTCATACACTCTTTCCTAAAGGCGGGAACTACGACGCCATTACCGGCGATGCCCTCGTGTGCATGTATTATCTTTATGCCCGGAAGCCCCTCTCCTTCTCGAAGACTCTCCTTCTTCTCTTCCGACGTGTCATGCCCGCGGGAAAGCAAAACCTCTACTACGGCTCCCTTATCACTCTCCTTCTGGAAGCCCGGCAAGTTGATCTATCTCTTTGCTCCTCGGATGGCGTCCCTTCCTATCTTGCTGTTTCTCGTTCCCTCAGTGGCGCCTCTACTTCACGTGCCTCGTCTTCCCAAGAGCAACCGGCATCCACTCCTGCTGCTCCCGCATCTACTCCTCCTGCTTTCGGCCGATACATGCTGCTGACTCAGCAGCACTTCGACATGTGCATGGCCCAGGCAGAGGAACAGATGAGGGCTCATACTCGTGGCCTTGGGAATTTGATTCAAGCCCGCTTTCATGATCAAGCTTATTTTATCCAGCGCACCATTCAAGACTGGGACATGTATCTGGATCTCAATCTTCAAGATCCAATGTACCAGGGTTCGCGCTTCTCCGATCCCAATGCCTATGGGTTCATGTACCCGGACGGCATTGATCCTTATGGTGCCTTTCAACAAGCTCAGGATGGTGGAGACGACCCGGCGGACGATTAGGGCTGGCTACCCTTTGGATGATGGTCTCGAATAATGTGTGGTTTAGTTATGTGTGTTTGTTTATTTTTATGTTCTGTCTTTTGCGGTCCTTCGGGGACCTTTGTGTGGTTGATCCTAGTACTTTGCAGTCCTTCGGGGACTTAGTTTATGTCTGTCTCTTGTTATCAAACTCTCGTGGGGAGAGTCTTTTTATTTGTCTTTTGTAGTAATGAACATCTTGCATGTATTAAGCTATCACTTTCATATATAAATACATGCTTTTTATTCTATACTCTTGTTCTCATTATTGCAATTTTTTAAAAATTTGTTTTCCCATCTTTGACTAAGTGACAAAGGGAGAGAAAACGTATTGAGGGGGAGTTGTCTTCCTACGGGGGAGTTACTCCCTGAAGATGCTATCTCTCTATTTTGTCAATTATCAAAATGGGGGAGATTGTTGGTACATTTTATTTTGATTATTAACAGCATCTTCGTAGTTTAGTTTTCTGCGTCTTCAGATACATATCCTCTCAGAAGCTCAACTACATAAAGACTTTCCGTTCAAGAGCATCCATCCTTCGCATCGAAGATTGAAGCAGCTACCGGCGCTCCTTGCATTAGATGGCGTCCTCCTGCTTAGAGTCTTCGTGTCTGTACAAGTCTAGGTATATCTGTAAACACCTAAGGACGGATGACAAGTAAAAGAACAAGTCAAAAATCAAATACCTACAGAGCGGCATACCGGCGGCATGCTTCGGCATACCGGCGGTATACCGTTTTTAGAGTCTAGAAAGTTGCTGTGACAAATTGTCGGCATACCGGCGGCATGCTTCGGCATACCGACGGTATACCGATTTTTGTGTCCAGAAAGTTGCTGTGACAAATTGTCGGCATACCGACGGCATGCTCCGGCATACCGACGGTATACCATTTTTAGCGACCCAAAAGTTGCTGTGACAAATTGTCGGCATACCGACGGCATGCTCCGGCATACCGACGGCATGCTCCGGCATACCGACGGTATACCGTCTTTAGCAATCCAAAACTTGCTGTGACAAATTGTCGGCATATCGACGGCATGATCCGACATACCGACGGTATACCGAGTTTCAAATATTTGGTTTTTGAATTGCTCTGACTAGCATTAATGGCCGCATTTAATGCTCTCAAACGGTCATTAATATGACCGTTACTATTTGGCCGGTATACCGACGGTATGCCGCTGCATACCGACGGCATGCCGGTCTGTCTGTATTCAGAAGCATTAAATGCCTCCAACTCTTGGTTTCTCTATAAAAGAAAGCCCTCTCTCTCTTGAGGACTTTACCAACTCTTGCCATAAATTTTCCAACAACCAAGAGCTCCACCATTAATACTCTTCAAGCTTTTAATTGTCATCCTCTCCCAAAGTGATAGAGTATTTAAGAGTTGTAAATTTCAATCTTCACGTGTTAGAAGATCAACAAGTTTCTTTTCTCATTTGTTTGAAGTTGGCGAGCCTTCGTAAGAAAACTCGTGTGTAGAAGTTGGCGAGTCTTCGGATCCAAACTCATGTTGAAGTTGGCGAGTTCTTCGGATCCAAACTCGTGTGTACTATTTGACTAAATAGTGGATTTAAGCCGGAGAGAGTTCCGGGACTGGATTACCTCAAGCGAGGATACCAGGATACATCTTGTGTTTGATCTTCTCACACTTTACTTTTATTTGTCATATATTGCTTCTGTTGCACTAGTTATTTTTTATTACCCTATTCACCCCCCCCTCTAGGGTTCTACACTTTCTAGCTATCTTAGAGGGTTACCTCCTCTACTACCATTTCCTTTCCCTAGAGGCATGCCCATTGATGGGGCAGAACTATTTGCTCTTATCCAGGGTATGGTGGAAGCTCAGAGAATTCAGGCTGAGGCTCAGAAAGTATAGGCAGAGGCACACAGAGCCTAGACTGAGCTGATAAGGGAGCGCAAGGAGAGTGTTCATCATGTAGTACTAGAGACCTTGGAGAGGGTTATTACGCAGCAGCCCACTCAGTAGCAACAGAAGCGGAATACCATTTCTGACTTCAAGAAGATGTGTATCCGAGAGTTCAAGGGTAAGGAGGGTATCCTTTATGCGGATGATTGGCTTAAGAATATGGAGTGGTTCTTGCAAGTAGCTCAGATTTCGGCGAACATAAAAGGTAAGGCGGTGGGCCTACAACTCTTTGATCTTGTGCTTATTTGGTTTCGGACTGAGCCCCAGTTTTCGGCACCTGGACTGACTTGGGAGATGTTCAAGATCTCTTCAAAAAGAAGTTCTACTCTATGGTGGCTCGAGGGGTTTTGGAAAGTCAGTTCCATAACCTAGTACAGGAAGGATTATCGATCGATGAGTATGCTTCTGAGTTTAGTAGACTGAGCTGCTTTGTAGAGTATATGGTGAGGGATCATGTAGATCGCTCCTACAGATTTAGGAGGGGCTTAGACAAGGATATCTGTGTATATATCACTACGAGTCATGTCACGACCCGGTCCCAATTTCTTGGGTCGAATCGGATCATGCCCAGCCTGCACCGTTGTTGAGACGGCGGCAGTAAGCTGTATCACTCATGCAGGTAATCAACAACACAAATTCTAATTGCCACAACTGTTAATATTTCGATAAATAAAACTTGTCCAAACACAAAGTTTTCAAATACAACCCACAACTGAAATAAAATAATTGTCTTTCACAATATCATAAACTGAAAATAAAACTAATTGGCAATCTCCTCATCATCATCCTCTGGTAGAACAGCCGGGTACAGCTCAGGATCATAGTAACTACTAATCAGTAGCTCTGCATCATCAATAGGACCTAAAAATATAGTCTCCAGTCAGGAGGGAGCAAAGTACAATTCATGATATTTTAACAATTGAAATAATAATGGAATTATGCACTTTTAAACAATTTGAAATAAATAGTTTTCCAGCAGTTAAAATATTGTGATGTGAATAGGCAATGAATATGACCGGATTGGGTTGTACAGTTGTATCCTATTGATACGATATGGCTTATCCCCGTATGTATGAGGGGTAAGCTAACACAGTCATTATACTATTTTGGATGTGGTCATACTCATTACACTACTCCTCCAGTACCCAACAGTTAAACAGTCAATGCTCCTAGAGAGAGTTCCGTGTTGCATCGTGGTTTAAATTTGCAATAAAACTATTACTAAGTAATTGTAAACTACCATAAAGTGTACTTGCCTTGGTTATGACTGGATTGGAATGTCTCCGGGATTGAATTTCAGACTTGTCCTCGAAATCCTACAATCGAGAAGTCGGTCTTAGATTTCCAAACTTGCCATGCTAGATGTGCTAGTTATAGTCTCTAATTTGTCCTAGTCAATTTTAATCTTTATTATACTAACACACACAACTAATGTGTTACTTTTAATTATTGATGGAAAGATCATTTTATATTTAATTTCGAAAAAACTTTGTATTTATCAGTTTATTGGCAAAACTTGGTATTTTATAATTTATATAATAAAACTACATTTTTCTTTAAATGAGAAAAACGTGAAACTTGTTAAATAATAACTTGTAATTTTTTCCTAATTTATTTAATATGAGAAAATAATATTGATTTTCTATAAAATAATTATCTTACTATTTTACGTGTTTACGTCAACCACAACCAGAAAAGAATAAAAATTTAACTAACTTATTATAAAACCACAGAAAATAATAAAACTGGGCTTATGCCCTTTACAGACCATTTTTACATGAATTTAAATAAGAAGAAAACTTTGGTTAGTCTCTAAAAATTATCCTACAATTTATTTACAAAATAAAATAATAATTTAAATTAAATTGAATTAATTTACGAGTCTCAGATATTGGTCCAATCGTCAAAAATAGCTAATGCCTCAACGTCCGGAAATCCCGGTTTCGTTTGCATTTCGCTAAGGGCCCATTTACCGATATAATCGTCGCCCAAAAAGATAATCAAAAACCAAAATAATAAGTCTTTTGCAAAGGCCGGTTTTGAAAACTATATTTTAAAACTTTTAAGAAAAATTGGACAGCATTTCCTTTGTAACTGGGATAACCCAATCCTGGGAAAAATGCCATATCACCACAATAACTGTCCCAAACCAAGGAACACCAACTATCCCACTAAAAGTGAATATCCAACCCGAAAATGAATATCAAATCCAAAACCCGAAATCAAAGCCACAGCACCAACATAACTACAGAACTTTATAATTTAAGAAAAATCCATAGAACAGATATCTCAACCCAAGCTAGTATTAGCTTGGTCACGAGTTCAAAACTAGCAGAGTTCGAAAAATCTGAACTACTCCAATAATCTCAGAACAACCCAAAGTGAACTCGAAAAATTAAACCGAGAACCTTCAACGCAACAATTCCAACCAAATTTCCATGACAAAAATTGGGACCGAATCATCATCGACTATTATAACTGGAGGGACACGGGGACATGAGATATACCTCAAATGCTCGGCTAGAGCTCTCAGATGAAATATTAGAAGAAAAGCCAAATTCCTGCGGACTCGAAAAAGTCAGAAAATACGCGAACAACAGAAACTCGGAAAAGTACGGGAACAGGGACGGCCACAAAACAACATGCGCTACGGAAGACAGCGCGGGGAACAGCAGCAGGGCTCGCGGCTGCGGCTCGAGGAAACTCGGGAACTTGGGGAAGCGTCGCGGAAGGGTCTCGGAGATCGGAAAGCTCTGGCCCGGAGGGGACAGCGCCGGAAAGCCGCACGGACTATCGGGATCGGTTCACGGAAAACCATGGACAGCGGATCGGAACAGCAAGCCGGGCACGGGGAGGTGCTGGATCGGAAATGGGGTGAGCGCGAGGAGGCAGCGGGGTCGGGGCCGAACAACGGGTCACCGAGGGGCGGACGCGGGAACAGCAGCTGTGGGGGTAGGGATCGGCGCCGGAGGGGCGGCTGGGCGCGGCCGGGAAGTGGCGCGCGGCGGAAGGGGGCCGGCGAGAGGTGTCGCGGGGACCGAGGAGGCGGCAGCGAGGTGCCGCTCGTGGAGGCTCCGGCCTGGGCAGTGGCTGCGGCCAACGGAGCTCAGGTCGGGGTCGCCGAATTTGGGAATTAGGGCCCGGGTTTGAGGATGGGGGTGGTGGTGAAAAGAGGGATGAAGAGTGGGTTTTATAGAGGAAGGGAAGAGGAGTTACGGAAGAGGAAAGGATGGGGCGGCCGGCGGTTTCGGAAGGGGAGGATGCTCGGGAGTTGGCGGCGATGGGTCGGCCAAGGGGCCGAACGGATGAGAAAGGAAAAGTCTCCTTTCCAAATAAATGAGAGAGAAAGATTAATAAAATAAAAGTTTTTCATTAGTTTTGTTAAAAGGAAATGATATATATATATATATATATATATATATATATATATATATATATATATATATATATATATAATTATAATATACTAAGGGACTTCTGAATAAATTTCAGAAAATTGAACTTGGGTTTGAAATGGGTTTGGGCTGGGTCAGAACGGGTCAGACACAACAAACAAAAATCCAGGACAAATAAATTTATTTATTATTATTATTTTTAAAAATATGGTTTTCATTAATAGTAATTAACAGGTTTGACCTGAAATAATAATAATAATAATAATAATAATAATAATAATAATAATAATAAACACAATATTAATTAATTAAAAAATACGGGTTTTGACTAAAATTTCCAGAATTAATAATTTTCTAAAAATGCATTTTCCTAAATTAACAACTAATAATTAATTATATTAGCTAATTAAATTATCCAAATAATTAACTAAAAGTTACGGGTTTCACAACCTTCCCTCCTTAAAAATTTTGTCCTCGAAATTAAAGGATAGGTTAGAAAAATACTTCAGGTCTCAAACAAATACGGGTACTGCTCCCGCATCTCATCTTCTCGCTCCCAGGTAGACTCGTCTGGGGAATCGTGCCTCCACATAACTCTGACTATGGGAGTCACCGAAGTCCTGGTCCTCTTCTCGCCTCTGTCCAAAATTGCCACATGCTTCTCTGGTACTGTAAGGCTCGGTCCAATCTCCAGCTCCGAATGATCCAGAATGTGACTCGGATCCGGGATGTAGCGTCTGAGCTGCGAAACGTGGAAGATGTTGTGCACGCCCTCAAGATTAGCTGGTAGAGCTAACCGATACGCTACTTCACCAATTCGGCTCGAAACTTCAAATGGTCCGATATATCTGGGACTCAGCTTCCCAGCTCTGCCAAATCGGATAGTTCCTCTGGTAGGAGAAATCTTCACAAAATACTATCTTCTTCTTCAAACTCCAGTGGTCGACGACTGCTATTTGCCCAATGCTTCTGCCTGTCTTGGGCGATCCTGAGCTTGTCTCTAATCACCTTCACCTTCTCTGCTGCGTCAGTCACCATTTCAGGCCCCAGCAGTACTCTTTTTTCTACGTCGTCCCATGCAAGTGGAGTGCGGCAACGACGTCCATAAAGAGCTTCAAATGGTGTCATACCAATGCTAGCTTGGTAACTGTTGTTGTAGGAGAATTCCACCAAATGCAAGTGGTCTTCCCAAGACCCTCCAAATTCCAAGACGCAAGATCTCAGCATATCCTCTAGCGTCCGGATGGTTCTCTCCGATTGTCCGTCAGTTTGGGGATGGTAGGCTGTGCTGAACTTTAGTTTTGTTCCCAAACTATCATACAAACTCTTCCAAAAGTGAGAGATAAATCTAGTATCTCGGTCAGATATAATACTTACCGGAACTCCATGAATCCGGTAGATGTGCCGCATGTACAGTGCCGCCAACTTCTCGGTGGATAAACCAACCTTGAAGGGGATAAAGTGAGCTGACTTCGTCAGTCGGTCCACAATAACCCAAATGGCGTCCTTCCCTCCTTGGGATCGAGGCAATCCTGACACAAAGTCCATCGTTATATGCTTCCACTTCCACTCCGGAATGTCCAGCGGCTGTAGAAGTCCTACGGGTCTCTGTCTGCTAGCCTTCACTTGTTGACAAATTAAGCATCTAGCCACAAATCTGGATACATCCTTCTTCATTCCATACCACCAAACAATGGTACGCATATCCCGATACATCTTATTAGCTCCAGGATGTATGGAATACTACGACTGGTGCGCTTTTGCATCAGCTCATTCCTCAGTTCGCCAGATGGTACACACAGCCTCGTACCATTCTTCAATGTTCCATCACTGGCGATAGAGAATCCTTCAAGTGTTCCTGCCAGCACTTGATCTCTGAGTTTGTAAAGTGTCTCGTCTTGGAATTGTGTCTCCTTGACTTTGTCCATCAGACTTGAACGCAATTGCAACTGCATCATGGTTGAGTCAGCTCCAGGTATAATAGCTTCTTGCCCCAGTTCCTTCATCTTTTTCTCAGGCAGCACAATCTCCAGACCAAGCTTCTCTATGTCCTCCAACAAGTGCCGTTCCTTGGTTAAAAATATCGCCACTGGGTATCGACTAAGTGCATCTGCAACCACATTAGCCTTACCCGGATGGTACTGCAAGTCGATGTCAAAATCCTTCATCAGCTCCAACCATCTTCTTTATCTCATGTTCAACTCCTTCTGAGTGAAAACATATTTCAGACTTTTGTGGTCGGTATATATTTCCACTCTCTCTCCATAGAGATAATGCTTCCATAGCTTCAAAGCAAAGATAACTGCAGTAAGCTCCAGATCATGTGTGGGATAGTTCTTCTCATGAGTCCGTAATTGCCTAGATGCGTAAGCAATCACTTTCCCATGTTGTTGAAGAACGCAACCCAGTCCTTTTCCAGAGGCATCACTATAGATTGAGAAACCGCCGGTACCTGCGGGTAGCGCAAGTATCGGTGCTGTTGTAAGTCTCTTCTTCAGTTCCTCAAACGATGCCTGGCAAGCTTTCGTCTAGATGAACTCTTCATTCTTCCGAGTGAGCTTTGTCATCGGTTCAGCAATCTTGGCAAAATCCTTCACAAACTTTCGGTAGTAGCCAGCCAAGCCCAAGAAACTTCTGATTTCAGCAACTGAGCTTGGGGTAGACCACTTCTCCACAGCAGCTATCTTCTTAGGGTCCACCGAAATTCTTTCTCCTGTGACAACATGGCCAAGAAAATCCACCTTGTCTAGAAAGAATTCACATTTGGATAGCTTACCATATAACTTCTCTTTCCTCAAAGTTCCCAGAACTTTTCTGAGGTGCTCTTCATGCTCCTCTTCAGTCTTCGAGTAGATCAGGATGTCATCGATGAAGACAACGACAAACTGATCTAGGTATTCATGGAAAACCTTGTTCATAAGGTTCATGAACACAGCAGGAGCATTCGTCAGTCCAAACGGCATGACCAAGAATTCAAACTGCCCATACTTGGTGTTGAACGCCATCTTGGGAATGTCCTCCTTCCTGACCTTGATCTGATGGTAGCCGGATCTGAGGTCTATCTTCTAGAACACCTTGGCTCCACTGAGTTGATCAAATAGGTCATCGATCCGGGGCAGAGGGTACTTATTCTTGATGGTGATATTGTTCAGCGCCCGGTAGTCGATGCACATCCTCACAGTTCCATCCTTCTTAGGAACAAACAAGACAGGTGCTCCCCAGGGTGAAGCTCCATCTCGGATAAATCCTAAAGCCTTCAGTTCATTGATCTGATCCTTCATCTCCTTGGTCTACTTCGGGTTGACTCTGTAGCATCCCTTAGAAATAGGGGAAGAGCCGGGGACTAGGTCAATGGTGAACTTTATGTCTCGATCTGGAGGTAATCCGGGTAGACTATCAGGGAAGACGTCCATAAATTCTGCTATGATAGGATGGGGAGGTCCGGGTTCTTCTGTGATAGAGGTGTAGGTAACACACTCCATATCCTCCGGAGTTCGAGAGATTTCAAACTCCGGCTCTCCAGGTGGGTTGAAGACTACACATCCTCTGTGACAGTCTATCAGCACGTGCTGCTTACTCAACCAGTCCATCCCTAGGACTACATCATAGTTGGGTAAGGGCATCACCAGCAAAGGTGCTATGAATTGGTGGCCTGATATGGTGATAGGGCAGTTACAGATCTCCGTGATGGGTAAGGGTCCTCCATCGATCATGACTCTACATATCTTCTTGCTAAAGCCCGTATCTATGTGGTGTGCAGAGATAAATTTTGTTGATATGAAACTATGTGATTCACCCGAATCAAATAAAGCTAAGGTAGGATAGGAATGCACATAAATGAAACCTGCGATGACATCTGCTGTAGGTTCCTACTCTGGCTCTTGTTCCTCTGCTGCTAGGGCAAAAGCTCACCCAGTCTTCTGTTGATGCTGCCCAAATTGTTGTTGCTGAGTGGGCAGAGGACCTTTCTGCTGAGTTGCTCCAGTCCGGTGGATCGACGAGGGGCAGTCCTTCACTTGGTGGGTGGCAGACCCACAGACTAGGCAGTGTCCTAGCCTCTTCCTGCAGATGTTCGACTGATGCCCTGGCCTCTTGCAAAAATCATAGACAGGGATCTGCCTCTGAGGTGCTCTATCATTGTTCCTCGCCTGTTGGTGCTGCTGCTGGTGGTGAGGAGGCCGGTTGTTGTTGTTGTTGGGCTTCTTCTGATTACCCTGGAAGTTGTTAGTTCCAAGATAATCCCTCTTTGAGCGAGCGGGTTGGCTCTTCTCTATATCTTGAGCTCGCTCCAGGATCCTTTCATAAGTCTTAGCACCGCCTGAGATTACATGGGTGCGGATCTCCTCTCTCAACCCATATTTGAACCTTTCAGCACGGTCATCAGGGTCAGCTACCAAGTTCTTGGCAAAACGGCTGAGTTGGCCGAATTCTGTCGCATATTCTCCAACAGTCATATTTTCTTGCTTCAGGTTCTGAAATTGCCTCTCCATCTCCCGCAACTCTGATGTTGGGAAGAACTTCCTCTGGAACAACCTCTTGAAGGTGTCCCAGTCAAGCTGCTTGTCCTGGAGTCGGGGTTCATTCCGATACCAGGTGCTTGCTACACTTTGCAGTTGGAGTCCCACTCCTTCGGCCTTGAGGTCTTCTGGTAGTCGAGCGACGCTCAGGAGACGCTCCATGCTATTGAGCCATTCATCGGCATATATGATTCCCTCGGTTCCCTTAAAGGGTCGAGGGTTCTGCTTCTTAAAACTCTCAATATCGTCCACCTTGGCAATATGATCCCCATTAATTTAAATGGACTTAATGTTACGTAAATTAATCCTTTAGATTTATGTTTACCTTGGCAGGCCTTGGTTCATGTTGAGCTGCTTCTCCTCTCTCCAGTGCAGCCATAGCCACATTATGGGCATTCTCCATGCCTTCTCTCATAATCGTCGTCTGTTCGCGATGAGCTTCAGCTTGAGTTCTCTGGGCTTCTAGCACTCCTCGTAGAAGACCTATGCGGTCGGTAGGGTCCACAGGCACCGGTGGGGCAGCTGGAGGGGGTACTACCACAGAGGGCTGCATCTCCGTCTGGGAAGATGAAAGATCCGCCGTTGTATTATGGGGACGGTCGGCCAGCTGCCGAGGTGTAGGATCCGGACTTGGTTGGGAAGGTGGGATATGGTAGGGTGAAGATACCTCATCGCCAGCAGGATTGGTGGCCATATTCTGGAAGGTTTAGGATATAAACATAAGCAAGGTAGCCTACCAGTCTATAACAAGCAAAAATATTTATAATATATAACGGTCCTATGTTGTGACAAATTAATGTTCTAGTGTTCTAAATGTCTCTAGATAAATTTTTCCTAAGTTGTTGATTGTTTGGACCTACATAGGCCACCACTAAAAACATGTCACGACCCGGTCCCAATTTCTTGGGTCGAATCGGATCATGCCCAGCCTGCACCGTTGTTGAGACGACGGCAGTAAGCTGTATCACTCATGCAGGTAATCAACAACACAAATTCTAATTGCCACAACTGTTAATATTTCGATAAATAAAACTTGTCCAAACACAAAGTTTTCAAATACAACCCACAACTGAAATAAAATAATTGTCTTTCACAATATCATAAACTGAAAATAAAACTAATTGGCAATCTCCTCATCATCATCCTCTGGTAGAACAGCCGGGTACAACTCATGATCATAGTAACTACTAATCAGTAGCTCTACATCATCAATAGGACCTAAAAATATAGTCTCCAGTCAGGAGGGAGCAAAGTACAATTCATGATATTTTAACAATTGAAATAATAATGGAATTATGCACTTTTAAACAATTTGAAATAAATAGTTTTCCAGCAGTTAAAATATTGTAATGTGAATAGGCAATAAATATGACCGGATTGGGTTGTACAGTTGTATCCTATTGATACGATATGGCTTATCCCCGTGTGTATGAGGGGTAAGCTAACACAGTCATTATACTATTTTGGATGTGGTCATACTCATTACACTACTCCCCCAGTACCCAACAGTTAAACAGTCAATGCTCTCAGAGAGAGTTCCGTGTTGCATCGTGGTTTAAATTTGTAATAAAACTATTACTAAGTAATTGTAAACTACCACAAAATGTACTTGCCTTGGTTATGACTGGATTGGAATGTCTCCGGGATTGAATTTCAGACTTGTCCTCGAAATCCTACAATCGAGAAGTCGGTCTTAGATTTCCAAAGTTGCCATGCTAGATGTGCTAGTTACAGTCTCTAATTTGTCCTAGTCAATTTTAATCTTTATTATACTAACACACACAACTAATGTGTTACTTTTAATTATTGATGGAAAGATCATTTTATATTTAATTTCGGAAAAACTTTATATTTATCAGTTTATTGGCAAAACTTGGTATTTTATAATTTATATAATAAAACTACATTTTTTTTTAAATGAGAAAAACGTGAAACTTGTTAAATAATAACTTGTAATTTTTTCCTAATTTATTTAATGTGAGAAAACAATATTGATTTTCTATAAAATAATTATCTTACTATTTTACATGTTTACGTCAACCACAACCAGAAAAGAATAAAAATTTAACTAACTTATTACAAAACCACAGAAAATAATAAAACTGGGCTTATGCCCTTTACAGACCATTTTTACATGAATTTAAATAAGAAGAAAACTTTGGTTAGTCTCTAAAAATTATCCTACAATTTATTTACAAAATAAAATAATAATTTAAATTAAATTGAATTAATTTACGAGTCTCAGATATTGGTCCAATCGTCAAAAATAGCTAATGCCTCAACGTCCGGAAATCCCGGTTTCGTTTGCATTTCGCTAAGGGCCCATTTACCGATATAGTCGTCGCCCAAAAAGATAATCAAAAACCAAAATAATAAGTCTTTTGCAAAGGCCGGTTTTGAAAACTATATTTTAAAACTTTTAAGAAAAATTGGGCAGCATTTCCTTTGTAACTGGGATAACCCAATCCTGGGAAAAATGCCATATCACCACAATAACTGTCCCAAACCAAGGAACACCAAATATCCCACCAAAAGTGAATATCCAACCCGAAAATGAATATCAAATCCAAAACCCGAAATCAAAGCCACAGCACCAACATAACTACAGAACTTTATAATTTAAGAAAAATCCACAGAACAGATATCTCAACCCAAGCTAGTATTAGCTTGGTCACGAGTTCAAAACTAACAGAGTTCGAAAAATCTAAACTACTCCAATAATCTCACAACAACCCAAAGTGAACTCGAAAAATTAAACCGAGAACCTTCAACGCAACAATTCCAACCAAATTTCTATGACAAAAATTGGGACCGAATCATCATCGACTATTCTAACTGGAGGGACACGGGGACATGAGATATACCTCAAATGCTCGGCTAGAGCTCTCAGATAAAATATTGGAAGAAAAGCCAAATTCCTGCGGACTCGAGAAAGTCAGAAAATACGCGAACAGCAGAAACTCGAAAAAGTACGGGAACAGGGACGGCCACAGAACAACATGCGCCACGGAAGACAGCGCGGGGAACAGCAGCAGGGCTCGCGGCTGCGGCTCGAGGAAACTCGGAAACTCGGGGAAGCGCCGCGGAAGGGTCACGGAGCTCGAAAAGCTCTGGCCCGGAGGGGACAGCGCCGGATAGCTGCGCGGACTATCGGGATCGGTTCACAGAAAACCACAGACAGCGGATCGGAACAGTAAGTCGGGCACGGGGAGGTGCTGGATCAGAAACGGGGTGAGCGCGAGGAGGCAGCGGGGTCGGGGCCGAACAGCGGGTCGTCGAGGGGCGGACGCGGGAACAGCAGCTGCGGGGGTAGGGATCGGCGCCGGAGGGGCGGCTGGGCGCGGCCGGGAAGCGGCACGCGACGGAAGGGGGCCGGCGAGAGGGGTCGCGGGGATCGTGGAGGCGGCAGCGAGGTCGCCGCTCGGGGAGGCTCCGGCCTGGGCAGTGGCTGCGGCCAACGGAGCTCAGGTCGGGGTCGCCGAATTTGGGAATTAGGGCACGGGTTTGAGGATGGGGGTGGTGGTGAAAAGTGGGACGAAGAGTGGGTTTTATAGGGGAAGGGAAGAGGAGTTACGGAAGGGGAAAGAATGGGACGGCCGGCGGTTTCGGGAGGGGAGGAAGCTCGGGAGTTGGCGACGATGGGTCGGCCAAGGGGCCGAACGGATGAGAAAGAAAAAGTCTCCTTTCCAAATAAATGAGAGAGAAAGATTAATGAAATAAAAGTTTTTCATTGGTTTTGTTAAAAGAAAATGATATATATATATAATTATAATATACTAAGGGACTTCTGAATAAATTTCAGAAAATTGAACTTGGGTTTGAAATGGGTTCGGGCTGAGTCAGAACGGGTCAGACACAACAAACAAAAATCTAGGACAAATAAATTTATTTTTTTATTTATTTTTTAAATATTGTTTTCATTAATAGTAATTAATAGGTTTGACCTGAAATAATAATAATAATAATAATAATAATAATAATAATAATAATAATAATAATAATAATAATAAACACAATATTAATTAATTAAAAAATACGGGTTTTGACTAAATTTTCCAGAATTAATAATTTTCTAAAAATGCATTTTCCTAAATTAACAACTAATAATTAATTATATTAGCTAATTAAATTATTCAAATAATTAACTAAAAGTTACGGGTTTCACAAGTTAGGATGTAACTTTTGCTGATTTAGTAGCACTGGCTCACGTGGCAGAGAAGGACTTGGGTTTCAGGCCCAAGAGGGATCGAGATTCTATCGAGGATAGCAGCGGTCAGGCACCGACGAAGTGTCCCCACTTCTAGCCGAAGGCTTTCCAGCCACCAGCTCGAGCAGTGGTTCTGCATCATGCTCAAAGGCATATTTGCCCAGCTCCTTCTTGTGCCTACTGTAGGAAGACCGGGCACTCTCATAATGTATGTAGGAAGAGGCTCGGTGTATGTTTGTTCTGTGGATCTTCTGCGTACCAGTTGAGGGAGTGTCCTTTGGCACCTGCTCGTCCAACTCAGGGGATGGCTCCTGCCCGTAGAGCATCGACGGGGCCTATAGTAGCATATCCGTAGAAGGGACTATTACCTACTCTGCAGCAGTACTTTGCCTAATATCAGCAGAGGGGTAAGGCCTTTGCTATAATGGTCACGAAGACCGAGGCACCTTCTGATGTGATTGCAAGTTTAGTACTTATCGATTCATTTCCAGCTGTTGTTTTGTTTGATTCTGGTGCTAATCATATTTTATATCTGTGGCTTTTATATTTAATCATAGCATTCTATCTGCGCCATTGGATAGTAGTTATAAGATTTTGACTAGGGAGGCATTATCCTAGTCAAGGATATTTGCGTCAAGCATCACATTACCTTGGAAGACATGGATTTGTGCGTCAGCTTACTCATAATTCCACTCCCGATCTTCGATATAGTTTTCAGAATGGATTGGTTGAGTGCGCAGCATGCTAGTATAGATTGTCGCCGTTGATGCATTGTGTTTAGTCCTCCTAGAGAGTATGTATTTGAGTTTGCTAGGGGAATGTTTGCCATGGACAAAAGTTATACGAACCTTTTGTATTAATTGAACAAGAAAAGTACAAAAGAACTCCATAACAGAAGATCTAAGTACAAGTTGATTCTAGAAAAGTGTGGCGATAGAGATCGAACACTGTAGTGGTTTCTTTACTCCGTTAATGATCTGACAACAAGAAAAACTTGCTCTGACTCTCTGGATGCCTGTGTATAGATAATTTAGGGTTGCCAATCAAGATCCAAAATGAAGGAAGACTCTTTCTATTTATATGTTGATGGCATGGACCACCCATGCACGCATGAAGATAGGGTCAATTTGTTATAACTGCACAGTTGAGCTGCGGATGAGCTGACACGTGACAGCTGTTGAGATTTTTTTATTTCTGAGATCTTGGGTGGTTGGTACCCATTCATAAGCATGACAGAGTCAATGCCACGTGGTACGTGCAAATTGCTCAAAGATCATACTTTGTTAAACTGAATAGATTTTATTGTATCTGAGAGACACTGTGCTCTTGTTGGCCACGTGGCGTCATTCGATCAGTGTTTTATTTGTAGAGGTTGCACTTGTTTGAACTCTGTTGTAGAAACTGTGCTTTGGGGGCACTAGGAAGACTACGCTTTTGCGTTCCTTGAAGACCGTATTCTTCGCTTAGATTAACATCAAGTATTTGTCAGCTGACATCTGCCATTTGGCTACTGATAGCTGACATCTGTCATCTGTATCAGCGTGCCATAAATGCTAAAGTGATAGCTTGGGGTGCTTGGATGGTGCACCTTTGGGGCAAAGTCTCAGGAGACTGTGCTTTTCTGGAGTTGTGCCTTTTTGGGGCTCTTGTGTCCCATTAGGCTACGCTTTTAAGGATACACTTTTTAGGGTTATTTGGGTCAAACCCTTTAACTTTTGCCGCTGCGTACTGCTCGAGGAGTGATGACTTTGACTAAGGACTTAGTCAAAAAGATCATTTATGAGATTCATTGCCATGAATATGTTCATCCAATTAACTCAGAGCCTTTGACTGGCTGCCATTTGGGGCGTGGGTTTAATCGCACGTAGCCTGTAAATAGGGGTATTTTTAGGGCACAACTCATTCATGCATCCCTCTCCCCCACTTTATGTTGGAGACAATATTGTACCTCGATGACTGTATGTCTTTTCCTTGGCGAGTTTGGTAGAAATTATGCCAGTCGTGGGCTAGGGCTGCAAAACTCTTTGCTCAAAGAAGTAACGAGTTTGATAAAGGAGTTTTTGAGATAAACTCAGCTGACTATGGATGTAGTTGTCCCTATTCATACAGCGTGCTTGTTGTGTTCTGCCCTGAGGCGACATTAAGTGCCAAGATGTTGAATATAGGGTCTTGGATTGATTGTCATTCTGAACCCTGTTCAACCAACGCCTAGGAGCTCCGCAGAGGAGCTGCGCGTTTCTTGGCCTGCATTGTGTGTGTAGAGGAGCGATGCTTTTCTTGGCATACATTGTATGTGCAAGGGTGCTTGTTTTGGCAGACATTGTGTGTGCATGGGCACTTTTCTTGGCGTATATTGTATGCTGCTCTTTTCTTGGTATACATTGTATACTACAGTTTTCTTGACGTATATTGTATAAGCAGTAGATAATGGCTTATTTATGTAATCATGAACGTTAATGAGAACTCTGTAATAGACTTTCACTTGTATTATAATCATGACTATCAATGAAAAAGCATATCTTTTATGCGCTCTTTTCCAAATTATGTACTGTGCTTTTTTCAACACTGTTTTGTTTATCTGTATGTGTAAACTTAATGTGCGCAACAGTTTGTGGTCCACTTCTTTTGTAGGCACTGCGCTTCTTTAGCTCATAGTACACTTTTTATGAATTTTTTATGCTTCTACAAGCCTTTCAAAGTTTTCAAACTTGGATAAGTTTGAAATACTTTAAAAAAGAAGCATGTATTGACACATGGTTAAGGAGTGCGCAACACTGGCCATGACAGGCTGTCATCACTCAAAACGTGGCTAGCCGTCAGCATTAAATGAAAAATAGTCGTCATCATTAATGATAATGACTCCTCATTTTTCAGAAGATATCATAATGATTTCATTCTACCACCGAACGCATTTGGAAACGTCTTCTCAGACCCAAAGAATTTCTTGATATCATATATCGACACGTGGCTTCTCCCTATAAATAGGGACTTTTAGAGAGAGAAAGGTTTTTTTTGTATTATTTTTCTCTGACTTTTCTGAAAAGAACTTCTTCTTCCTCCTCAAGCCAAAGCCTAGTTTCCTCTCTATGGCCCCCAAGGCTCTGAGAGCTCCTAAGGCCCCTATGGCCAGTGCTGCGAGCACTAGCAAGTCCAAGGAGAAGAAGCCGACAACCGTGGTCACCGCCGCAAATGCTTCTCTGGTCGTAGATGATCACACACACCCTGATGTGCGAAAATCTGTTGCAGGTTTGCTTTATGTCTTCATTTTGACAGAGGCGACATGAGATAGGCAATCGTGTGTAAACCCCCTAAAATTTTAGAGTTTGTCCATGCATTAACATTATTGGCACTCCTAAAATGTCGTCCTACACTCCTTCCTCCATGCATGCACAAATTAATGTTATATTTAATGTAGGGGTAGATTTAGAATTTGAATGTTAAAAAAATTAAAGAGGAGTGCCGAATGACATTTTAGGAGTGCTAATAGCAGCACCCTTATTTTTACATAATAATTTTGTTTATTGGACTTTTACTTTTAGGTTTTGTCAATATTTTTGGTATCAAGTTAAATGCTACATTATATACATACCTAGATAAGTTGTACTAGTTTATCTATAAAGTATTTCAGAAAAAATATTGGTATTATTTAAAAAATGGTTAGAAGATTTTATTATCTTTTTGTTTATTTTATTTATTTAAAATAAAATATAGTACCAATATTATTATTAGCCTTGTATTTGAATTAGGATTTTATCTAATAGTAATGTCATATTTATAATAGGGAAAAGTTGTACAAAATATTTTCCAATATGTTAGAAATATTTTTGGGAATTTTATGTTTTTTTATAACTTATTTGAAACCCAAAACTGATATATATATATATATATATATATATATATATATATATATATATATATATATATATATATATATATATATATATATATATATATATATATTGACATAGTTTTTCAACAACTTGATCTCCCAGACCTTGCTGAAGGGGGCTTGAACGATCTCCTAGCCACATGGGGCAAAGCCACTCACGGCCACCGGATCGTAGCTGCTACCATCAGGTGGGTCATATGGAAAAATCGTAACAAATTCATATATGAGGGGCACCAGTACAACTCCACTCAACGGATTCTTGAGGCCAACAGACAGATCCTGAAAGTTGGTAAACATTGCAAGCACGTCAAGGAGAGCTTCTGGCCCTTCATGAATTGCTAATATTGTCGGAGGTGTTTTGTTCTTGGCTGGAGGCCAAGCAAGCCCTTATTTCCCCGCTCCTTTTATTTTCTCTTTTTGAGCTTACTTGTAAAGGCTTTAGCATTTTGCACCTTTTATATGAATATAGTCCTTGGTTTTAATATATATATATATATATATATATATATATATATATATATATAGGCCGACCCCTACCCCCTGATTTCTGACCCGAAGGGAAGACCTAAAGGGACTTATCGAGATTTTATCGATTTAAACACTAACCCTATCCAAATTTGAATATGATAGATTTAATTCCCTGTGAATATGATTTGATTAAGGATTACGTTCGATTAAATTTGAATTCTCCAACATATATATATGAATAAAACTGTAGCTCTTCGAAACCTCCTCGTCAAACTCTATCAAACCCAACCGTGAGAATCCGACCCCCTTTCAACTCAGTCTGCCCCTGGCCCTGTGTGCAGGCTGCCACCACGCCGTCGTGGATCACCGACCATCCTTCTTCGCGGTAGAGCAGCCGTAATAGTGCCAAAGTCGTGCGGGTGCAACAGTAGCATCAGCCTTAACAGCAGTGGCAAGAAGGCCCCTTCGAGGCGAGTTTTTTGTTTCCACGTGCCACCGTTTCATGAACCATTTTCGTAGGTGTGTTCCCAACCTAACCGAATCCAAATCCCTAAAAATACTTTATTTTAATTTGCTTTGTGCACGTCGAGAATCGAGTTCCAAAATCAAGAAAATCTTGATTGTTTGAATTATAGAAACTGTCCCAACCACCAATATCTGCGGTCGATTTACGACCAGCCTATCGCTAATCTAAGAAATCTACTTGAACAATGTGTTAGACAACCTAACCGAGATCAAAACCTATTAATTACTTTATTTTATTACTTTTTTAAAAATTAGGTTGAATTTGGCAAAAAATCTGTTTTTAAAACGTAGAAAACCCTGATACCGGAGTCCGTCCCGACAATCCGGTCGACTTGGTCATGAACCTCTTGCATCGAAAGGTGCGTATGGACATCGTGCACATGTAGAATTTGACAGAACTCGAATTGGTTGCGTGTGCGTAACGAATACTAGATTTATCCGCCAAAAACTATCGTATTGGTATTTTTGCAAACATTCCAATTACTTCGTGCACGTTCGTCATCTTGAGACGAAACTTATGCCAACATGATCGTATTATTTTTTGGGTCCTGTATGCCAAGTTTGGTTCGATTATGAGAAGGTCGACCGAAACGTCCTCTTGGCGGGCCCGTAACCCGACCAACAGGCAAATTTGTGCACATCCTACCGGAATCCAACTTTTGACATATAATTGGATTTGTATCGTCAAATCGGTCCTGTAGACATGTAGTAGTTTGATGACTTTAGAGACCGTAGGTGCTGGCACACTTTTCGGTGCAAAGCGGATCCAATGGTGGACATCATTTTGACCCAAAATTACGATTTTGTCCTATATCCAGAATTGGACTTTTAGGTAGGTATTTTTAGACATATCTTTATACCAAAAATGTTTATGATATTTATTTCAGCATCATAGGATGTTTGCGGGATTCGACCTTTCATTGCTTCACTGATCTAACGATTTGAGCTACTGGATACTGTCGTTTTGCACACAACCTAAGGCAAGATACCTTGCCATATTTACTACTTATATTTAGTCTATATTTGCTTCAGTTATTTCATAATACTGCCTATTTATTTCTAATTCTTTCAGTTGCATCCTTGTTGTAGTTTATGATTTACTTACTTGCTTTCCATTATACATAATGCAAGTGCTAGTCTTATTTTCTTTTTTGTCTCTAATTTATGTATATGAACCTAGAAGTTAAGGGACTACCATTTGTTAGTGTATTATCATAAATCTTAGCACGACAGTGCTACGAGATATGTAAGGTTATGAGTAGCATATAGAGGTACTTATGTGTTGGCTAATCACCCATGCGCATGCGTTAGGTCTAACTACTAATAGAGTCATGTTAGGAGACTTGGCAGCTAGTAGAGGTACATGGTCGTGGATACGACTTAATAGGTACATAGGGTGGGGAGAATATTTTCTTATCGTATGGGCTACTATTACACTTTCTTTTATTGCCGGAAGCTCCGCTGGAGGTACGATCTTGCTTACCCCTTCATTATGTACTTGTTGGCCTCTGATGTTCATAGATGGTCGTGCTTTGAGGCCCCTGGTGCCCAAAGCAGGAACTATGCCAATCCTATATAGCCAGAGGGCCCATACGTAGAAAGTTTGTTCTTAACTGCATATACACAGTAGAATGGGTAGGTGACCATAGTTGATGTCATGTCACCCCCGTTCAAATAGTGACATAGGATAATGTCACATCATGAAATAGTGTTCTACCCTTGTCCTTGTTTGGTTGTTGGGGTAGTCCATTATTTCGATGATGGGATACTGGACTGTGCTATGATTTGGACTATTTACTTTTACTTGTAACTTTGTGACATATTTTTATATTCAGTTTATATAGAATGTTCTTCCTGTATCTTGTTACGTCCCTTTGAGGACCTGATGATTTCTTCAGGTGTGTATTTTTATGACTTTTTGCAGGTGCTCTAGCCAAGATCGTGGTCTTTCCTTTTCTATCGAGAAGGATTGCTCTTGGATCATCCATTGCTATTTTTATAAATTATTTCTTGTATTTTTCTTCTCATTTAAAATATTGCTAGTGAATTTGTCTCCACCCAACGTTTTATACAAAATGACAAATTCAAAGTTAATTTTATGATATATATATTCTTCTATTTGTGGATGAGATTAGTTGTCATGGTTTACTGTATTTTACATCTTACGTATATTTATTATATGGCTGATATGTCTACGTTCCTAGTCCTACGTATATTGGGACTGGGACGTTATATATTTTTATGGTGGCCCATGCAGGTTGAGTTTGCCATTTCGGTTACGCTACTGTACCGAACGGGCCTGCATATAGGATTAGAGCCTAGGATCTCATCCACATACTTGACCTCCTTTCTTGACTCCAAAATTTGAACTCTCGTTTGCCTTCCTTGATTTGTATCATGCTTGAACTCTTTCTGCCATAATCTCATCTTTTCTTTCATGCTTGATAGATGTTAGAAAGACTTGCACTGGGTATATACGTTTCAATATTCAACCACACTATTAGTTGAACCCTTATAAGTTGGATAGAATGCTTCATGACCTATCAATATTTTTGTCCTTACGACCCATTAAAGATGATACTAATACGATACCTAGACTATAGAGTTTAGAAGTCCCTAACTCATTGATCGACCAAGACTGTAGGCAAGAAGACAGTAGGACAACTATAGAGGGACGAACACCGGACGAGTCTTAGAGATTGATGAACTTGAACTCCTTGTGTATTCTTTCAATCATAATCTTGTGTACTTATAATTTTTGACTGTCTTGACTAATGTTGTTATTATAGCCTAGTTTTGCAAGCTTATTCCTTATTGAGCTTGTTCAGGACATATGTTGTTGGGGATGTCCACTAACATATTGTCTAATCAGAATCAATGTATTATGGTCTGATCCACCTTAGTGCACTTGGTTCGCTCTTCATATGATTATTATACGTAGATTAAGATATAGATGTCTTTAGGATATCGTCTGTAACTGCCTTGAACACTCTCTTTGAATTATTCAATCGCCCTTGGAACCTCGTATTCGCATTCGATTTCCTCTCCCTTGAACTCCTTACTATTTTCCCGCCTTTACTTATTTCGAAAAAATAAATGCTCGTATCTGAGGGAAGATAAACACAAAATGCCCCTCAGTTCGCCATACCACCTATGGCCATGAAAGCTTATATACACAATTATTTTCATCTATTCAGAATCGGAGAACTATCTTCAAACTCGATTTATATCTACCATATCACATTTTCTATTACGTGGCATAGTATTCTTCTATAATTAAAATTTGAGGTAGCACGACTTAAAATTTTCTAACTCCATTAATCATAGAATCGTGCCTCAATTTAATTACGAGAAAGGAATTTCTGAAGTATATAGGTTATGAGCCCCTCTAAATTTTAGGATTTACTAGTATTACTGATTGATTAAGATAAGCTGGTTTATATTAGGATGATAAATTAGTGCCCCACGAGCACCCACTTTCTATCTAGATTATTTGGTGTCCCCGACCGTGACATTGATATTCGGAGCATGAGACCAATTATTATCTTCCAAACCAATTTCATATACAAGACCTAGACGAGTCCACCTTCATTTAGGCATATCATGTCCCACTCAAACACGTCCCTTGTACTTTATTTTTATGATGCAACTTTCGGATCAAAAATGCCAAATATAACCCTTACCATAATACCGATGTACTTCCCGACTTCAGTTAGAGATTCAACCTCGACTAAATTCTTTCAACCCAATATATGGTTGTGATCTACTCAAATCCCATGACGCATATGCCACTAGTGTGCCACCCAATTGAGGTCCCATGTGCTACTTATACACAAAAGTCACAAAAGGTACATTTTTGGGCTTAAGGAACCTGGTTAACCAACTCGACTGGCTATTAGCCCAACCACTTGAGTTTGAACTTATGCTAGGTTACCCTAACCTAATAGAAAAGGTTCAAATTGATTTTATGAGATCTTGTCCAGCCAATATAGATTAAAACCCAATATTCATTCAATCAAAGATTGATGTCCAATTACGAAACCCATTAAGATCCAGTTAAACCCATCTATGCACATTTTCATATTTGGGCTATAAAACCAAACTTTGGGAAATAGGTCTCGAGACCAATTATGTAGGCTCCATCTCTTGGTCCACTAAACCTCCTTTCATATAATCTTCTAACCGTATCTCTTCATAGCTTATGTTATGCGATGAATGGAATCCCTCCATACTAACTTGTTTTCGGTTATGCTTGAGCAAGACCTCTCCTACTGCCTTGATGAAACATGGTCAATATTTGGGTAATGTTAAATATGTAAAACCTAGGCTTCCTATAGAGTCCGTGGCTATGTTCATAATTACCTCATATCCTCATACATCTCCTCTAATTTAACCTTCATAAAAATCCTATTACTGCGTTTCCCCCGCTTAACGAATTTCCATAAGTTGCATAGAACGTTGAACTTAACTCTACCTCTTAGAATTATATTCCATTCATAACCGTTATTCCAATTGTTTGGAAGTTGCGATACGATTTTCATATTGCACTTTATAGCCCTTTGCTCGTGCGATTAGATAACCACGGTAAATGATCGCGACCTTGGTTCTTCAAATTCATTCTATCGTAGGATCGTATCTTAGTTTTAATTACGAGAATGAAAATTTTCATAGCACATAGATTGCAAGGCTCTCTAAGAAACATAGGGTTCTTGGAATTAGCAAGTGATTGGAGATGATTGGTTCCAATTAGACTAAAAATTCAGTGGTTCATAAAGTCTACTTCTATCCGTATCATCTGATAACCCCTACCATGACTTTAATATTTGAAGCACAACACTAGTCGTTCCCTTCGAACAAATTTCACACTCACAAACTAGACCTGTCAAGCTACCCACGTGACATATACGTCCCACACAAATGCACCTTTCTGTGCTCTATTTCAAATACACCACCTGTATGACACATTATCTCTTAGAACAAACCATAGATGTCTATTTTGCTTTATTTGATTTTAACCATACAAATATCGACCTATTCCTATAACTAAACTGAATATCCATGACCCATGCAAGATGCATTATACCTATGATGTATGCATTCCACCAAAGCAAGCATATGCCTCCTACACAGCACCAAACACCGAACCCGCACCCACTAGTCAATATGACTTGAAGAATTCAGACCCTTGCCTAATCATAGTCTATAGCAAGGTTTCTGTACTTAAAATAGATTCACATATCTTAGTTACCCATGTTAGGCGAGGAGTGAAATCCCTTGAACCAATATATTTTAGTTAAATTTGAACAAGAGATGCCTACTATCTAGTTAGAGAGCATGACCCCTATAGGAGCAATGTTAATTGTAATAATTCTCCAATAGAAGTTATTGACCAAGAACGCCATGGCAATATCTAGGCTCACTTAGAATCCGAGACTGCGGTTAGAAGTGTCCATTATTCTCGTGCCCTTCCCTAAAAATTGTCCTTTTCAGAAGTCTTGTAACAAAAATTTCACGGTTAGCCAACTTCTATAAGTTGGGTAGAGTCTTGAATAAATAATATCCTACCTTGTAGAATATGGCATCAATTTTGATATTTTGATTTCCTTGTATAACTACCTCCTCCGTCTTTTCGGAAATCGAGTACGATTGACGTACTTCCCTCCCTTCATTTTAGTCTCGTTATTCTTAGCTATTATATTTTATTTTAATTTCGAGGATGAAATTTTTATAAGTTGGGTAGGATATAAACTACCTAAAATTTTAGAGTTTTTTTTTTTTACAAATATTTTTTATTGGACTTTTAATTTTAGGTTTTGTCAATATTTTTGGTAGCAAGTTAAATGCTAAATTATATACATACCTAGATAAGTTGTAATAGTTTATCTACGAAATATTTCAAAAAAAAATTGGTATTATTTTAAAAGCAGTTAAAAGATTTTATTATTATTTTATTTATTTGAAATAAAATATAGGATCAATATTATTATTAGCCTTGTATTTGAATTAGGAGTGTTATATTTATAATAGAGAAAAGTTGTACAAAATATTTTCCAATATGTTAGAAATATTTTTGGAAATTTTAAGTTTGTTTTATAGCTTATTAGAAATTTAAATTTTAGTATATATATATATATATATATATATATATATATATATATATATATATATATATATATACATAAACCAAACTGAACAGTACCATTATTGTTCCTCTTCATTCGGCCGACCCCCACCCCCTGATTTCTTACCCGATGGGAAGACCTAAAGGGACTTCTCGGGATTTTATCGATTTAAACACTAACCCTAACTAAATTTGAATATGATAGATTTAATTCCCTGTGAATATGATTTGATTAAGGATTACATTCGAATTAAATTCAAATTCTCCATCATATATATAGGAACAAAACTACAGCTCTTCGAAACCTCCTCGTCAAACTCTATCAAACCCAACCGCTAGAATCTGACCCCCTTCCAACCCAGCGACCTAGGCGAACTTAGTCTGCCCGGTCCCCACGTGCAGGCCGCCACCACGCCACCATGAGTCTCCGGCCATCCTTTACCGCGGTAGAGCAGCCGCAATAGTAGCAAAGTCGTACAGGTGTAACAACAACATGAGCCTTTACATCAGTGGCGAGAAGGCCCCTTCGAGGCAAGTTTCCTGTTTCCATGCCCTACTGTTTCATGAACCGTTTTCGCAGGTGTGTTCCCAACCTAACCGATTTTAAATCCCTTAGAATAGTTTATTTTAATTTGCTTTGTGCATGTCGAGAATTGAGTTCCAAAATCGAAAAAAAATCTTAATTTTTTGAATTATAGAAACTGTCCCAACCACCAATGTTTGCGGTCGATTTACGCCCAGCCTATCGGTAATCTTAAAAATCTATTTAAAAAATGTTTTAGACAACCTGACTGAGATCAAAACCTATTAATTACTTTATTTTATTACTTATTATATTCTGTTTAAAATTTGGTTGAATTTGACAAAAAAATCTGTTTTAAAACGTACAAAATTTTTGATACAGAGTCCGTCCCAATACTTTGGGCAACTTGGTCGCAAACCTTTTGCATCAAAGGGTGCGTATGGACTTTCTATATGTGTGGGATTTGACAGAACTCGAATTGGTTGCGTGTGCGCGGCGAATTCGAGACGTATCCACCAAAAACTACCGTATCGAAGATTTTGCAAACATTCCAATTACTTCGTACACGTTCGTCATCTCGAGACGAAACTTACGCCAACAGGACCGTGTTATTTTTCTAGTCCTGTATGCCAAGTTTGGTCCGATTCTGAAAAGGTCGACCGGAACGCCCTCTTAGGGGGCCCGCGACCCGATCCAACGGACAAGTTTGTGCGCGACCCACCAAAATCCAACTTTGGATATACGGTTGGATTCGTATCTTCAAACCAGACATGTAGACGTGTAGTTTATCGACTTTGGAAACTGTAGGTACTGGCATACTTTTTGGTGCAAAACGGGTCCAACGACGGATATCATTTTGACCCAAAATTATGATTTTGCCTTTGTATCCTGTCACGCCCCAGAACCAGAATACTGGAGAGCGGGGGCAGACATAGCCAGCTACGTATATTGAAATGGAAACCACCTCGATATACGGTCACGGCTGTCTAGATATATGAGGGTTTACTACAAGCCAACAGTCTCTTATGGTCATGAACAAGCCTAATGTCTCAATCACAAGCAAGTAAGTAAGGTCGCAAGATGTATGATCATTAAATATACAATAATAAGGCATCCCAAATATTACATATTCAGCTGATCATGAAGCTAGTCGTTACAAAATGTTAGGACTAGCAAGAGTTTAGTCGTACATGATCAACCCTAGGATTTGTTAATCATGTTTACAGCCCGTAGGCAGACAGTAAGTAAAAGTGCATCGAGCTAACAGGTGCTCGTCGGCTAAATGCCTCAAAAGAATAATTTTACAGTAGAGTGAGCGAAACAAAATAGAAAACCCACTCGTAGCCCGGGTTCCTTCTAGTCGCCACCATTGGGCTGGAAGCTTGGTAGATCCTCGGGAGCTGCTCCGAAATCTGGCCATACAAAACCAGCTGGGTCAACCCCAGAAAGAGCAAGTGCCACAAGGGTCCACGAAATAAGAACAAAAGCCAGCGATCAGCACAAGAAAATCTAATATTAAAATTAAAACTTACGAAAACATGGCAGGGTGATATACGACGAGATAACTATGGAACTATTCCGATAGCCAGGTTACAACCCGTAAACCAAACAAGGACCAGGGTTGTAACCCTTCGTCTGAACAGAACTTGGTTTCCCACCATTTATCTGCAAGATAATAATGCAAGAAATCAAGGCAGGGAGCAATCTTGTACTGGATCAAGACATGGCTAAACTGGTTATACCTCATTCAATCAATCACGGCCAAGCAGACGCTACGGCTTACTACTTTAACTAACTAGGGTTATCACAGGCCTAATTACTAACAAGATGCAGTGAGATTGATTTCACAGCCACAAGCCCTGCAGACCATCCAGGTTACCCAGGTCGAAAATTAGGAGTTGAATTCAGGTGGGTACATCGCCCGAGAGACAAATGTACCCTTAGGTGACTTAGAGGGTGCAACACGCGACGGTGTGCTGGAAATGTGCCCTACTCGACGGCAGGCTACAGATCCCAAGAGCGCCCAGGTAACGGGATTGCCTGTAGCTGTGTCATCTCTTCATGACTACTATGTTATTCTAGTTATTAACCTTAATCCATTTTAGTAGGTACTCCTGACCGTGGTACTCAGGAGTCCCATCCTAGACATGATGCAAGACAGGACAAGTGGATTTAACAAGCAAGCAAGAAAGAACTACCCACGGTGTCAAGGCAAGTCAAGTTAATTAGCCGTCGCAACAGCACTAAGATAAATCATGTCAGGGTACTTGTCGGGAGTGTGCCACGACGGGCCACTATCATGTCAGGTTGGTCATGTCAGGAGTGCACCACTACGGGTCACTGTCGTGTTATGCTAGTTCCTTGTCATACCATGCCATGTACAATAGTCATTCCAAACATATTAAGTAAAATCAAGTTCATGACAAAAGGCGTAAGGATATAAAATGGGCGTAAAATATCTAATAAAATATCAATATACAGGGCTATAGAAGAGCCAAGCTTAAAGAAATAAGACCAAAACTCCAAGAGCCAATGGGTTAAGCAAGGGGTCAGGGGAGCAGCGTACGCGCAAGAGCACGCACGCAGGGGAGCAGCGTATGCACAAAAGTCACGCACGCAGGGGAGCTGCGTACGCACAAAAGGCACGCACGCAGGAGAGCTGCGTACGCACAAAAGGCACGCACGCAAGAGAGCTGCGTACGCGAAAAGTCACGCACGCAGGAGAGCTGCGTACGTGAAAAGTCACGCACGCAAGAGAGCTGCGTACGCGAAAAGTCACGCACGCAGGAGAGCTACATACGCGAAAAGTCACGCACGCAGGAGAGCTGCGTACGCGAAAAGTCACGCACGCGAGAGAGCTGCGTATGCGAAAAGTCACGCACGCAGGAGAGTTGCGTACGTGAAAAGTCACGCACGCAGGAGAGCTACGTACGCGTAAAAATACGCACGCAGGAGAGCTGCGTACGCGTAAAAACACGCACGCAGGAGAGCTGCGTACGCGAAAAGTCACGCACGCAGGAGAGAGGATCTTCTTCTCCATGGCTGAGAAGAAGCTCCTATGGCTCCCAAAACTTCAAAGCATCACAACTTGGCCATCCGAACTCCAAATCCGGATTTCCAAAGCTCCAACCAGGGTGGAATTGAACTCTCTTCCACATGGAAACATCAAAACCCATAAAAATCCAACCTAAATAGATCAAAACCATACAAAACCGAAAATAGGGAAAAATTAGATCTAGAACAATGGAGACTCCAAACCACAAAATACCCAGTTCTAATGTTGATCACCATGTCCTAATCTATCAAATGGACAAGTAAAATAGGGTTCTCATGTGGTGGCAAGGTGCACTTGCCTAAGGGTTGGTGTTGTGTAGAGGAAGGAGAAGAGTGTTGTGTAGAGGAAGGAGAAGAAGAAATTAATGGAGGTTTATGAGGAGAGAGAAAAAGTTGGTAGAATTTTAAAGAGGGTGGGATGTGGTGTGTTGAGGGTGGAGCATAGGCTAAGGTGTTCCAATACATAATAAACCAAACCAAACCAAACCATCCCAATTAAAACCGAGCCATGTCAAAACCCGAAATACGAGAAACACCGAAATTCCACAAGTTAAGAAAAAATAAAAATACATGCCAAAATCCAAATACGAGTATAAATACGAAATACGGGAAATACGGGAAATGAGGGTGACATATCCAGAATTGGACTTTTGGACATATATTTTTAAATATATCTTTTATACCAAAAAAGTTCATGATGTTTATTTCAGCATCCAAGGACGTTTGCGGGATTCGACCTTTTATTGCTTCACTGATTTGACGATTCGAGCTACTGGATAATGTTGTTTTGTACACAACCTCAGGCAAGATACCTTGCCATAATTACTGCTTATATTTAATATGCATTTTCTTTAGTTATTGCATGATACTGCCTATTTATTTTTATTTCTTTTAGTTGCATCCTTGTTGTAGTTCATGATTTACTTACTTGCATTCCGTTATACATGATGCAAGTATTAGTCTTATTTTCTTTCTTGTCTCTAATTTATGCATTTGAACCTAGAAGTTAAGGGACTACCATTTGTTAGTGTATTATCATAAACCTTGTAACGACTATGCCACGAGATATGTGTGAGTTATGAGTAGCATATAGAGGTACTTGCGTGTTGGCTGATCACCCGTGCACATGTGTTAGGTCTAACTGCTAATAGAGGCATGTTAGGAGACTTGGCAGCTAGTAGAGGTACACGGTCGTGGATATGACTTAATAGGTGCATAGGGTGGGGAGAACATTTCTTTTTCGTATAGGCTACTATTACACTTCCCTTTATTACCGGAAGCTCCGCTGGAGATACGGTCTTGCTTACCCCCTTTATCATGTACTTGCTGGGCTCTGATGTTCATGGAATGTCATGCTTTGAGGCCCCTGGTGCCCAAAAAGGGAACTACGCCGATTCCATAGAGTCAGAGGGCCAATGCGTAGAAGGTTTGTTCTTAACTGCATGTACACAGTAGAATGGTTATGTAACCTTAGTTGATGTCATGTCACCCCCGTCCCAATAGTAGCATGGGGCAATATCGCAGCATGGAATAGTATGATACACCTTGTCCTTGTTTGGTTGTAGGGGTAGTCCATTATTTCGATGATGGAATACTGGACCGTGCTATGATTTGGACTTTTTACTTTTACTTATGACTTTATGACATATTTTTATATTCAGGTTATATGGCATGTTCTTCATGTATCTTGTTACATCCCTCTGAGGACCTGGTGATTTCTCCAGGTGTGTACTTTTATAACTTTTTGTAGATGCTCTAGCCAAGATCATGGTCTTCCCTTTTCTGACTAAATGATATGGCTGGCATGTCTACATTCCTAGTCCTAAGTATATTGGGACTAGAGTGTTACATCGTGCATGAGTGTTTGCTTTAGAAGCAATACTTCGAAGTATGCACTGGTACCCTATTTGTTGAAGCGCATGGGCATCACTTGTATAAGTGATGCCTAAAAGTTGCGTTTATTCTTCTGTGATGATGTTGTTAGGGTTATATACTAAAAGCATCACTTTCGTAGTAACCTTATTTTCTTAAATTTTGAATGAGAATCATATGGGTTTACATATTGTATTTGTTGCAAGTGTTAATGCAAATGTCTGATATTCTATATTGTAGATAATATGGTGTGTGGTGTCATACAGAAGATCATATTATCAGTCCCCTATGGAGTATATAAATAGTTCACAACCTAGATGGACTTGGACAATCTATTGGAAAGGTTGTAGTGTAATCTGGTATTAGTCTATCTTGACTATAGGTTTACACTAGTACACTTTGTGTGTATTGAACAGGACCACTTGAGGTTGTTCTCTTTGTACTGACTACATAAGAGAACAAACACCTCTGTTATTATGGATGCTTGTGCTCTTAATCTGAATATAATAACGGACATGTATATGCAGTGTGCGTTACTTTGACTCATAAAAGAGTGAGATTCATTATGGATCAACAACCTCTATAAATTGGGTAATAATATTGTATGTATGATGGGCTGTTGATTATAAATGGAATCCATGTTCAGATATATCGGGTTGATGATGTCCCCTTAAGGAGCTCATAAGGATTGTCATGTAAACCCTGCAGGTGGATTATATCCGACATGACAAATAAAGTTGAGCGGTACTACTTAAAGATAAAAGATGTCGAATCAATATAGTTGTTAGTAACTTAATTTGATCGACGGATATACGATATCTTAATATGGGGAGCCAAACGAGTATATAATAAAAGGAGCCCATAAACATAATTTGGGATTAGGAAGGTAGTACAACAATAGCTCATTAGTGGATCGAGCTATTGTTAATGGGCCTGGATTGTGTGTTCGGGCTGAACACAGAATATCCAGATCCGTTAGGAGGCCTAACCCTAATTTCTTCTCATGGTCCCTGCCGTAGCCTATATATATCCCTATTCTCTGACCGCCAGATTATTAATCAGAAATCTGAAGCTTTTTCTAAATTCGTGATTCACGTAAGGAGAGAAAGAAAGGGCTGCCAAGGAGAAGAAAAGGTTGGGAGATCCTCGCCCACACGACGTCCAACTCGAGGAAGGAATATGTGCAAAAGATCTTGGGGTCGTCCGCTCGAGACTGCCAGAAATTACTTATCTTCTTTCTGCCGCAGGTATAATTTGTGAACCCTAGTTTCTGCCTATGAAGGGTTAGAACACGTATTAAATCTGTTTAACTTTCTATCGATCAATACACACACCAAAAGTAAGGGTCCTGGGAATCCCCAGTTCCATCAGATATGCATGGGTACTACTTTTCGGAGTAGTGTCTGGAAGATGCGCTGATGCTCCTTTGTTGATGTGCATGTCAAAATAGTATTTGAAAGATGCACTGATGCTCCATTGCTGATGCGTATGGGAACTACTTTTCGGAGTAGTATCTGGAAGATGCACTGATGCATGCTGACGCACATGGCTACTGAAAAAGTGCATGTACTGAAGCTCGCTTGCTGATGCGCATGGCTATTAAAAAATGCCTGCACTAAATCTTTGCTTGCTGATGCGCATGGCCACTGAACAGTGCCTGTGCTAAAGCTTTGCTTGTTGATGCACTTGGCCACTAAAAAGTGCTTGTGCTGAAGCTTTGCTTGCTGATGCGTATGGACAGTGAACAGTATCTGTGCTGATGCTTTGCTTGCTGATGCGCATGGCCACTGAACAATGCCTGCGCTAAAGCTTTGCTTTTTCTTTCTTTTGCAAATGTCCTAGACATCTTCTGACTTTTTGCTTTTTGCTTGTTTTTTATGCAGCCTCTATGGTCATCTCCCGATTCGACGAGTTTCTCTTGAATCATCTGTCTGTGTTCTGGGTGTGAATTTTAACGCAGAGGTAGTTAACCCTGCTAAGGAATTAATCACTTGGGACCAGCCTCCTAAGTGACTGGCATGATTGACCTCCAGTAATATACCTACTTCCAGCGTATGATGGACCGAGGCAAATTCACGACCGAAGGTGACACTAATGTGGAGATGCTGAAGCTACAATTTCTGTTTGGAGATAAGTTGGTCTCCAATAACACCAAGATCATGAAGATTAAGGAAGAGTAGTATTTTGGCAACTATGACCTTAGTCTGTACGTTTCACTGACTGAATGATAACTTCCGCTTTCGGTGTTTGCGTGTTGTGTCGAGAAACGACGTATGGAGCGGGAGCTGACCCCTTTGCTTGTGCGTTTAGATAACTACGGTAACAGATTGCAACCTAAATTCTTCAAGTCAATCATAGAATCATTTTTGTTTAAATCAAGAGCAAAATTTTTGAGACAAATAGATTGCAAGCCTCTAAGGAACATAAAATTTTGGAATTTGCAAGTGGTTGGAAATGATTGGTTCCAATTAGACTAATAATTCAATGGTTCATAACGTCGATCCATATTCGTATCATTTGATACCCTTGACCGTGATTTTGATAATTGAAGCACAACACTAGCCTTTTCCTTTCGACAAAGTTCACACTCAAGAACTAGACTAGTCATGCTACTCACATGACATACATGTCCCACACAAACGAACTTTCCAGTGCTCCATTTAAATTACACCCCGTGTATGACACATTGTTTTCTCAAAACAAACCATAGAGACCCAAATTCGATCTATTCGATTTCACCCATGCAAATATCGACCTATTCCCTTAACTAAATTGAATACTCAAGATCTATGCAAGACGTAGCATACCTATGACGTATGCCTTCCAACAAGCAAGCGCATGCCTCCTACACAACACCAAACATCAGTCCACACATATTAGTCGTTATGACTTAGAGTTTTCAAAACACTTGCCTAATCATATTCTATAGCCTGGGTTCTTTAATTATCATCGATTCTCATCACTTAGCCATAAATTCTTCTTTCCTAAGTTTTCAAGCTCACTTCTTAGTTTCCCATGTTGGACGTAGAACGAATCCTTCTGAACCGATACACCTTAGTATATTCAAACAAGAGGTCGCTACCAGTTTGTCAAAAGCATGACCCCTAGAGTGACAATGTTTGATTGTAGTAACTTTCTTATAGTTGTTATTGACCAAGAACGTCATGGTGTTATCGAGGCTCACTTAGAATCCAAGACTGCGGTCAGAATTATCCATTATTCTCGTGCCCCTCCCTAGAAATTGTCCTCCTCAAAGTCTTGTAATGACGACGATCTTTATGGGTGGCCAACTTCTATAAGTTGGGTAGAGTCTGGAAGGAAGCATACTCCATCTTGTAGAATATGAGTTCAATTGGGATTCCTATGACAACCACCCCTCCATCCTTTCAAAAATTGAGCTACGATTTGACGTACCTACTCTCCCTCCGTACAAAATCTCGCATTCTTGATATTATGAATAATTTTAATTTTGAGGACGAAATTATCATAAGTTGGGTAGGATGTAAAACCCCTCAAAAATTTAAAAGAATATTTGAATTTAATTATTTTGGATTTTATTTAATTCTAATTTTTTTAATCTTATTTATATTACATAAAAGGACTATAGTCATAGTTGAGTTTGAATATGCAAGACGACTAGAAAGTATGTCATGCCTAGCATAGTCGGGTGCTTTAACTAGCATGCTAGCCTTGTTAGGAATGCCATGGTCATACTGTAGTCTCTTGCATGTTAACCATTCAAATTATGGCACATGTTATATTTTTATTTAATTAATTAGTTAAGAAAGCCTTTATAATTTTTTAGGAGACCCGGTTGCACCAAACCTTCCCAAACCTCTTCCAAGCCAAACCCAACCCTATGTAGGCATGTTGGGCATTAATAAATATTAATAATTACATATATTTGTATTTAATTCAGATTTTGTATTGTATTTCATAGATAGAATTAATTAGTTCTATATTAGGGAAGACCTTTTTAAATCCTCAATCCAATCAATTAGCCAACTCACCAAACAACCAAATCATGCCATAGTGGTCCCCCACCATAGATTTCGGCCAAGCAACCCAACCATGGCCAAACACCCCATAGGAAAAGGATTCCCACTCCTTTTCATACATGTAACCCAATAAAGCCCATATATATACATCAACTTAGCCCAAACCCTAACCCTAACTTAATTCCTCATTTCTTTCCACCTCCATAGCCGACCACCCCTCTCCTTCTCCATATTTTTGGCAAAACTTCTCCCCCCATAGCCTCCATACATCATCTTCTCCATTGCATATCTCTCCATCCTTCACGAAAACTCATCTCCTCCACCATACATCCACCCAACCCCTCAAAACAAATCCTAAAAACTCCATCTTCTCTATCTAACCATCTATAGCCATTGCCAACCCTTCCATACTCACCAAAAGAGGATTAGCAAGCAAGGATAGAGAAAAATGTTGGAGCTTTGGCGAGGAGAAGTCGTCACAACCTCTCTAGCAAGGACCTTTGGTAAGAAATCCTAAGCTTTTCATCTCAAACCCTTACTACAATTCTGTAGAAAATATGTTATTAAATCTGTAGAAATTATATTTTGATGGCTTTTGTTATGTATAATCATCCATAAAGGTTTCATGAAATATAGGCGTAATATTCATGTTTCGGTAGGATCAAAATTAACCCCATTGTGAAGGAACTATGAGTTATTGGTGCCTATTCTCGAAATTAAATTTTATGTGCGTTCATATACATAAATTAGGATTTTTAAGTCTTTTTTCATGAATTTAGCAACTCAAATCTGGTCGAAATTGTTTTAGGTCAAAACTATCTAATTTCGGGTAACCGACTGACCTAGAATGTCCCAAACTTGTAGTATAACTCAACCCTTGTAACTCTAATATTATTCTATAAAATAAAGTATTTTATTGCTTTTTAAAATATATTTTTGGTTATTTTAGCAATTTTGAGTCATTAACTATGTTCCGGGCGAGTTTCGGGTAGACTAGCTGACTTAGTAATCAACCAGTCATAAATGTCTTTAGAAATATTAATTCTAGAATTTCAGAGATAAATCTGTAGAAAATTAGTTTAAATATTATTTTTATGATTTTTATATAATTTTTAAGTATGTTATTGAAGTAGGGGCATAACCGACTAATTAAGGGTTGGAAACCCTAAAACTGTGTTTCGATGTCTCGTAGAACCTGTGTGTGATTGTATGGATCTGAATGGTTCCGCAAGAGATTGAATATAATTTTAACATTACTTTGACTAATTAAGTCGTATCGTAAGTTTCGTGAGTAGTGACTTAATCTAGTTAATTAATTATCTTAGAGCGTCGGGTTCCGGAGGCGTGGACGCGGGAGTGGCGTTTCATATTCACATCACGAAATCAGGCAAGATACCTTGCCACCTTACTCTGTAATTTATATATTCTTATTTTCAGTTGTTATTTTTAGTATTTCTTATTTGTTGATATTATAAAATTGTGCGTCCAAGTCACACTTGGGTGCAAGCGACTTTGTCGGTCGTTTTTCTCGCTTTTATTTATTTTTCTTGCATTGACTTAGTCTAGTGACCACCCCTTTGTTGATGAGGTATTGGTATATCTCATGCGGCCTTGGCACATACTTTATCACGTGATGTGAGTCACATGTAGGACACATACTTGCGTAGTCGGCCGGCCATCGATACGTATGAGGCGTACGACGGTTAGGAGTAACTGCCAATAGAATTGCATTCTAGTAGACTTGACAGTTACTAGAGGCTTCATGAGTCATGGATGTGACCCTACTAGGCATTGGGTAGGGAGAACAGTTCCTTAACGTATGGGCCACGTATGCAATTTCCTATTATTGTCAGTTATCTCCATTGGAGATACGATCCTGGATCCCGATACCTGATTTCCTGCTGGCCTCTGACATTCGAGGAATGTTATGCTTTGAGGTACCTGGTATCTTGATGGGACCATACCTGAGTTCGCACCAGAGCCAGAGTGTTCATGCGTTGAAGGTTTCTTCTTAACTGTATTTTTACTGTAGAATTGGTAGGCACCCTATTGCATGCATCCCCTTTTACTCTCTATTATATATCACAGATTATATGGCATGTTCTTTATGTATCTTGTTACTTTCCTCTGAGGACCTGGTTATCTCTCCAGGTGTGTGCTTTGTGACTTTTCGCAGGTGTTCTAGCCAAGGCCGTGATCTTCTCCATTTCTTCGAGGATGATTGCTCTTGGTTCGTCTTGCCATTTTATCGATCATTTTCTTGTATATCTTCTTTCATTTAAATTGGTTGGTAGTGAATTTGTCTCCGCCCAACTACATGTATAAATGACAAATTCTTGAGTTGATTATAATATTATTCTTTATTGTTGTGGATAAGATTTAGTTATCATGGTTTTATTGTATTTTACAGCTTATGTATACATACGGGGTTTCATACATTGGAGTATATTTTGTATGTATACAACTGGCATGTTTACGTACTTAGTCCTAAGTATTTTGGGACTGGAGCGTTACAGGTGTTACACGCCACTTGGGATTTTGGCGCTGGCGATCTTGCAATAATCATATTTAAAGGCTTGTCCTTCTTGACCATCAATCCAAGAACTTAATTACTAGTCCCTTAACCGCTATATCCTCGATTTTCTTTAACCTTTGAATCTACCGACTAATTTTCTCAAAGGTTTCGTCCTATATTTTTATTCAAGCCTTGAATTTAAAATCAATTAGTAATAATAATCTTCAACCATCTAATTCTCGAAAAGTAAATCCATCGATGTTCTTTAAAATTCTAAAAATTTAAATACAAGTCCACTCTTTCTTTAGTCTTCCCAAGATATTAATAATAAAAAATTATTCGATAGATCATCTTTCATATTTTAATTTGTAAAATTTCCATAGCCTTCAAAATTTTAAATTAAAATTTTTTCCTCAAAATTTTAGGTTTAATCTAAAGACACTTTTCTTTTTAAGTCAAATTCATGTTCTCACATTCTCGTATATCGCTAACATTAACTCAATAACCATAAAAATTCTTCTAAAAATTTATAAAGTCAATTGCACTACATTATCTCAATACTATTTTACTTGATTGTCTTTTCTCAATCATCATCTAAGTGCTATACCTCTAAAATATAAATTTTACTTTCTAATTTGACTTCCAACACAAATTCTACCTACCAATTTTTTTTCCAATAAACACAAGATTATATCTTATAAAAACCTTCTCAACATTTAAATTAAAACCAATCTCCTCTCTTGGAAGCTTGTAAATTCATAAAACTTCTTCAATCATTTTATCATTAATTCACCATCCATAAATCACATTGTGCCTTGAGGACGTCTACCCATCTTTGGTCACATTATTCGATCAAACATGATACCCTAAAATTTTATAACCCTTGCACACTAGTTGTAAAAATCCATACCACTAGATACCTCTGGCATATGGCATCTCTAATCCCCTTCTATCTATCAAGCACCCAAAATTCAATAAGCAAACTAATTTACACTATAACTTAAGAATTTCTGATAAATTCTATAAAGTACGATCATTTGTTACCGAAATAGGAAGGCGAGAAGTAATGGTACGAGAAAGCAAAGAAGAATAGTTGATAGCAAATACGAAGTTCAAGGACGGTAGAAAATTTTCTAAAAGAATTATCGGCAGTTGTGGATTGAGAATCCTAAGAGTTTAATCATATTCGCTGGCTCGCTCAGCATAGTAACATAACCAAAACGATATGCTGAGACCTACATGGGCCACCAAAAATTATGTAACTTCCCAGTCCCAAAATACGTAGGACTAAGAGACCGTATACATGCCAGCTACATATCGAGAGGACTCCAGCCTAGCTCGAATACGTATAAGCTGGCTAGAATAAACTACATGTTTATAACAACTACCTATATCTCAATCCACTAAAAATAAACTCTTGTATAAACCAAGTATACTAATGTTGGTTAGGCATTAACATACCGGTTCCTACAAGTAACAAGAAAAGATAATATACAATAAAGTGGACCAGAATCTAATGCAATTATCTTGAACAAGCTTCTGAAGAAGAATAAAGCTTACAAAACTAGGCTATACAACAACATGGTCAAAGTAAAATAAAATATAATATTAGATGAATATGAAAAGGTACTAACTAAATATATATATCTAAAATCCTAGAGAAACAATCATCAAACCTCCATCTAATCTACAGACGAGCTCAAGAAAACTAGAGAGATTACCAGGTCCTCAGGAGAGTTTTAAGACACATAATATACAAGCCTACTTTGACAGTAATAACATGCATAAAAATATAGTGAACAGTATAAGAAATAAAGACTGAAGGACACAAGAATGAAACATAAAGGAAATAGCATGCCGTCGAGAATCGTGCTAATAAACGTGACTAAAAGTAAATCAAAGTAAATTGCAGCCTGGTGGTTGCTAACAGTCCTATAGATTGTAGACTGGTGATTGATAACAACCTATAGTAAGTCTCTATCATAGTCCAGTGGTTGCTAACGATTGAGAGTGGTTAAGTATAGTCGACGTCTATAACAAGTTCCTCGCCTAAAACTACGAGTCAAGTCAATAAAGTCATCTCAGGTCAAGTCAAGTCCAAATGGTACATGAAACATAATCGAGTCAATGTCAAAGGATATATCATATCTAAGCAATCCTATTACGAGACACATACATGAACAAGATAAGAAAATAGGACAACTAATATAGAAAATAGGAACAATCTATGTGCACGTAAAACTGGAAAATAATAATGACATGTATTAGGAGAAATATGCAATCAAGTAAGACATAAAAGAAATAGCAATACAGAAATAAATGTAAATACTATAAAGTTTGGCAAGATGTACTTATCTGGAGGTTGTACAATAACTAGACAATAAGTCGCGACTAAATCGTCAAATTAGTAGAAACACCAAAACTGATTCTCTTGTAAAACATCTCTAAAAGTTGAAACGGACATCGCCATCAGTCTCAGAATAAAAGAAATATTTAAGTTTAGCTATCCATAAGTCCAATTTTGGCACAGTGGCAAAACAATAATTTTGGGTCAAAACGATGTCCATCATTGGACACACTTTGCACCGACAAATATGCCAAGACAAAGGTTGTCCAAATTTGACAAAATATATATCAATCCTGGCCAAAACGACATCATGAGTCTAATTGTGGTGTCAGATTTGGAATCCCATGTTCCGGATTCAAAATTATAATTTTACATGTTAAAAATTACGATTTCAAGAGGCCAAATTTGACGTCGATTTTAACCAACCAAACGACATTCTAGGGAACTAAAATTTTAATGTCATGAAGATGGTTATACCTGCTGTGCAGCGGAACTAGTGGTTCGCCAAATGTAGCTTCGACGAGAGAAAAATAAATTCGCGATTGTGACAGGTCGATTTTAATCTATCAAACAATCGAATTAATAAACATGTTTTAAACAATCAACTTGGTGGTCGATTTTAATCTATCAAACAATCGAATTAATAATTTAAATGTTAGGTGAGTGAAGAGGTATATACCGAGATTGTGACAGAAGAATTGGATCGAAGATCCAACGGTCGAATTGTCCAAAAAAGTGCACAAAGTTGCTGCGGCGTAGCACTAATTCTGAGTTCAAATCTTTGCACGTCACAATGGGATATCATACAAAATGCACAAATTGACTATGTCGTGCATCGGGGACAACGATGGCACTCTCGGGAGGGTTAGCCGGAGACATCGGGCTATTGTGGTCGGATGTCGGTGGTAGTTGGTCGGCGTTGTCGTCGGTGCTGTACCTACTGTGCGCGTCACCGTGTACACGTCGACATTGTCTGGCCACGCATGGGGGTGCGTCTGCTAGCCGACGGACTGGGGGGAGGGTCATGCGGTGGCGGTCGTGGAGGCGAGTGGGTGCATAGTGGCCAGCGACAGTTTTTATAATTGTCGCTGCTGTGCTCGTGCCTACGGCGGCTGATATTGTCGTGAGGTGCGGTAGCCCGACGGTGGGGCGGCGACCTTGGTGTACGCACGGTGCACCGACGTCGCAGCGGTCGGTAATACGGTGGCCCTATGCTGCTAGGGTTGCCGCTGCTATGTTGGTCCCATCGAGGAAGGAAATAGCTATTAGGTTAGGATTTTATTTAATGTGTGTGTATGTGTGTGTGTGTGTGTGGTATGTAAGTAGTATATATGGATATGAATATATGTAAATATGTATTTACTATTTCAATAAAATATTTTAATACCTAATAAATATATCAATAATATTTGAAAAACTAAGAATATATTTATATTAAAAAAAGGATATACTCTATATAGCAAGATGTCAATTAGTTTTTTTTAAATGGAAAAAAAATATTTGATTGTATTTAAACCTATTTAGCTGTACAAAATCTCATACAATAAAGTCAAAATAATTTTACTAGGTCATGGCAACCTAACATAGGCTCCACCGTGCTCCTTGACATAGTTTGGAGTCGGTATGGTTTATTGAACCGAAATAGACTCCAAAAGTCTATTAATTGGGTCTTTTGTGCTTTTTGAAAATAAATAGCACATGAGAACTCAATTGAGTGGCACACTAGTGGCATGTGCATAATAGGCTCAAAATGGGTCAAAATCATATATTGGATCAAATGGTTTTGATCTATGTCGAGTCCCGAACTCAAGTTGGAAGTTAGGTCTAGAATTACGATAACGGTCAAATAGCCTAAATTGACCCGAAGTTGTGCGAAATCAAAAGAATGTTAGGAAACAAGTTTGGATGGGACATGATCTATCAAATTAAAGGTAGACTTTTCTACTTCAATACTCATGAAGGACATTTCAAAATATTGGCATTTCTTGTGCTCCAAAAATTAAAGCTACGAAAAAGTACATCTATAGTCATAATTAAAAATAAAATATAATTTAATAAATAAATAAATAATTGTATAAAATAAATAAAAATGCCTTTTAAAAATTAGGGTACTTAAACACTGAGCTGCTCTGGTCGCCCACACCGGAGTCGCCTCCGCCAATGCTCCACCGACAGCACCGTAGTGATATTCTTCTTCTTCTTCTTCTTCTTCTTCATGTTCTTCTTCTTCCTCGGGATTTAGAAAAAGAGAGGCGACTCTCTGTTTGAGTGAGAAGAGAGAGACAGCTCTCTTTGAGAGTTAGAGTTAAGTGAGTAAGGAATTTGGGTCGGGTATGGGTCCGGATCCCTGGGCCAGGCCATGGGCTTTGTGGAGGCTTTGAGAATAAATATAATGAAAAAAGGAAATAGGAAGAAAATAAAGATATCTATGGGCTAGGTTTAGACATAGGCCAGACCCAGTTAGTGATCAAGAAAAATAAATAAAATAGCAGCAGCAGTAACAGTGGGCTGAGCCCAGATCTATGGGTTAGGCTGGGCTGATAAACTAGTTTTTTTAGAGTTTAGGGTTTGGTATTAAGAAAGGACTTTCTGATACTTGGGCCTATAGGCTATGGTCAAGAGCATTTGATTAGTTTTTAAGGAATAATGAGGGATTTGATTATTAATTAGGCTTGAATATAAACGGAAAACAAGTATTTTGAGGACATATAGTTATAAAAGGGAATTAAGGCCAAGACCTTATAGATAAGTGTTTCATAAGGATAGGAAATTTATAATAAAATCTTATATTTTATTAGGTTTGGGACAAGGGGCTTGGGTTTTGGCCTTGTCATTTTGAGCTTAGGGTACAAATAGGATTTTCTAGAATCTTGATAAACATTTTCAAAAATGGGTAGCAACCTTACACTTGAATCTCGTATTTTTTTAGGTTAGACTAAAGGAGCAATTTTGGCAAATTGGAGCTAAGGCAAGTACTCTGTATTTATGTTTCTAAATATTAAATAAATGCAAGTTCTTATTTTATTCTTTAAAAATTTCATGAATCACATTACGACACGACTTGTGACACGTGACTCTGTATCATTGATTTAACTTATGATTTTGAACCAAAGACATTTTGAATCTTTTTTTATTTCTAAATTATGAAGCATCCTAAGACATCAAGTTCTGAATCTTGTTTGATATGAATCATAAGTAATCAAATTTCGAATCTTGCTTGATATGATTTTCGGAATCACGGAGAAAGGAAAAATAACGAGTAGATATATGGTCAACCCATTATAGTCCGAAGCATAGCTTAACATACACTACATGTGTAAACCCCCCCCCCCCCCCCCCCCCCCCCCCCTCTTTCTTTTATTGCTATTATTACAAATATTCCTATTTTAAATACTATTATTTCATATATATATATATATATATATATATATATATATATATATATATATATATATATATATATATTATGCTTAACCATAAATTAGAGCATATATATAAATATGTATGTATATAATTAGAGTGTATAAATATATAGATATATTTTAGAGTATTTGTATATATAATTCCCCCCACCCACCCCCCCCCCCCCCCCCCCCCCCCCCCCCCCCCCCAAAAAAAAAAAAAAAAAAAAACAAAAAAAATTATTAATTCCCTTTTGCCCTTTTCAAACCCAAATCCTGGCCCAATAGGGCATCCCACTGTTCTAACAGCAGGGCCGGGTCGGGCAGGCAAACCCGACCCGCACTCGAGACCCTAAAATGTAAACCTAGTGAGTTATTGGGCGGAGCCGGGTCTGGCGGGGAAAACCCAAAACCCGACCTGCACCCACCTTGTTACTACTGAATACTATCGTGGGCGGGCGAGAACCCGTAGACCCGCAATCGACCCGACCCATTTATTCAAATCCAACGGTTAACCTACTGTTCACTGTCTTCAACCTCTGCGTGCGCAGGCTCTGCGTCCTCCTGCAAATTTGCAGGTGCGGCCAAAGCACGCGTACGACCCCCGACCCCTCCCAGCTAGCAGAACACCCTTCTATTCCCCTCTATGTATATATATACAATGTTCACCATCCTCCCTCCCATTAAACCCTAGCCGCCATTGGAGTTCCTCTTCGCTAGTTCCTTCCTGGACCTTGCCGTGCGGCTAGTAGCTAGTAGTAGGGATCATCGGACTTCATCGAGCCAGGGGGAGCCTCCTCTCCTAACCAAGCAGTGGGCATTGCCAACTGCACCTTGTCTCCTTCATCGGGCTGCCTCGTTGGGGCTGCCCAGCTTCGACCGGCCGTGTCCGGCACTCTTGGGCAGCGTATCCCCTTAGGTATTCCTCCTTGTCACTCCTTAAGCCCTTCCTTAATGAATATTACGCAGAGCATATGACACCTAGGTGCACTGATGTTCTAGCCATTCAAGGGAAATTTTGCTTATGTGAACGTTCCCCTTGTCCCTATAGCCCATGCTTGCTAACAGCAGAACATATGTTAGATGTATGCGCATGGTTTCCTTTCCTTCCTTCTAAACCTGTGTAGAGATAGGACTCATCAACCTGGGAAGTAAGTACTTGTGGATGTAGGAGAAGAGAAAGAGTAAGGCCCCTGGCCATGGCCATCCTTCAGTACCTTCTGTTCTTTCCCTTCCCTATCCTTCAGTACTACAAAGGTTAACATAGTGTGGAGTGAGCACTTGACTTTGTGCTTCACTCTTGCCCCTGTGGACCTGTGGTTCCAAGTATAAGGTGAGGATAATCTATAAGCAGTGTGGGGGAAGGAGGAGATGTGCTCGAACTGGGCAGATAGGGATTGTGACAGTGAGTTAAATATAGGAGGAAGAAGGAAGTTAGGCCACATGATTTCATAACTAGTAGAACTAGAAGCCATATTCCAACACTTATGAGCATTAGCTCAGTTGGTTGGAGGAAAGAGTAATGTATGAGGGAAGTTCAAGTTAAGTGTTGGGAGTTTTGTGGTTTTTTTTTGCATAGTTCCTTTTTGCATTGAATCAACTTAATATAATTTGGTTCAACTTAATGCATTTTTGGCCATCAAACCCAATATTTTGCCAACCTTAATGACTAGGGCCTACTACTACATGGTAGGGATTTGTCATAGTAACATTTTTCCTCCTTAATAAACTATGTGTATTGCTATAAGTAGCCCTAGTAGCAAATCATTAATTAATTCCTAAATTATTCTATAGGCTCCTTAGATTCTTTGGACTCGATTCCCGTGCCAGACTTTCATACTCAGCTTCCGGTTACAGGCAAGTATACCTTGCCACTATTTTCATTCCTTTTGTTATATTTCATGTCTTGCTTTTTATTACTGTTTACAATTGTGCGTCCGAGTATGACTCTGGGTGCAACCAATGAGATACGTTGGTCATTACTTGTTAGCCTAGTCCATTAGCGACTACCCATGTACTATAGAGCAGATATACTAGTATCTCGCTAGACCCTGACACATGCTTGGACACGGAGATGTGATACAGAGATACAGGACACGTACCCCCGCATGACCATCAGTGCGGCCGAAGCGTGCGACGGTGTAGTTCATGCTAGATGCTTTCATTATGACATATTAGGCCCTGCACTAGGGATTGTACGTGTCGAGGAGTCGACCCGTTCTAGATACATTGGGTGGGAAGGACAGTTACTAGACAAAAGGTCTGCTATTGGTATATATTGTTGAAATTCGGAGGTTCGAACGAACCCCACTGCGATATGATCTCTGGTTCGGAGAGCTCCATTCGTCGAAAGTTGTTCCCATTGCATTTACACATAGTCATTAGAACACCCCCATGATTTTCATACATTGTTTCATAGTGGCATGTATATTATGTATCTTGTTGCATCCCCTTGAGGACCTGGTTTCCTTCCAGGTTGGCGGAGTAGGTTGTTGAGTTCTTTGTTGGAGTGTTGCTGAGCACCCATTTTATTGCAAGTATTTACTCTTATGTAGTATATATGTTTTATTTCTATATTTCATATCTGCTTGATTGTGCAGTATTTATAGACTTTTACCTCTCGAGTCTACTCGGGCGAGTATGATTATTGGCTGCAGACTAGTATTCATATTTTATATTTCTTATGCTTCTATTATATGGATAGATATAGAGTTGATATAGTGATAGTTACACCATTTTAAACAGCTTATAAATATTCGAGTCGGAATAGAGTTTGGTTGAATACGTAGCTGGCCTATGCTACGTGGATCGGCCCGACGTATTTTGGGAATGGGGCGTGACAGCACGTATGTTCAAGTCTGACCAGTTCGAATCTAAATCTTAGCCGACCACATGTTGAAACAGTATTTCAAATCACACAGTTTGTTAGTTGTGCATCCTTGATTCAATGTCTGATTCTGTGATTAGTTGGATTTATCATGTTTTATTATGACTCTCATAGTTTCTTGTGTTGCAGGTTGCATTTCATTACAGTATTTATTGCATTGTATGGTTCAGTTTCTATATACTTATACTGCTTTATTTAGTATAGTGTGACATTTATACGAGAATGTGCTTTGCTCTTTTCCTGATTGGATCGTTGTATACCAGGTGATAGCAGGCTAGCATGGAGGGATGCTTTGCAAGATTTACAGTTAACTTGGATTATTGATGTATTATTCATGTTGTATATTATTTCGAGGATTTACCGGATTTGTCTCCAAGATGAGATAGATATGTATTATGTACAAAAGATATATAGTGGACTATGATCGTATGAGTGTGTGCTAAGCTGTTTTCGTTTACTAGTTCTATAATAGAGCATAGATCGATATCATGATAATTTGATAATTTTCAAGGTCTAGACAACTGACTATCGCGATTTTGCGACGTAGACTGGACTTATCCATACACTCATACTTGATCATGCGGGCACAGAGTCACAACCCACTCCCAGATAACTAGATACGAGTCGGACACGTCCAGCCTACGTTGTAGAGACAACACAGTAAGCTGTAGTTAAACCTCAAAAAAACTCCATATATCATGATCAATCAATCTTATCACAGCTACTAACACGTTCCCAGAATAGATTACCACATCACACATTCTACTATATCTTTTTAGTACAACTTTGCAAAATCATTCGAAGATAAATCCGTTAAACTAAAATCTACTAAAAATATTAGTTCATCTGTCTCATGGAACTATCTAATACATGTGGACACACACAAAAATGGAGACTCTGCTGGGGACTACCTTTTTCTCTGACGAGAAGGTGGTGACGCAATCTGATACCGACAAAGTGGGGAGTACTCAGAAGATGCTGATCGTAAAGTTCGATCAACAGGCGTTCGAAGAGATGCTCTCGAGGGACGGCTCTACTCCCTCAAAATCAGCGAAGCCAAACAAATCTCGCAAGACTTGGCTTCCGAAGGCTCGCTGTGCATATCTTGCAAGTGTCATAGCAGATATGCAGCTGGAGGACTCTGTCACATGGGCGCATGACTCTGCCACAGAAGTTCCCCAAATGGAGAAGGCTCACACCGTTCTGGGCTCTACGAGCCCAGTGACTTCTTCCCTGCACAACCAACAACATGGTGTTCAACACCCGAGACTTGGCAAAGAAAAATACTACGATGCCAAGAATCGGGGTGTGCGACACTCTGGCCGAACCCGACGAGGCTTACAAACGAAGGAGGCCAAACTGGAAGAAAACGGCGCTGCTCCACCGGGCATGCGTCCAAGGCCATGCGCCCAAGGGAGTGTTTGGGCGCATAACCCCAAACAGAACACTTCTGTCTTCAACAGGCTAGGCATCCAGAGCCATGCGCCAAAGGCTATGCGCCCAGGCTCTCTGGATCCATACTATGTGCCCACGTCAAGGAGGCTCAGACATGCTGTCAAGAAGCATGCGCCCAAGGCCAGTCTCCAAGGCCTATGCGCCCGCAACAAAAAGACAGGCCCCAACGCGTATAGCACGGGGCTGTCTTCAAGGACATCACAAAACTTAGATATGGGGGTTGCCCTGTCACGCCCCGGTCCGGGAAATCGCTCGTCCTCGCTAGATTTAACCCGAATCATCGTCCTCGCTGGGGCGTGATGCCGCACGAGCCTGGATTTGCGCTCGTGCAAGGCAAGATAACAGGTTCACATAGAACTATCTCAAATCGATAACATAAGCAGCGGAAGAAAACAAGTGAAACATAAGAATCTCTTTTATTCATATTGAACTGAAGGTTACAAAGGCTCTGAATAGCCCAACATAAAATGCCAATTGGCTACAACGCTCATGATCTCTCTAGCTCACAAAGGATTACATTGTTCCATACATTATGCCCCTTTATAGCCACCAAGTAGTCTTCGGCCGAACATCTCCATGTCGCAAGTCCGAACGCATATGCGGAAGCTCCTCTTGAACGCCAAGGACTCCATGCCTCGGCACGTCCAAGCCAAGCTCCGCCCCGAGCTGATCATAACCTGAACCTGCACATAAACTAGTGGGGGTTTAGTGCTTTCGTCCTCGCTTCGCACTGATCAAGACCCGCTCGCACCCAAACCAAACACTTATTCATTTAGTGAAACATGCATCTTAATTTGTGGTCTTTCTATTTAGCCTTAGGATCAATTTCATGGCAAAACTTAACATAGCACATTATTATAATGTGTCAGCACATCCCGTGTTCCTGCAGCAGATACAGTTAGCCATAACATAAACGTAAACATAGTGTTCGTGCTCATGCCGTCCCATTTTCCTTAGCCTGCAGTGGTTAGAACTTAACATAAGCCAACATAAGATTCACGCAACCGACTATTCACAAACATAAACATATGCATAATGGGTAGCAGGCCCTGCGCCTGCACCCAGCTCTCATCTCAGCCCACCGGCCCTAACTATATGAAGGTCACGGTGTGTCGCACCGTAATGGACTTGGCATCTCATATGTGTAAGCCTACAATCGCTTCGATACGGGTTGCTAGCCCAGTATCCGAAGGATCCCAAACTTACGGATATCATAGCTTATCACAGCACTGGACGGTCGCAATCCGTCCGAATGTTGTGCACCATAAATACCACACATAATTCCCTCCTAGGCCGAACGGTCCCGGCGCCCCGGCGTAACCGTTCGAGGGAAGCCGCACCCGTGCACGGGCAATCCGAGTCCATTGACCATGCAATACGCGCCATAGCATACAAGTCATAGCATACCAGCCGATCTCGTGTTCCATAAACATAATTCACCATTCATATGGGGAGCTCCGTCGGCGTTATGCCCCAACACATCCATATTGGTGCACGACGCCCAACGGCTTAGTCGTCTCGTACTCATAATCAGGCGTCTCGTTCATAACGTTATTCGCATAGCCTACTCCGTATTTACTTAGTCATTTTGTAGCTTAAGTGCGCAAAGGCACGCTCAGCACCGTAATCAATGTTCTACGCCTAGAGTTCAATGTTCTCGGAGCCGTGCACATGATGCACATCTCGATATTGTCTTTCAATGTTCTACCATCATGCCCTACCGCGACTCGTGCACTCGATACACGTCGCTCCAATTGTTCAATTGTTCAATGTTCTAACTTAGTGTTCAACGCATACTTAGACACTTACTCGCCGAGCCACGCTCGCTATTCCGATAACCTATTACGCATATCATAATACATTTTATTAGACGTGAAGGAATAGGGAGAGAGAGTCAAGAACCCGCCCACCTTAAGCCGATACGCCTTGCCGTCTCGCCGATTGAAGCGTCTCGCTTCCATAACTCGATCGCATAGCTAACTCCCGGACTTAGCCATTCCTTTGCTCTACTCGGTTGATTTGGCCTATCGTGCCCATGCCACAATCCGTTGCAAGGCCACGATTTGGTTTTGCAGACATTTCATTGCATAAGGCAAAATGCCGACCTCTTATCGTCCAGCGTAGAAGCATAGCCTGCACACCAGATCAACTAAAATCAGCACTTGCTCAAGCGAGACTTACTCTTTGCATCGATTCGATTCATAGATTCCAACCGACTCAAAGCTTACCTTTGGCCAACGCAACACTTGCATCGATTCATATCGATACCTCATCGGGTCAACGCAACTCTTCGAGTCAACGACTCATCGTAATGCACCGATGCGGAGCGGGGCATTACATAATATACCACTCAAAATCAGGTTCGTCCTCGAACCGAAACCAACACTTAATCCAAGTGCCTCGCATAGATCGCTTCACGATCTCGTGCTACTATCGTTGAATCATACAACTTAGTCTGGATCATACACATATTTTAGGCGTCCCACCAATATATGCATTTCAGCCAAGCTCAGTTGTAGGATATCGGGACAAACTAACAAGCTCAACTTTAATCCTCAAGCACCAATCAATCCGTACTCGACTTAGCCAAATCTTAGCGCCTATTCCCAAAATACTCTTCGTATGCATCATCCCATAACATGCGATCATCTTCCAACATCTTACACATAACTTAATTCAACCATAACTTCGATCTCGTAAGTTTTTTGCCGGCCATTTAACACTCGCATTGCATCGAGTCATTGCGCATCCGATCACATCAATTTTCTGCAACGCCTATTCGCCCAACCGTTTCCTATCTCCCGCATAACTTAAGTCTTTTATCCAATCATTCATAACACTTGGCCATAACGACATGGACTATGTCAACATGTCACCAATTCCTTTGTCTACAATCCGTACTAAGTCTCGCTCGCAACTATCTCAATACGATCTACGTTCACGAACTACCCGTGCATCGAGTCTGGGGCTACCCCCGCTAGGCAACTTATCCAGACATCATGCTCGTGCTCTTCCGACACAAGAGGTTAACTTGAGTCTACGATGCTCAAAGGCAACAATCTTTCCGACCCAAGGTCTCTTACGATACGCTCATCCCCGATTCTCGACCGAGTACAAATCCTTTACTCAAACTTCGATTCAATCTCGACTTGTTCGTTTCGTAACATAAATTGTGCGCTCAACACACATAGCCTAACCGTTACTCAAACCGATCTACGACACAACTCTTAGGGTCATTCTGCTATTCGTTGCTCTCGCGCATTGCAAAATCCTTGCAATCGCCTTACCGCGTCACTACTCTAAGCACGTTCCTCAATATATATACTCGATCATTCCTTATCCTTCTTACGCGACTTCTTTAGGGTCATCCTATGGGACTTCAACATTTACTTGATTTGGCGGTCAAGTCTTCTAGGGTCATCTGCCCCGGAACTACGCTCGATAATTGAAGATCATCAACGAGGGACAGTTATAACGAACCATGTTATATCCTACCGCGGAGCCAAATCAATTCCCGACGCTTCCTATGGGACTTTACCCAATCCGACATACCAATCCATAATTTCTCTACTCCCGCGCAACTGATGCGCCGTTAACTACTCGAATCACTCGTATATTACATAGCCCGATACTTTCTATACTCATCAAACCATCCTCGAACGACTCTCGCGTCAAACCACAAGTCCATATCGATTTTGCCACGCCTTGCAAGTTCGATCATCCCCACTGGATGAATCACCATACCAGTGCTCACGCGGAATGATCGTTCTAATTTTGACGTAACGCATGTGCGAGGCTGGTGTTGCGCTCGCTCAAGACAAGAATGTCAATACAGTGGTGATCCGCGAAGTAATTCCGACATTTTTATTTTCACCCAAGTACTATCCATCGACTCTCAAATTCTCCGAAGCGTTCCTACCGTCGTCATCCAAGTCGACATCAACTTAACTTACATCTTATTCATCCAACAACAATGCTCAACATAATTTTCGTTCATTCGATCAGAGTATCCCCGAGTTATTGCATATCGTCTTTGATACGCCTCAATACCATCGTCGATATGCATAACTTGAACACCCTCCTTTCTCATAAGCTCAAACCCGTTGCAATCATTGCCATTATCCGAACTCGAATACGAGTCAAATCTCGCACAAATCACTTCTCATATCCCTAACTCGTACTTCCAAATCGTGCTACCGACTCATTGTATTAACCCAAATTCGTTCGTACAATTTCTCCGTACCTACTCAATTCGTTCCGAAGACGTCTCCGTACTAACTCAACATAAGTTCGACCGGGTCGACCATTTCCTTAACGTCATTCATTCACATATGCTCGGCCTATCGTTCGACTTATACTTAGTGAATTCTCGTCCGACGTATCCTCCGTAGGCACGACTTCACGCATGCTCATTTAACTAATTCACAAGCATACTTATATCGACTCCTATCGCATCATTTCCACTCGAGTCTCGATACCATTCCATCCGTTGCGGACAAACATACCATAACAATATAATCGTTTCGACGAAACCTATCGCAAGTCACCAACCGGCTTAACATAACCATCGCTAAGTGGTATCCCATATACCACTCAGGATCGAGCCTATCGTTATCGACACAATACCTCACCACGCTTGCTCGCATAATTGGTATTGCATATACCACTCAGAATCGAGTCATTACTCGACATCACACTTCGCATAGGTCCGATTTCTATCTCAACTTAACCGTCCCGTATGACGATCCTTCCGATCCCAGCTCTAACATTAGCTCAAGTTTGACATACATTCAATCTAACCGTACCATGGCGATCATCTCAATCCCATCCGTAACATTCGCTTATTCAAAGCTCAACGCGACATACGGCCAACATAACGTTCGCCTACTCAACTCGACTTAGCGACCAACTCGATTCGTTACTATCGCATCCACGATCTTCGAATCCCGCACGTTGCAGCTCGTGCAACAACTTAGTCTCGATACTTAAGGTCTTTACTCAATCTCGCACAACATATCGCTATCCATCCGCATAGCCATACAACACGCATCATACCATATCGACTCGTTGCACCGATGCAACGAACGATCCACGACTTGCTGCACTCCGTGCAACCGATAACACATAACCATTTCCGCCTAGCCACATAATACGTATCGCCTCACATATCGACCCGTTGCACTTCGTGCAACCAACAACACATATCTCTCGCACTTCGTGCGACCGCCAATACATAACGCCTCGCACTTCGTGCGACCGATAACACATAGCTCCTCGCACTTCGTGCGACCGACCACACATATCGTTGCACTTCATGCAACCAACATCACCATATTCGTTGTACTTCGTGCGACCAGCATTCCATAACTCGTTGCACTGCGTGCAAATAACATCCCATAACTCGTTGCACTGCGTGCAACCAACACTCTCCGATGGCACCCGGAGATAGCGTAATAGTCACGACATACTTGTGGCAGACGTACGCACTTAATATAGACTTATTGTATGGAACATCCAATGTAGCGTCGAGCAGATCCATGAGCCATGCGGTTGCGGAAACAACTTAGAGTCAACTGAATTCGATAACGAAGCAACTGAGGGTCAAAGAGATTCACGCACGGTCCAAAGGATGGAACCGCTCTGATACCAACTTGTCACGCCCCGGTCCGGGAAATCGCTCGTCCTCGCTAGATTTAACCCGAATCATCGTCCTCGCTGGGGCGTGATGCCGCACGAGCCTGGATTTGCGCTCGTGCAAGGCAAGATAACAGGTTCACATAGAACTATCTCAAATCGATAACATAAGCAGCGGAAGAAAACAAGTGAAACATAAGAATCTCTTTTATTCATATTGAACTGAAGGTTACAAAGGCTCTGAATAGCCCAACATAAAATGCCAATTGGCTACAACGCTCATGATCTCTCTAGCTCACAAAGGATTACATTGTTCCATACATTATGCCCCTTTATAGCCACCAAGTAGTCTTCGGCCGAACATCTCCATGTCGCAAGTCCGAACGCATATGCGGAAGCTCCTCTTGAACGCCAAGGACTCCATGCCTCGGCACGTCCAAGCCAAGCTCCGCCCCGAGCTGATCATAACCTGAACCTGCACATAAACTAGTGGGGGTTTAGTGCTTTCGTCCTCGCTTCGCACTGATCAAGACCCGCTCGCACCCAAACCAAACACTTATTCATTTAGTGAAACATGCATCTTAATTTGTGGTCTTTCTATTTAGCCTTAGGATCAATTTCATGGCAAAACTTAACATAGCACATTATTATAATGTGTCAGCACATCCCGTGTTCCTGCAGCAGATACAGTTAGCCATAACATAAACGTAAACATAGTGTTCGTGCTCATGCCGTCCCATTTTCCTTAGCCTGCAGTGGTTAGAACTTAACATAAGCCAACATAAGATTCACGTAACCGACTATTCACAAACATAAACATATGCATAATGGGTAGCAGGCCCTGCGCCTGCACCCAGCTCTCATCTCAGCCCACCGGCCCTAACTATATGAAGGTCACGGTGTGTCGCACCGTAATGGACTTGGCATCTCATATGTGTAAGCCTACAATCGCTTCGATACGGGTTGCTAGCCCAGTATCCGAAGGATCCCAAACTTACGGATATCATAGCTTATCACAGCACTGGACGGTCGCAATCCGTCCGAATGTTGTGCACCATAAATACCACACATAATTCCCTCCTAGGCCGAACGGTCCCGGCGCCCCGGCGTAACCGTTCGAGGGAAGCCGCACCCGTGCACGGGCAATCCGAGTCCATTGACCATGCAATACGCGCCATAGCATACAAGTCATAGCATACCAGCCGATCTCGTGTTCCATAAACATAATTCACCATTCATATGGGGAGCTCCGTCGGCGTTATGCCCCAACACATCCATATTGGTGCACGACGCCCAACGGCTTAGTCGTCTCGTACTCATAATCAGGCGTCTCGTTCATAACGTTATTCGCATAGCCTACTCCGTATTTACTTAGTCATTTTGTAGCTTAAGTGCGCAAAGGCACGCTCAGCACCGTAATCAATGTTCTACGCCTAGAGTTCAATGTTCTCGGAGCCGTGCACATGATGCACATCTCGATATTGTCTTTCAATGTTCTACCATCATGCCCTACCGCGACTCGTGCACTCGATACACGTCGCTCCAATTGTTCAATTGTTCAATGTTCTAACTTAGTGTTCAACGCATACTTAGACACTTACTCGCCGAGCCACGCTCGCTATTCCGATAACCTATTACGCATATCATAATACATTTTATTAGACGTGAAGGAATAGGGAGAGAGAGTCAAGAACCCGCCCACCTTAAGCCGATACGCCTTGCCGTCTCGCCGATTGAAGCGTCTCGCTTCCATAACTCGATCGCATAGCTAACTCCCGGACTTAGCCATTCCTTTGCTCTACTCGGTTGATTTGGCCTATCGTGCCCATGCCACAATCCGTTGCAAGGCCACGATTTGGTTTTGCAGACATTTCATTGCATAAGGCAAAATGCCGACCTCTTATCGTCCAGCGTAGAAGCATAGCCTGCACACCAGATCAACTAAAATCAGCACTTGCTCAAGCGAGACTTACTCTTTGCATCGATTCGATTCATAGATTCCAACCGACTCAAAGCTTACCTTTGGCCAACGCAACACTTGCATCGATTCATATCGATACCTCATCGGGTCAACGCAACTCTTCGAGTCAACGACTCATCGTAATGCACCGATGCGGAGCGGGGCATTACATAATATACCACTCAAAATCAGGTTCGTCCTCGAACCGAAACCAACACTTAATCCAAGTGCCTCGCATAGATCGCTTCACGATCTCGTGCTACTATCGTTGAATCATACAACTTAGTCTGGATCATACACATATTTTAGGCGTCCCACCAATATATGCATTTCAGCCAAGCTCAGTTGTAGGATATCGGGACAAACTAACAAGCTCAACTTTAATCCTCAAGCACCAATCAATCCGTACTCGACTTAGCCAAATCTTAGCGCCTATTCCCAAAATACTCTTCGTATGCATCATCCCATAACATGCGATCATCTTCCAACATCTTACACATAACTTAATTCAACCATAACTTCGATCTCGTAAGTTTTTTGCCGGCCATTTAACACTCGCATTGCATCGAGTCATTGCGCATCCGATCACATCAATTTTCTGCAACGCCTATTCGCCCAACCGTTTCCTATCTCCCGCATAACTTAAGTCTTTTATCCAATCATTCATAACACTTGGCCATAACGACATGGACTATGTCAACATGTCACCAATTCCTTTGTCTACAATCCGTACTAAGTCTCGCTCGCAACTATCTCAATACGATCTACGTTCACGAACTACCCGTGCATCGAGTCTGGGGCTACCCCCGCTAGGCAACTTATCCAGACATCATGCTCGTGCTCTTCCGACACAAGAGGTTAACTTGAGTCTACGATGCTCAAAGGCAACAATCTTTCCGACCCAAGGTCTCTTACGATACGCTCATCCCCGATTCTCGACCGAGTACAAATCCTTTACTCAAACTTCGATTCAATCTCGACTTGTTCGTTTCGTAACATAAATTGTGCGCTCAACACACATAGCCTAACCGTTACTCAAACCGATCTACGACACAACTCTTAGGGTCATTCTGCTATTCGTTGCTCTCGCGCATTGCAAAATCCTTGCAATCGCCTTACCGCGTCACTACTCTAAGCACGTTCCTCAATATATATACTCGATCATTCCTTATCCTTCTTACGCGACTTCTTTAGGGTCATCCTATGGGACTTCAACATTTACTTGATTTGGCGGTCAAGTCTTCTAGGGTCATCTGCCCCGGAACTACGCTCGATAATTGAAGATCATCAACGAGGGACAGTTATAACGAACCATGCTATATCCTACCGCGGAGCCAAATCAATTCCCGACGCTTCCTATGGGACTTTACCCAATCCGACATACCAATCCATAATTTCTCTACTCCCGCGCAACTGATGCGCCGTTAACTACTCGAATCACTCGTATATTACATAGCCCGATACTTTCTATACTCATCAAACCATCCTCGAACGACTCTCGCGTCAAACCACAAGTCCATATCGATTTTGCCACGCCTTGCAAGTTCGATCATCCCCACTGGATGAATCACCATACCAGTGCTCACGCGGAATGATCGTTCTAATTTTGACGTAACGCATGTGCGAGGCTGGTGTTGCGCTCGCTCAAGACAAGAATGTCAATACAGTGGTGATCCGCGAAGTAATTCCGACATTTTTATTTTCACCCAAGTACTATCCATCGACTCTCAAATTCTCCGAAGCGTTCCTACCGTCGTCATCCAAGTCGACATCAACTTAACTTACATCTTATTCATCCAACAACAATGCTCAACATAATTTTCGTTCATTCGATCAGAGTATCCCCGAGTTATTGCATATCGTCTTTGATACGCCTCAATACCATCGTCGATATGCATAACTTGAACACCCTCCTTTCTCATAAGCTCAAACCCGTTGCAATCATTGCCATTATCCGAACTCGAATACGAGTCAAATCTCGCACAAATCACTTCTCATATCCCTAACTCGTACTTCCAAATCGTGCTACCGACTCATTGTATTAACCCAAATTCGTTCGTACAATTTCTCCGTACCTACTCAATTCGTTCCGAAGACGTCTCCGTACTAACTCAACATAAGTTCGACCGGGTCGACCATTTCCTCAACGTCATTCATTCACATATGCTCGGCCTATCGTTCGACTTATACTTAGTGAATTCTCGTCCGACGTATCCTCCGTAGGCACGACTTCACGCATGCTCATTTAACTAATTCACAAGCATACTTATATCGACTCCTATCGCATCATTTCCACTCGAGTCTCGATACCATTCCATCCGTTGCGGACAAACATACCATAACAATATAATCGTTTCGACGAAACCTATCGCAAGTCACCAACCGGCTTAACATAACCATCGCTAAGTGGTATCCCATATACCACTCAGGATCGAGCCTATCGTTATCGACACAATACCTCACCACGCTTGCTCGCATAATTGGTATTGCATATACCACTCAGAATCGAGTCATTACTCGACATCACACTTCGCATAGGTCCGATTTCTATCTCAACTTAACCGTCCCGTATGACGATCCTTCCGATCCCAGCTCTAACATTAGCTCAAGTTTGACATACATTCAATCTAACCGTACCATGGCGATCATCTCAATCCCATCCGTAACATTCGCTTATTCAAAGCTCAACGCGACATACGGCCAACATAACGTTCGCCTACTCAACTCGACTTAGCGACCAACTCGATTCGTTACTATCGCATCCACGATCTTCGAATCCCGCACGTTGCAGCTCGTGCAACAACTTAGTCTCGATACTTAAGGTCTTTACTCAATCTCGCACAACATATCGCTATCCATCCGCATAGCCATACAACACGCATCATACCATATCGACTCGTTGCACCGATGCAACGAACGATCCACGACTTGCTGCACTCCGTGCAACCGATAACACATAACCATTTCCGCCTAGCCACATAATACGTATCGCCTCACATATCGACCCGTTGCACTTCGTGCAACCAACAACACATATCTCTCGCACTTCGTGCGACCGCCAATACATAACGCCTCGCACTTCGTGCGACCGATAACACATAGCTCCTCGCACTTCGTGCGACCGACCACACATATCGTTGCACTTCATGCAACCAACATCACCATATTCGTTGCACTTCGTGCGACCAGCATTCCATAACTCGTTGCACTGCGTGCAAATAACATCCCATAACTCGTTGCACTGCGTGCAACCAACACTCTCCGATGGCACCCGGAGATAGCGTAATAGTCACGACATACTTGTGGCAGACGTACGCACTTAATATAGACTTATTGTATGGAACATCCAATGTAGCGTCGAGCAGATCCATGAGCCATGCGGTTGCGGAAACAACTTAGAGTCAACTGAATTCGATAACGAAGCAACTGAGGGTCAAAGAGATTCACGCACGGTCCAAAGGATGGAACCGCTCTGATACCAACTTGTCACGCCCCGGTCCGGGAAATCGCTCGTCCTCGCTAGATTTAACCCGAATCATCGTCCTCGCTGGGGCGTGATGCCGCACGAGCCTGGATTTGCGCTCGTGCAAGGCAAGATAACAGGTTCACATAGAACTATCTCAAATCGATAACATAAGCAGCGGAAGAAAACAAGTGAAACATAAGAATCTCTTTTATTCATATTGAACTGAAGGTTACAAAGGCTCTGAATAGCCCAACATAAAATGCCAATTGGCTACAACGCTCATGATCTCTCTAGCTCACAAAGGATTACATTGTTCCATACATTATGCCCCTTTATAGCCACCAAGTAGTCTTCGGCCGAACATCTCCATGTCGCAAGTCCGAACGCATATGCGGAAGCTCCTCTTGAACGCCAAGGACTCCATGCCTCGGCACGTCCAAGCCAAGCTCCGCCCCGAGCTGATCATAACCTGAACCTGCACATAAACTAGTGGGGGTTTAGTGCTTTCGTCCTCGCTTCGCACTGATCAAGACCCGCTCGCACCCAAACCAAACACTTATTCATTTAGTGAAACATGCATCTTAATTTGTGGTCTTTCTATTTAGCCTTAGGATCAATTTCATGGCAAAACTTAACATAGCACATTATTATAATGTGTCAGCACATCCCGTGTTCCTGCAGCAGATACAGTTAGCCATAACATAAACGTAAACATAGTGTTCGTGCTCATGCCGTCCCATTTTCCTTAGCCTGCAGTGGTTAGAACTTAACATAAGCCAACATAAGATTCACGCAACCGACTATTCACAAACATAAACATATGCATAATGGGTAGCAGGCCCTGCGCCTGCACCCAGCTCTCATCTCAGCCCACCGGCCCTAACTATATGAAGGTCACGGTGTGTCGCACCGTAATGGACTTGGCATCTCATATGTGTAAGCCTACAATCGCTTCGATACGGGTTGCTAGCCCAGTATCCGAAGGATCCCAAACTTACGGATATCATAGCTTATCACAGCACTGGACGGTCGCAATCCGTCCGAATGTTGTGCACCATAAATACCACACATAATTCCCTCCTAGGCCGAACGGTCCCGGCGCCCCGGCGTAACCGTTCGAGGGAAGCCGCACCCGTGCACGGGCAATCCGAGTCCATTGACCATGCAATACGCGCCATAGCATACAAGTCATAGCATACCAGCCGATCTCGTGTTCCATAAACATAATTCACCATTCATATGGGGAGCTCCGTCGGCGTTATGCCCCAACACATCCATATTGGTGCACGACGCCCAACGGCTTAGTCGTCTCGTACTCATAATCAGGCGTCTCGTTCATAACGTTATTCGCATAGCCTACTCCGTATTTACTTAGTCATTTTGTAGCTTAAGTGCGCAAAGGCACGCTCAGCACCGTAATCAATGTTCTACGCCTAGAGTTCAATGTTCTCGGAGCCGTGCACATGATGCACATCTCGATATTGTCTTTCAATGTTCTACCATCATGCCCTACCGCGACTCGTGCACTCGATACACGTCGCTCCAATTGTTCAATTGTTCAATGTTCTAACTTAGTATTCAACGCATACTTAGACACTTACTCGCCGAGCCACGCTCGCTATTCCGATAACCTATTACGCATATCATAATACATTTTATTAGACGTGAAGGAATAGGGAGAGAGAGTCAAGAACCCGCCCACCTTAAGCCGATACGCCTTGCCGTCTCGCCGATTGAAGCGTCTCGCTTCCATAACTCGATCGCATAGCTAACTCCCGGACTTAGCCATTCCTTTGCTCTACTCGGTTGATTTGGCCTATCGTGCCCATGCCACAATCCGTTGCAAGGCCACGATTTGGTTTTGCAGACATTTCATTGCATAAGGCAAAATGCCGACCTCTTATCGTCCAGCGTAGAAGCATAGCCTGCACACCAGATCAACTAAAATCAGCACTTGCTCAAGCGAGACTTACTCTTTGCATCGATTCGATTCATAGATTCCAACCGACTCAAAGCTTACCTTTGGCCAACGCAACACTTGCATCGATTCATATCGATACCTCATCGGGTCAACGCAACTCTTCGAGTCAACGACTCATCGTAATGCACCGATGCGGAGCGGGGCATTACATGCCCTGCACATGAACTAAGTCTGGATGCGCCTACTCTCCTTACGAACCCGCATGCAAAGCTCGGCGATGCATGCAACATGGGTTGTAAGGCAAAACTCCTTTCCGCTGACTTGCGCAACATGATAAATCATAAGCGTAAAGCGAGGAAGAATATAACAATTCATAGTACGTTTCCGTGCACCAGTATTGTTATCAACTGTTGTTGCTCCAAAGCAACAAGAGTGCCTCAGAGAAAGTCCGTGTTTCGATGGCTACACTTCTCTGACGACGAGAAGCCACTATGTGTTTCATCCAACATGGCTTTATGGGGTCCCCCTTACGGAAGCCCCAGTCAAAGACGGTGGACTACGATCCCAACTTTCTCTCTTAGCTCCGCGAGAAGAAGAAGGAGAAGTCTACCAACAGATGGCCAACAGGCTGTCACATCCGAAGGAGTCTATATGGGCACTCGGTCAAAGGCAAGACTCCATATGGACGACGAAGAATCCCAAGCCGGGGGTAGCATTCCTTCAGAGTCTGAAGCAGATTATCCTCACACTGGGGGTAGCCTTCCAGAGGATGATGATCCCTCCGAATTCGATGGCGACTATCTATCTCCTCTACCTGAAGATGAAGGACTTATCCACTCAAAGACAGACAGTATCAGCACCAGTTGCACTGCTTCCTCTGTTCATCCTCGCATGCTATCTACATACATGGCAAACGGAGAAAGATCTGAAGAAGCCAGTGATCAGACTAGCAAACGGCTAGAGGGTCTCGAAACAGCATTCGCCAAGATCACTGATATGCTTACCAGTATCATGGCAGTTCAAGCTGCAAAGGCTGTTCCTCCACCTCAACAAAATGTCTCGGCCTACGTTAGTCCGGCTCACAGCAACAATCCTCCTTCACTACAAAAGGAGTATCATTCCGTTGTGCCTCCTCTAAATCTTGCAAATGTCGGGGGTGGTCCTTCGCCAACAACGCCTGACAACCGTTCAGCAGCCGTTTTCCAACACCTGCTCAATCAACAAGATGCAATCGATTCCTTGGTCGCTCGCCTCGACACCATCTCACACAAAGACGAGCTTCAGAAGATGGGGATATCTCAACCGTATTCCCCTGAATGGGAGAATGCTACTTGCCCTCCTAACTACAAGCCGCTGACGCTGAACTTATTTGACGGTTTGACTTCTCCTCGTCAGCACATGACGTACTTCAATACGCAGACTCTGTACTTGCCCAGAGACGATCCGTTCATGTCGAAGCTGATTATTAGCACCTTGCAGGGGGTAGCCTTCGAATGGTTCTGCAGTCTGCCTGACGGGTGTATCAATTCATTCAAAGACTTGGAGAGGTTATTCCTCAACAGGTTTTACGAGAGCGGCATGCATGTTAGTATGTCCACCCTCATCAAGACCAAGCAAAGAAGAACTGAGTCTGTCATCGCCTCCATCAACGCTTCAGGCGACTAGCACTGAATATACCCTTCGGCATACCAGACTCGGAACTTATGGATGCTTGTCGACATAACTTCCTTCCTACAGTGAAGTTTTGTCTAGGTATACATAAGTATGATACATGGCCCGCTTTCATTGGGGCCGCTGATGCTGCTGAAAATGACGTTCCTAACTTAGAACTACTGGGGTTGAAAACACCCAAATCCGAAGACAAGGGCAAGCATCCACAAACTATCCCTGTTCGTGGGGATAAAGGGAAAGAAGTCCTGAAAGTCGATACATCCAAAGGAGCATCCAATTCTCAGGGCGCCTCCGACAAACCTAAGGAGACCTTCTCCTTCGACGAAGACGATGTCATTACCATCTTCCACACATTAACGAAGGGCAATAAGCTGACATTACCTCCACCACGACGTCCTGCAGAGGCGAGCCAACTCAATGATCCTAAGTACTATCTCTATCATCAGTACGTGCATCACTCCACCAAGGACTGCATCGTCCTGAAGAAGAAGATACAACAGCTTATCGACAACAAAGTGATCAACCTCGAAGCTGAAGACAAGGTTGTATCTGCTAACATGATCACTCTTTATTTTGGTGACTTTCTTCCTACAGAAGTCCCAGACGGCGTGGTCCCGATCCCCAAGGCGATGATGGAAGTCGTCAACCTACCACCAGCTCGCAACTCGACCTTGGTCCCACTCACAACTGAACGTGGTGAGATCATATGGGTCCACCCGGATCTTGTCTAAGAAGTGACGCAGGGGGTAGCACCTCCCAAAGCAAGAAGGGGCAAGAAATTCAAGCCATGCCATATGGTATCCTCCCCCATCTATAAGGTTCTATCTGGCGAGACGCGATCGGAAAAGACTTATCTTCGGACGTACGATCTCGTACAAGAAGAAGCAGTACCTCCTCAAGCTCTTGCTGCCCCCACAAGCTCAGAAGTCGGCCCATCCAAGCCTCAAACCACGGACAAATCCAAGCAGAAGGAGACGCGGTTTGATAAATCTCTAAAGGTGCCAGCTCCCGAAGGCATGGATCGGCCCTACAACTTTGACATACTGGCTCAGCTAGCCAATACACCTGCCAGGTTATCTCTGTTCGATCTATTGCGACTCTTCAAAGAAACGCGGAAGGCCTTAAGAGAGGCATTACTACACGCCGACTCTTACCTCGCTAAAGTCAAAGCCCCCGCTGAAGATCCTGTCTCCTATCCCCACTGCCACAGTACTATAGAAGTGGTGCCCAACATCACCTTCTCACAGGAGGACATGCTACTCAAAAATAATCGTCATGATAGACCCCTGTACTATATAGGGTATATCGGGGCGATCAAGGTGGACCGCATCACATCGATCCAGGATCCTCCCTCAGCATCATTCCTAGAAATTTACTTCAAATTCTGGAAATCCCTCTGCACAAGCTATCCGCAACCAACACAACTATCATGGATTTCAATGCTGGTCGAAGCCATCCGCTGGGCAAGATCCGTCTCAAATACCAGATCGGTGATCTCCGGACGGAGGTTTCCTGCTATGTGATCGATGCCAATGTATCCTACAATGTCTTGTTGGGACATCCATAGATACGAGAGAACATGATCGTTCCTTCCATACTTTACCAGTGCTTCAAGTACGTCAACAGTGACGGTGTCGCAAAGACGAAGTTTGCCGATGTCGATCCTTTCAAGGGCATCGAAGCTTACTATAGAGATTCGGTACTTTACCAATCTCAACCCTCCAAGGATGACGGCAATGAAGCTGACAATAAAGCTGAAACAAGTCCATCCTCCAATGGTTCCCTGATTATCCGAGTCAAAGGATGTACTACTCTAAAAAGTACTCTGAAGCCTCTCACAATCTGGATAAAAAAGAAGAATCCTGACAAGGTCAAGCCACTGACCATCACTCTCAACAAGACACCCCGGGAGGAACCTACTGACGCCCGTCCCCCCAATCCTGAAGAATTACCCTACGTGGTGAACTCGGCCAAGACTGTGGCTCCTCTTCCAAATGATGATCCTCTCAATGAGTATATCAATACTCATAATAATATACCTTCAGTGGATGATGTTATCCCTGAAGAAGAACTTGCGTATTTCCTTAGTAAAGGTTTATCTTTGAATTACTCTGATGTCTATCGATCTGTAAACCACTACATAGATACGATATACGCTCTAGAGAACGGCATAGGGCCATACCTCTGCATGCCGGTCACAACACCTCACCTGCGGGAAAAAGTTTACCCTGAAGATATCCTCTACTTCATCGTTCCAGCCAGAAAGAAGGATGAAGAACTAATCATCTTCGGTCGTATAATTGGTGAGAGAAAGTTCGTTCCAGACTCTACTTCTCCCAAGCACAACACAGAAGCTGACTATGACTCTGAAAAAATACAACTTTTCTGGTATAGTTGGCAGGCCAAGAACATCATCCAGAACATAGGATATGACATCAAAAACGACAAAGGGCTAAATTACGGCCGAGGACGACGGTTGCCAATATGACACTTTACTCCCCTCGGCAAACCCGAGGACTACTATCAACGAAGCGTTATTGGTTTAGGCTATGTCTCTCCTCCAACAACTCCCGAAAGATCAGATGATGAAGCAGATCGTTGTTCTCATTCTTCTGATTCCTCCCTCTGGGACTCAGACTCCAGCATCGACGACATGTTCAAAGCAACTCTGTCCGTCAACATGGTTTCCGTCGACCAAATTACAGACGATGTCCAATCAATAGAACTAGAACAATGGGCTCAAAAGATGGACACCAGGTGGGAGCTGCACTTCGAACAACGGGAACCACCTACCGAAGACGAAGTCATCCAAGTCAACCTAGGAGATGAAGCATCCTTCAAACCAATCTTTATCAACAAAAGCCTCTCTGGCAATAAATGCCAATCTCTTATACATCTTATAAGAGAATACATCGACGTCTTCGCATGGAGCTATAAAGACATGTCAGGCTTGGACCCTAAAGTCGCTATGCATCGCCTGAACATTTCGTCTAAAGCTAAGCCAGTGAAGCAGCAACAATGACGATTTCGTCCAGACGTCATGGAAGCCATCAAGAATGAAGTCAAGAAGCTCATTGCCAGTGGATTCATTCGCGAGGAACAACACCCAGACTGGGTTGCCAACATCGTTTCAGTCATAAAAAAATGGTAAAGTTTGAATCTGCATCTACTACCGTGATTTGAACTCTGCATGCCCGAAAGATGAGTTCCCTCTACCGATCACTGACGTAATGATCGACAACACTTGCGGCTTCGAACGGATGTCCTTCATGGATGGGTTCTCAGGCTACAACCAGATCAAGATGTTCCCCGACGATGAGAAGTACACATCTTTTCAAACACCATTGGGGGTATACTGCTATACGGTGATGCCCTTCGGATTGAAGAATGCAGGGGCAACATACCAGCGAGCTATGTACACAATTTTTTGCGATCATTTGTGCAAAATCGTGGAGTGCTACGTAGACGATATCGCAGTCAAAAGTCGTCTCAAGGGCAACCACCTCTAAGACCTGAGAACGGTATTCGAACTAATGCGTGCATACCAACTCAAGATGAATCCCACCAAGTCTTTTCTGGGAGTCTCCAGCGGCAAGTTCCTTGGTTTCGTCATCACTTCAAAGGGTAAACATCTGGACCCGAAGAAAGTGAAGGCTATTCTCGACATGCATTCTCCAAGAAACCTCAAAGAGCTACGTGGACTACAAGAAAGGCTAGCCTACATCAGACGATTCATTTCGAACCTCTCTGGAAGGTGCCAACCATTCACTTAGCTCATGAAGAAAGGTGTATCTTTCGTCTAGACTGAATAATATTAACGCACATTCGACGACATCAAGGCGTATCTTACCAGTCCTCCAGTATTGGTAGCTCCAATAATGGGGAAGCCCTTGTTTTCCATAAAGAAATTCTCTTTATTTGTTGTGTTTCTGGGAAAATTACAACTGTAGGAATCCGATCTAGAAGACGATCGCTTTATCCCTTGGACTATGCGAAGAAGAAAAGCTCTCAAAATTTTGACAGTAGATATCAATGTATCTGTACAATGAATGAGAAAAAGAACTCTATTTATAGAGTCAAAACAGTAACTGAAAAGATAACTACCTCACCACTGGTGCACTTGAAAAGTCACGCAGACTCTAAATACACGCAGGGTTAATGAGTAGTTACTGGACGTGGCCCGTAACTGTTGGACACATGGCATCAGTGCATGGGTCGTGTGCAAGTTACTGGGCACGCGAGAGAGAGATCGGTGGCATGGCTGCCACGTACTCCAGTTGAAATGAAATCCACGCTGACTTGCTGAAGGCAAAAATCCACGCAGATTCGTTGACGCAGACTCGTTGAAGGCAAAATCCACGCAAGCTTTGAAGAAGAATACTTCAGAATTCACGCAGGCTTTGAGAAGAATAACTCAAAAGTCACGCAATGTTTTGAGGAAGGAGAAGGTTCAGAATCCACGCAAACCGCCAGCTGTCTTGATTTGGCACGCTTCGTCTGACACAAAATCTCTGACATTGATTATATTGTCAGCCGCATTAAATGAAGATAAGACCCAAAGTCACGCCAACTTGGTGAAGAGTGAGTCTTGCTAAGGAAGATTTCGAAAATCACGCAAAAGACGGCTGTGATCTCTCGAGTTCTGTGCATACGTGGCATATGAGGAGACGTTTCTCGACTGTTGTGTTGTCAGTCATTATGATTCTGACGTATGGCTGAGCTGTCTTTGCGTGACTTCTAAAGGAGATGGCCAAACAGAACTTAGCGTATCTTTTATGCTGCTTCTTGGATCACTCTGCGTGACTTGTTCTGATCAACTCAGCGTGACTTCATTTTTGAGGCCTACAAAACCCCCTTCAAAGTTTTCGAAAAATGATAAAATATTTTCGAAATACTTTGAAATAGAGATGATGAAATGAAATCAGTCACGCTGAGATGACTCCAAAAAAAATTTTCGGAAGTCGAAAAGACTTCGAAGTTCTTTGAAAATATCCAAATGAACTTATTAAATGTCATAATGACTCTTCGTTCTTCGAGACTGATTGCGTCCAATTTATGATGGAATATGAACTGTCGACGAGATCTGTTATATAAACAGGAAGAGATTTCTTAGTTTTGACATTCGTCTCTCGAAAATATGACCCCAAAGGAAGCAACCGAAGAGAAAGCACGAAAGTTGGGCTTTTGTTCCCATGGTGACCCCACTTTTGGGGGCAAAGAACCCGAACCTGTCGTCATCGAGCTCAAGGACGACTCCACGCAGTTAGCCAAGAATCTCTTGAGCTACTTTGGATTGGATGGCTCGTCTTCTTCTGATGGGCGGAGCCTTACGGAGAAGCGTGAAATGCTCGAGACTCTGTTGTATCGCCTGGGAGTTAAGAGCGTAGAGGAGTTAGGCATCAAACTTAGCCGCTCTAGAAAATAGAGCGTAACTTTCTACGCTTTTGTTGCACTTTTCTGTTTTGTCTTTTTGTAAGGCCATCAGTGCCTGTTTAAAGAATGAAGTACAACTTTTTGTGTTTGATCTGCGTGCCTTTTAATGAAGAATATTAATTAGCATACTTTGACTGTTTCCAATGTTGCACTGTCTCCCGAAGTACACGTGACACTTATTCCACAATTTACGAGCGCTATTTATGCGGATCTTTTCCAAGAATAGACCTGCACTTGACCCTTTAAATAGATGGATGAACTCCACACAAACTCATCTTCCCATTCTTCTTCCTCTCTTCTGAGAATGAACTTTCTGTGAGAAGAAAATAGGAAAGCCATGTTGTCTGATGTTCGACTTCTGTGCACGCTGCCAGACATGGGTCTGTCAATCCTTAGCAGCAGACTCAGCGGTAAGTTCAATATACATGCATCGAATTTTTTGTTTGCTAAAGACAAATTCATCTTCCTGAAATGAACAGAATGCATCTGTCTTTGCTTGGCCAATTTCTGTTGGCTGATTTTTCCTTACTGTTTCTTGCAGAATTTTGGCTGAAAATTTTCTTCAGAACTGGCATTGGGGATATGGATGCTGTGGAGAATATCCTGCTGACATCTACATCAGGGAGCTTATACGCCTTTGACGCGTAAATCAGACAACTCAGAACTTTTCGTGAGATAGAAGGGTCTTCCTTAGATGGTAGGAAGAGCCTTTATACACGAGAGTTGGATGGTGGAGTCAACTCTACTACCGAGAAATCGGGTAGTAGAGTTCCTTTTACGGCAGAACTAGGAATCGTATCCCAATGCTGGATACATTCCTACCTACTTGAGGTGCCGCCGTTCCTCCACGAGCTGTATTGGCAGCAACACGTCGTCGGGCTGCCATACTCTGTGGTTCTCCTCTCGTCTGAGAGAGAAGACCAGAGTTTGATTCCTGCTGATCTGGTCGTGACTGAGACCCAGACAGTCAGGAATTGCCACCAACAACGAACCTGACGGAGAAGGTCCGACGGAGAAGATCCAAAGAAGAAAATAGATCTCTATTGTACATAGAATGAAAATCCAAGATTTGTAATAGATTTCCATTATGATTTGTAAGAAAGTCTAAGAAAATGTAATAGACTTTTTGTGGTAAAATGGGAATGGAAATGACAATTCTTCTATGCTCAATGATTTGTATTTGTGGATGAATTGTGGACATGATAGATAATAAAATTATCTTTTCTGTTTTAGAGTATATGATATTATCAGAGGTATTATGGACATGATAATATATAGGGACTCGAAAGAAAATAGATTGATTTCTATGCAGAGGTCAAAACATGACAAATGAGTAAGTAGATTCGGAATTGATTCAGAGGTTATGAAAACGTGATCAATAACGAATCCCCACTTAATGAACTGATAGAAGATTATGAACGGATGAACCGTTAGGAAATGAAGAACAGATGAACTGTCGAGTGAATATAATAAATGAACGGACGAACCGTCAAGTATGTGAAACGTCGGATGAATGTGAAAAATGAATGGATGAATTGAATATCGGGAAAGAATACGTCCCTTCGATCCTTGTAACCATATGCCTATAAATAGAGCATATATTTGAATAGAAGGATCACATTTTATCCATAATGTCTTCTGAAGAGAACATAAAGAAGGCTGAAGTCGCCCCCGAAGCTACTGAAGGTGTTAAAGAACATCCACCTCCGCAGAAGAAGAAAATGGGCGAAAGCTCGTCTACTCCCAAGCCGCCGAAAGATATCCTGGACTTCCTGGTCGAACCAGGAGAAACCGAAGAAGAAGAAGCAATGAGGCTGGCTGCCTGTCAATTCTTGGCGCAGTCAGGAAAAGATGTACTCAATTCTTTTGCGGATTATGTATGTGGTCCTCGTCCCAAATATGAAAGGGATTACAGTGATCTTCCATGATGATGTACTCTTTTTCTTGAGGAATTTGTCTCAAATAAACTCCGTTTAAGGAAACTTTGTTTACGATATATCCTTCCCACTTTATATTTTTGCCTTTATTCATTGATCTTTTGACTCAGAAATCAGAAAGACTAAATATCATTTTCATAAATATGATATTGAGATAGAAAATTCAGAGGTAATATGGACATGATTTTCTGGATATCAAATTTGTTAAGAAAATGATATAAAGTAGAATACCTATCTCCACTGGGGAAAATAGATATCAGAATGATTCTTCGGAAAGAACAATGAAACAGCTGGAGAATGATGGGAGGACAATCTTGATAGAAATATTAAACGTAGTACTTCTTCAAGAATTTGCCGTTGATGGGCATCATAGTGGCTTTACCATCTAGAGTAGTGAGTTGATAAGCCCCATTAGAAAAGATCTTATTGACAATGAATGGACCTTCCCATTTTGCATCAAACTTGTCCTTACTCATGTGTGTCATAGTCATCGGGCGTCTGACAGTAAGCACAAGTTCTCCTTTTTGAAATGTTCGAATTCTGACTTTCTTGTTAAAAGCCCTTGAAATTCTAGCTTGATAGAATTCAATATTCTGTTGAGCAGATAAACGCTTTTCATCCAGAGCCTCCAATTCTTGAAGTCGAAGACGATCATTATTTTCAGCAGTGAGTTCATTAGCGATTGCTATCCTTAAAGAAGGAATTTGAATCTCTAATGGGAGAACAGCCTCAGATCCGTACACCAGAGAGAAAGGTGTACACTTAGTAGCATTACGGACTGTAGTGCGATAAGCCCACAAGCATTCCCCAAGCTTGTCACTCTAATTACGTTTGTTAGTAAAGACAAACTTCTTTAGGAGTTTGATGATAGTCTTGTTGAAAGCTTCTGCCAATCCGTTAGCTGCTGGATTATATGCGGTAGAAGCCACATTATTGATCCGGTGATCGTCACAGAATCGAGTAAATTTCTGGCTGACGAACTGTGGTCCGTTATCATGAACAATGCGTCGAGGAACACCAAATCTGTAGATGATGTGGTGCTTAATAAAGCTGATGACATTAGACGTCTTAACTTCAGATAAAGGAATGGCTTCAGCCCATTTGGAGAAGTAATCGGTTATTGCGAGAATGAACCGATGACCTTTAGATGACGGTGGATTGATCGGGCCGACAATGTCCATGTCCCAAGCTTCGAAGGGCCATGATGCTGCCGTCGGATGTAGAAATTCTGAGGGTTGATGTATAAAATCCGTATAGATTTGGCAAGCTTTGTATTTCCTTGCATATTCAATGGCATCTGATACCATAGTTGGCCAATAATAACCCATCCGTCGAATACGGTCTTGAAGTTTTGGCCCAGGTTGATGCGCTCCACAAATTCCATCATGTGCTTCACGAATAACTTGTTGGGCTTCATCACCGGCAATGCACCGAAGGAGTAAACCATCATAAGCTCGACGATATAAGGTCTTTGTTGTATGATTATAATAGAATCTGAGTGATCGTCGTCTGATAGATGCTGTCTCACTCGGATCATCCGGAAGAATATCATATAATACGATATCTAAGAAAGGAAGTCTCCAATCTTTATCCGTATTCTGATTCTCAGTCGAGTTACTGAAGATGAATTTCATGCTGGAATCGGATGAAGATGACATCGATTTACGGCTGAATCCAAATCCTCTTGTTGTGTTGACATCATGAGATGTTGATTCTTCAATGTCAACTGGAAGTCCTAGAGTCAGGTTATTTTCAAGATGAAATAATTCTCAATTACGACCAACAATCATTTGTTGCCGTCTGATTGGGATAGCCAGCACCGCTGTAAGATTAGCAAGGACATCAGCTTCTGTGTTACATGTTCGCCTAACATGTTCAATGAAGAATTCCTTAAATGATGAGGCCATAGATATGGCTGTTTTATGATAAGGAACCAAATCTTGATGGCGAACTTCATAAGTACCCCTGATCTGATTGACAATAAGTTTAGAGTCTCCATACGCCTCTAAATGTTGAATATTCAGATGTTTAGCGAGTTGAAGACCAATAAGTAATGCGTTATACTCAGCTACATTGTTTGAACACGGCTGATCGAGAGAATAAGCTCTTTGGATGGTAAGACCTTCTGGCGATACAAGAACAATTCTAACTCCAGCGACAATATCGCCATTAGGACCAATTCTTGATGCTCCATCAAAGAATAGACGCCAAGTAGGATCTTCTTCAGCAATTTGATTTGAATCTAGGACTTCATCTGGGATTTCATCATAGAGTTTTGAATTTTCTGGAATTGAGTGAGCAGCCAGAAAATCAGCTAAAGCTTGTCCTTTGACTGATTTCTGAGGAATATAGTGCATGTCATACTGAGCAAGTAGGATTCCCCAGTTAGCCAATCGAGAATTCAAAACACTGGGTTTTTTCATCATGATCCGTATAGGATTGATCCTGGAGATGACATGAATAGTCTGGCCAATGATATAATGACGTATCTTTTGGACAGCAAACATCAAGACTAGACATTCTTTTTCAACCGGTGAATATCGAGGTTCAGCTCCGGTCATAGTGCAGCTGAGATAATAAATGGCTTATTCATGGCCATTTTGATTCTTTTGAGCGAGTAATGCACCCAATGAATGACTCATTGCTCGAGTATAGAGGAGGAACGGTATTCCTGAGACAGGAGGTACCAATACTGGAGGGCTCATCAGATATTATTTTATATCATCGAATGCTTTCTGACATTCATCATTCCAGACAAAAGAGACACCTTTCTTCATAAGTTTGTTGAATGGTCTGCAGCGTCCTGATAAATTAGAAATGAATCTCCTGATATAAGCGATTCTTCCTTGAAATCCTCGTAGCTCTTTTAAGGTGCGTGGAGGACGCATCTCTTGGATGGCTTTGATCTTCTCGGGATCCACGTGTATACCTTTAGAGGTAATGACGAAGCCGAGGAATTTACCACTAGAGACGCTTAAGAAGAACTTAGTAGGGTTCATCTTTAATTGATGCTTACGCATTAGATCAAATATAGTCTTCAAATCTTGGATATGATCCTCCTTTTGTCGACTTTTGACTGCAATATCGTCAACATAGCATTCGACTATTTTCCGCAAATGTTTACAGAATATAGTGCTCATAGCCCGTTGATAAGTTGCTCCTGCATTCTTGAGACCGAATGGCATAACTGTATAACAGTATGTACCAATCGGCGTTCTGAAAGAAGTGTGCTTCTCGTCCTCTGGGGACATTTTGATCTGATTGTACCCGGAATACCCGTCCATGAATGACATTCGTTCAAATCCACAGGTATTATCAACCATGACATCAGTGATTGGTAGAGGGAATTCGTCTTTAGGACATGCCGCATTGAGATCGCGGAAGTCTATGCATACTCTGATCTTGCCAGTCTTTTTAAGAACAGGAACAATATTGGCCACCCAATCGGGATGTTGTTCTTCTCTAATAAACCCAGAGGTAATGAGTTTATTGACTTCATCTTCAATTGCATCCATGATGTCTGGACGAAATCGTCGCTGTTGTTGTTTGACCGGTTTAGCATTCGGCAAGATGTTGAGTTTGTGAGTTGCAATCTGTGGATCAAGACCTGGCATATCTTCATAACTCCAAGCAAAGACATCAATGTATTCACGAATGAGTTTGATCATGTCTTTCTTATCAGTTTCTGAAAGACTTTCACTGATGAATATTGGTTTGGGAGATCCCTCTTCACCAACATCTATTTGAACAAGTTTATCTTCAGTCGGAGGTTCTTTTTGCTCGAAGCGGAACTCCCATTGATTATCTAATCTTTGGGCCTACTGTTCTGATTCAGGTGAGATTTCAAACTCTTCTTCGTCTTTATCACTTTCTTCAGAATGGTCAATGGAAACCATATTGGAAGACAGAAGGTTGCAATAGAAGTCACCGATACTCGTATCGGAATCCCAAGAAGTAGTACTAGAAGAATCAGATCTCTTATCTTCGTCAGACTCAGGATCTTCATGGATAATGTTGATGAAAGGAGTAGGAGCAGTATAACCCAATCCGCATTTTGTCCTTCCATATTTCAAAGGAGGAATTCGGACAGGTATTTTTCTTCCTTTTCCATTATTGAGGCCAGTCCTGAAGTCATAGCCCATATTTTTGATGATGTCTCTAGATTGCTGACTATAACGACGTAGTTGTAATCTTCCAGTATCATCATTTTTGTCATCATCTTCAAGATCAGAAGGATTTTGAGGCCCTTTGTAGAAGAATATTGGAATGTCTCCTGGCTTTCTGCTGGGAACTAGAAAGTATAAAGATTGTACAGGTTCTAGAGATACATCTGTATGAACAGTCTGTACAACTCCTATGGTTATTGTGTTCAAGTCATCTAACAGATGTAAATAACTATGAACATAGTTACACACATCAACGTACTGCAAAGGTGGAGACTTTTCATTAAATGTAAAAGCAGCAATATTTACATTGGGAGAAGGCTGAGCCTTAGAGATTTTAGCCAAGTCAATGACTAAAGGGGGAGAAGAAGAAGAAGCTTTGTTTCGATTAAGATCGATAACAAATGGCTCAGAAGAGGTGAGCTCCCTTGAAGTTTGAGTAGGAAGAATAGTCCGCCCTCCAACTGGAATTAGCAGAGTATCTTGTGAAGGTACAGGAACTGTAGTACGCCCACTGACAGAAATGATCAGTGTATTTTGAGTCGATGACTGAGGTAACGGAGAGATCCGTCCACTCACTGGAATGATGAAAGAATCTTCTCCAGAGGGTTTAGGAGATTGTTGCTGAGTAGTTCGACTTTTAACAGGGATTATTAAAGTCTCACTTTGTGCATCTTCTTTCTCCATAGCTTGTATGATCCTTGTATACTCTTCTTTGTACATTCGGGAATCGTTGAAATAAGCTTCAACCCCATGGAAGAGATTTATATCAGCAACTTCTTTTTGTACTCTTCCATTGCTATCAATGTATTTAAAACATTGATGAAGAGTAGAGGGCACCACATTATTTTCATGAAGAAAGGGCCTCCCCAGAAGAAGATTATAGGATCCCGCGATCTCGATCACATAGAAAGTGACTTTAGATCTGAAATCGCCTATCTGAAGCTTCAGATGAATCTTTCCCAAAGGCTCACTTCGGCTTTGATTGAATCCCAAGATAGTAGTAACCGTCTTGGAGAGCTTGTGAAGAGGGATTTTTAGTTCATCCAACAAACTCTTTGGCATTATGCTTATAGCAGACCCTGGGTCAATGAGGATACGATCTATCTTCATCGTATCAATATAACTAGTGTAGTAGAGAGGTCGGTCATGTCGATTATCCTCCAGTAACATGTCGTCTTGTGTAAAGGTGATATTTGGGATAATCTCCAGTACACTGTTGCAATGTAAGCAAGTGGCAGGTTCCGCATCCGGCTTCTTCAATTGTGCAAGACAAGAGTCAGCTTGTAGAAGTGCTTCACTTAACGTCTCCCGAGTTTCTTTAGAAAGACGTAGAAGTTCAAAGAGGGACATTCTAGCTGGAGTATTAGCAAGCTGAGCCAAAATATCGAAGTTGTAAGGCTTCTGAAGTCCAAGAGGAGAAGACTTCTTGATTGGCTTATCAAACTGAGCCTGTTGTTTGCCTTTCTCCAGAGCCGTAGGCTTGGGAGGAACAGGTTCAGTGGATGATTCTTCTTCAGGAGGAACATTAGGAGCATCTTTAGCATCTGAAGGGATATCAGTAGGATCTTCAGATTTTTTAGAATAATCCTTTAGGTAAGGTTTCCCCGTTCGAGTAGCACTAACAAGTGCTTCTTCTTTGTCTTTTGGCTCTGTGTCAGAGGTAGACCCAAGAGAAGTCATATGACATGACTTGATCTTTCCAGCCTTCTTGGATTTTTGAGAAGAAATCTTTTGAGGAGAAGGCGATTCAAAATCTGCCACTAGATCAGGAAGGATCCACATGATTTCCCCTGTTTCCAAAGTGATTGGCACTAATCCTTCAGACTGTGGAGGAGGAAGATTTACTATGTCAAGAGTTGCCTTGGGAATAGAAACAATCCCACTTTCAAGGAGTTGAGGAGGGAAATCTCCAAATTGCATAGAGACGACGTTGGAGGTGACGGTCTTCTCTTTTGGAGTAAGAGAGATAGCTCCAGATTTAATCATTTCTTGGATCTTTCCTTTCAGTACATAACATGTACGAATTGTATGACCCAGCATTCTGTGATATGGACAGTATTTGGGATGATCTGTCTTACCAGCTTCATCATGTTTCTTGATCTCTGGTAATTGTATTTTATTACCTTTCAGCAGACATTCAAAGATACCAAGGACATCGTCGTCATCAAAAGAATATTCTTCTCTGGGGCGAGGTGTTCTTGATTGTTGATTTGTAGAGGCAGGAGTTTGAACATTTGATGCATCTTTGCTCTGAAGATTAACTTCAAGAGTTTTTTTTCCTTTGCGAGCATTATTTTTATTGTTAGCACCTTGTCCTGTTTCTTTAGGAGTCATCTGCACTCCTAAACCTTTGAAGGTTTCAGCACTGATTTCTGCAGCTTTGGCACTGACTATGAAGGAAGGCCAATCTTGAAATTGAGTGGACCCTGTCCACATACTGATGATTGGCAACAAGTTTGATTTGCATGTGTCAATGGTGACAGCATCAGGAGTTCCAAGAGGCATCTTCAGAGCTTCTCTTCGAAACCGTTCAATGTATTCCTCTGTAGATTCATTATTTTTCTGCTTGATTCTAATAAGAGCAGACATAGTCATGTCATTAAGCCCTTCATAGAACCTTTCAAGAAACATCTGTTTGAAACCAGCAAATGAGGTAATACTCCCATCTGGGAGACTCCTATACCATTCATAAGCCGTTCCCTTGAGACATCCAATAAATACCCGAGTAAGGAGGGCATCACTTGGTTGCAGTTGATCAGTCATCACTTCAAAGTGATTAATAAACTGACTTGGAGAAGTGGTTCCATCATAGAATGAGATAGTAGGAGGCTTGTATTTAGGAGGATATGATACTTGCTTCCATTCTATCGGATAAGGCTGCTTGATGCCTAACCTTTGTAAACCATCCTTCTGTTTGAATGCCTCGAATTGAGTTTTGAGATTCTTCAATTCTTCAGAGACAACTCCTGAAGATTGTGGAGTTGTGGCTTGTAGAGAATAGTTGGGAGGAGGAACAGCATTGTAAGTACTACCCCCAGCTCCAGAGAGACTAGGATTTGGTTGAGCTGGTCCAGGAGTATTGGATTGTACTGTTGGAGGAACTTGTACTTGACTTATATCAGTATCAACTGGTATGACATCTGATACAGTCTGTCGATTTTGCAACTGAGCTGTCATGAGTTCATACATCGACTTTATTGTGTCAGTCATAGACTTCATTTGCTGTTCCAAAGAAGCAATTCTTTGATCTTGAGGAGTCAAGGAAGAAGAAGGTTCATCAGTATTTCCATCAACCATGTAAGTTGTGACTGTATGAGGGATTATTGATGAACTAGTAGATGTTGTATGCTCTGAATCATTGCTTCGTGTATCAAAGTCAACTATAGGAGAATTACCCCCAATAGGAAGAGGTGGAAAGTTAGATTCTCTAAGAAATTCAGAATCAATTTCAGGGATCAAATTTCTTTGACTAGAAGCCAGGACTCTTGCTCTGGTGTTTCTATATACTCCATCTGAACTATCAACTCTACCCCCGGTGTCCCGAGAAGTCATGTTGACAGAGGCAAACAAAGGCTCATCTTCATCAGGCATAGGTTCATACTGAATCCTATTAAAGACAGACTGTCGTTTATTTTGACATCTGCATTGCATTGTGACTCTTGGCTGGAAGTCACATTCATGATCACCATGGTCTTGAACTGTTGATTCACATCTGCACTGAATTATGACTCTTGGATAGAAGTCACATTCAGCATGTTCCTTTGATATAGAATTACTCCTTCTCTTCTGTTGAAGATATTCCCGTAAATCTGTTTGTGAAGATTGAGGAGTATACTTCCTGTTCTTGGGTCTTGATGGCTCTTGATTATACAAAGAGTGATTAATGTGAGCCACATAATTTCTTGCATACTCTGCATCTGGATCTTTTATCTTCATATACAATTGGTATGGTTTCTTAACACCAGAAGTGCTGAGTTTTGTTCTTAAATCAGTGGAAGATAACACATTAATTTTGGAAACATGGAGTTTTCCTTCCATTGATTTGGATATTTGTAGAGAAAGAAGAGTTGAACCACTCCCTTGATTAGGAGTTGGTAACAGACCCTCTTTAATGGACAGATTCTGTGCCCAATTTGAAGAAATCAAAGAAGAAGACATTAAGAAATGTTTCTTCTTAGACTCATTCAGATTTTGAGACATAGAATGTCCAGAAGGAAGAGTAGTCAAAAGAACATCTCCTTTCCTTTGACTAACAAAAGTATCAGTCAAAGCTGTTCCTGAAGTAAAAACTACAGGAGCAGAAGAAACAACTAAAGAGTTATTCCTTTTCGAAGGGACTTTGTGTAGAAGACCACCCCCAGTTCTAGTAGAACTCGATGAAGAAGAAGAGATAACTAAGGAGCTATTCTTCTCTGATGAAATACACGCTGAAACAGACTTGGTTAAAGAACCAGAGCTGTTAGCGTGATTTTTGATTTTAGAATTACACGCTGGAACATGTTCGGCTAAGGAGCCAGTACTGTCAGCGTGACTTTTGAATGTGGGATTGCACACTGTAATAGATTTGGCTAAGGAGCCAGTACTATCAGCGTGACTTTTAGAGTTGAATTTGCACACTGAAACAGATTCGGCTAAGGAGCCAGTACTGTCAGCGTGACTTTTAGAGTTGAATTTGCACACTGGAACAGATTTGGCTAAGGAGCTAGTACTGTCAGCATGACTTTTAGAGTTGAATTTGCACGCTGGAACAGATTCGGCTAAGGAGCCAGTACTGTCAGCGTGACTTTTAGTTACTGTCATCTTCGAGCGCACAAGAGTGTGCGTGCTTGCAGTGGAGTTCTTGCCAGTGTTAGGAGTAGACACTGTGGCAGAGACTTCACCATTGACTGCCAACTAATTCTTAGGGACATAGACAGAGTGTCCCTTCGACTTGGCAGTGATGATGGAGGCTGGAGTGGGCTTGCCACCCTTAGCCCGCTGCATTTCTTTATAGGCGAGTTGATCGAATTTGATCGTCATCACCTTCTTCGTCGAGCCGATTGACGAAGTGTCGCATTGAGTTGTTACCATCTCAGAAGAGGAGATGGTTTTCCCCAGCAGAGTCGCCAATTTGTTTTCCATAAAGAAATTCTCTTTATTTGTTGTGTTTCTGGGAAAATTACAACTGTAGGAATCCGATCTAGAAGACGATCGCTTTATCCCTTGGACTATGCGAAGAAGAAAAGCTCTCAAAATTTTGACAGTAGATATCAATGTATCTGTACAATGAATGAGAAAAAGAACTCTATTTATAGAGTCAAAACAGTAACTGAAAAGATAACTACCTCACCACTGGTGCACTTGAAAAGTTACGCAGACTCTAAATACACGCAGGGTTAATGAGTAGTTACTGGACGTGGCCCGTAACTGTTGGACACATGGCATCAGTGCATGGGTCGTGTGCAAGTTACTGGGCACGCGAGAGAGAGATCGGTGGCATGGCTGCCACGTACTCCAGTTGAAATGAAATCCACGCTGACTTGCTGAAGGCAAAAATCCACGCAGATTCGTTGACACAGACTCGTTGAAGGCAAAATCCATGCAAGCTTTGAAGAAGAATACTTCAGAATTCACGCAGGCTTTGAGAAGAATAACTCAAAAGTCACGCAATGTTTTGAGGAAGGAGAAGGTTCAGAATCCACGCAAACCGCCAGCTGTCTTGATTTGGCACGCTTCGTCTGACACAAAATATCTGACATTGATTATATTGTCAGCCGTATTAAATGAAGATAAGACCCAAAGTCACGCCAACTTGGTGAAGAGTGAGTCTTGCTAAGGAAGATTTCGAAAATCACGCAAAAGACGGCTGTGATCTCTCGAGTTCTGTGCATACGTGGCATATGATGAGACGTTTCTCGACTGTTGTGTTGTCAGTCATTATGATTCTGACGAATGGCTGAGCTGTCTCTGCGTGACTTCTAAAGGAGATGGCCAGGCAGAACTTAGCGTATCTTTTATGCTGCTTCTTGGATCACTCTGCGTGACTTGTTCTGATCAACTCAGCGTGACTTCATTTTTGAGGCCTACAGCCCTTCTTACTCTATGTCCGTGCTATGGATCATTCCCTTGGCGCCCTCTTAGCTCAGAAGAACGAAGGCGGCCATGAACAGGCAATCTACTACCTCAGCCACACAATGGTGGGTGCCGAGCACAGATACACACCGGTGGAGAAGGAATGCCTTGTACTAGTATTTGTCATCTAGAAGACACGCCGCTACGTGTCTGGGCAGACTATCCACATTATATCTAAAGTCAACCCTCTCAGAATACTCATGACTAAACCGGGTTCTCTCAATTCCCGTTTAGCTATATGGGCAATGCTGTTGACTCCATATGATATGATCTTCGTTCCTCAGAAGGCAGTAAAAGGCCAAGTATTAGCTGATTTCCTAGCAGCTCATCCGGTGCCAGAGTCATCCAAACTCTACGAAGAAATCCTCGACGAAGTGGTGGAGTCTAATACTGCAACTGAAGAAATTCCTACTTGGCAAATGTTCTTTGACGGCGCATCAAGAACAGGGCCCAAAGGAAACATCGTGGCTGGAGTAGGTGTCGTGCTCGTGTCACCTGATCATCTGGTCATACACCGTGCATATTCTCTCGTGGAACCATGCACCAACAATGTGGCTGAATATAATGCTTTATTAATCGGCCTATAACTGGCAAAGCAACTGGGAGTTGACTATCTAGAGGCTTACGGCGATTCGAAGCTAATAGTTAGTCAGGTCCGAGGGGATTACGAAGTTCGCCACGAAGATCTCATCCCCTACCACAGAGCAACAATCGAGCTGGCATCTACTTTTGCTGGATTCTTCATCGAGCACGTGCCTCGACTACAGAATATAGAAGCAGATGCTCTAGCCGGTCTCGCTGCTTCCTTGACCGTTCCTACCAATACACAGCAGTCGATCACAGTGTCTGGTCGAAAACTATTCTGTGTGAAAGATAACTTGCATATTCATCACAGTTACGCAGCGGAAACAAACGTCGATGCTAAAGACTGGAGGTTTTCCTTCATAGACTACGCTGTCTATGGAATCCTCCCTGAGGACCCGAAGAAAGCAGTATCCATCCAAAGGCGATCCCTCAGATTTTACTACGACACAGCCACCAAGATGCTGTACCGACGCTCTTATGACGGGCTACTGTTACGATGCTTATCAGACACAGAAGCCAAGCATGCACCCCGGAAGGCTCACGATGGAGTTCGTGGTGCACATCAACCAGGCCCCAAATTACAAGATCGCCTCAAACGAATGAGTTATTACTGGCCCACAATGATAGCGGATGTTGTTGAATATGCAAAGAAGTGTAGAGCTTGCCAGTTTTACGCCAACTTCATTCATCAACCTTTGGAGTTTCTACACCCGACGACAGCATCTTGGCCATTTGAAGCCTGGGGTATGGACGTCATAGGACTAATCAGCCCACCATCCTCCAAAGGACATCGGTTCATCCTAGCCATAACCGATTACTTCTCCAAATGGGCAGAAGCTATACCGCTCACCGAAGTGAAGACGTTAAACGTGATCAGTTTCATCAAACATCACGTCATCTACCGCTTCGGCCTACCTCGCAGGATCATCCATGACAATGGTCCACAGTTCGCAAGCCATGCATTCTATCGGTTCTGCGATAAGAATTGAATCCAGAACGTAGCCTCTACTGCCTATAATCCAGCGGCTAACGGGCTAGCAGAAGCCTTCAACAAAACCATCATAAAACTTCTCAAGAAGTTTGTGTCTTCAAATAAGGGCGATTGGAACGAGAAGCTCGGTGAATGTCTATGGGCCTATCGCACAACGGTCCGGACTCCAACAGGCAGTACGCTATTCTCTCTGGTTTATGGGAACGAAGCAGTTCTTTCCCTAGAAATCCAGATTCCTTCTCTTCGGGTAGCCCTAGCCAGCGAGCTGACTACAGAAAAAAGCTATCGTCTGCGACTCCAGGAGCTCGAAGTGCTAGACGAAAAATGCTTGTTAGCTCAGCATCGCATTGAGCTATACCAAGCACGCCTTTTCAGAGCCTTCAATAAAAAAAGTGAAGGAAAGGATCTTCCAAGTCGACGATCTGGTCCTAGCAGTGAGAAGACCGATGGTCATGACGTACAAAACAAAAGGAAAATTCCAGCCTAAATGGAAAGGTCCTTTCGTCATAGAATCGGTGTATTCTAACGGTGCGTACCGGCTAACCAAGCCCGATGGTGACTTGCTCATGATGCCTATCAATGGCAAGTTCCTGAAGAAATACTATGTGTAACCTCTTTTTGTTCACATATATTCAGTCATATAAATGTACAGTACGATATTTATATGATTCCACAAAAAAAACCTATCTAACTATTATCCGTATTTCAAGAGTCTTGAATATGCCCTGGATAATAGGTCCTCTAAATATTTCCCCAGTGGAATTATTTTCATTTTTGACTCCGTCCAAACTCCGTTTGACGAAAACAAATCACGTCCCTATTACCTCTGAATTATTTTTCGATAATTATTTCCCCAGCGGAATGATTAAATATTTTGCCACGTCCACATAACCTCTGAGCAAAGCATTCATCAAAGATAGTCATGTCCACACTACATCTGAACTATCCACTCATCCCTAATGCTATATATCTTTCCACGTCAGTATTATCTCTGATCAGATATAAAATATCCTCTGCTATTACGTCCATATTACCTCTACTAGCAGCTTCGTTCAACTTATTATCTATATTCGAATCATTCGAATATAAAACGGATAATAGGTCCACATCAAAATTCTCCAGTAGAATACCCACCAGAATATCCTTGCTACATCCACATTACCTCTAGCATCGATATTTCACAAAACCACATTCACTTCTGAAAAGATTCTTTATTTTGTACTTCAACGTCGATCAAAAGACAGAAATAAGGTACAAGAGCCGTGACGGCCAAAAAAAGAAAAAAAAGTTATATCTACGGGATACACAGGCGGTTTATGCTGTCCCTCAGAGCAACAATCTCGGCTTCAGATTTCACAGCAGCTCGACGCCGTGCCTCTTCTTGACGAGCGGCTTCATCTTCAAAGAGGATCAGACTCTGATCCTCTCCCTCCAACTTCGCCAGCTGCTCTTCTAAACGGGCAGAAACGTTAGCAGTCATGGCAGCCTGGGACAAATAATCCTCCTGTTCAGATGTCGTCGCCCTCAAGTCGGCTTCCAACTGGACGATCTCGTTCCTAATCTACACAATGTGATTGTACTTCTCATTGATTTGTGCAGCCAGCCTGTTCTTCGAGGCAGCACGGGCCTTACTCGCAGCATTGAACTGGCCATACTGGTCAGCCAGCTCGCCAATCTCCTGGACAAAGGCATCCTTCCTTGCCTGGAAGGTAGCCTTCTCCTCCGCAAGAGCTGTCATCAAAGTGTCGTCCTCTGCACGGAACATTGACGTCAGACTCCGCTGCTTGATGTCTCAGAACCTGGCCACCTGACCCTCCAGGTCATTCAGGACCTTCCTCAGAATGTTGGCCCGCTCCTCATAGCCGGTTATGCTCTCGAGGGCCGCCACTTGGCACTCTGTAACAACCTTTACAGGGTCGAAGGCGGCATTCCGATTCAAGACTCCAGGAAGCTTCATCTTCAACACCGAGTAGAAAGATCTGACAACTTCCTGGGCTATCTCGTCGTCTTCGGAGGAGGTCGTCGGAGAAGAAGCTTGGAAAGTTTCCTCTACTTCAGGGAGAAATACCTAACAAGAAGCCAAACTTGACAAGAAAATCCATCCCACCAAAAACCACTCTTGATTATCACGTGTTACGTCCATATTACCTCTGATACCGATAGTCTTCCAACTTGACACCTGTACCCAACCTGAAATGAAAGGTACGATGCCAAGATCACAAAACCTATTACGACCTCGTCACCTCTGTTAGGTTTTGTTTCAAATCTATTACCTGTACCGCTGGTGTGTCAAAGGGTAATAGGTCCACGAAAGCATCATTCCAATCTATTCGCTCGCATTTCCGGATGTACAAAAGGGCAATAGGTCCAAACAAAAAAAGAAAGAGGGGGATCCCCCAGCGGGATACCCTTTACATAAATACGGTATTCGGCTCTCTAATACAAAGCACTACAGATACCACAAGCAGAGAATGGAGCGAATGTACTCTGTCTATTCAAAATCAGTTAAATTCACAGGACTACATCTCATGAGCAAAACAAAAGGTTATTTGTCCCTTCATCTGGATAAGAAGTAAAAAATTACATTAATGTCCAAAAAGAAGGGAGAATTTGCTACTCATCAACAACACATAGCTTGGTCAGCTTGGCAGCACCACATTTTCGTCGAAGGAGGTCATGTTTTACTGTTGAGCAAGCAAACAAGGCTGTTGAACCTTCGAGAGGCTACACAGAGGAGGGCAAATATAACATGCTAAAACATCTACAAATGGTGATCTCCTCTCCTCCATATTGCGGACATCGTGGGCCCATTTCTTAAGAGACCATACCTTCAAAACAACATCTCTAGAGTTGTTTTTGCCTACTTGAAGAAACGTAAAAGCAGAACTTTCACGGTAACGCCCAACTACAGTCCGACTCTTCGATGTATAAAGGTTCTTCCTACCATCTGAGGAAAACCCTTCCAAAATACGAAGAGTCCTGAGCTCTCTGATGTGGGTGTTAAGTGTTGCATCTTCACTATGCCCAGAATTGCCGATACCGGTCCTGGAGAAATTTTCTAGCCAGATCCCTACAGAATATGAAAAGGGGCAGAAAGAAAGTCAGACTCAGAAAGCTGCAAAAAAAACTAAGTCCTGAAGACTCCTATGCGCCCAAAGGGCTATACGCCCAAAGGGATATGCGCCCAAAAATAAGAAATATGGGCGCATAACTCTCAGACAGTACGCGGGCGCATAACATGCCATAGCTTAAAAGGGTGCATAATATGGCAACACATGGGCGCATAGCTCACCACAATGTTGGCGCATGACTTCTGTGTGCGCATAGTAATGCTCATAGAAGCATGTTGCCTTAGGCGCAAGCGCCCAGGCAGAAGAGAAGTCCGAGCGTCGCAAATTAACACTCGAGACTTCATTTTTTGAAGCATGCCCTCACCCAGAATCGGGTCCTGGACTGCCGAAGACGCTGCCACAGGAGGAGAGTCACTCGGCGCGGCCCCTTTGCCCTTCGCGGATCTCTTGGCGACCTTGGGAGACATGGTTCTCAAAGAAAGAAGACGAAGAGTTTTCTGAAAAATTCAAAGCGAAAGGAATAATGAACTTTCTCTCTCCTCCAAAGGCCTATTTATAGGAACGGGCCACTTTCTATGCGCCCACCTATTGTATGCGCCCATTATGTTGTATGCGTCCATTATGTTGTATGTGCCCACTACAGCCTATGCGCCCATGTGAAGGACCAGCTTCCTGCATACTATGCGACTGTCACTTGCTGACGTGGACGACGCATGAAGGATGGACCGTTTCAAATTCTGCTCTGATGAATCTGTCATTTCGAATTTCGAGGAAGATCTCAACAGTCGTACCTCTCTAACAGATTGGCCAAATACTATGTGCCCAAAAGAGAGACCATGTTATGCGCCCATTGCATCACGAGAAGACGATCCATGCTTCTTTCAAAGTATTTCGAACTTGTTCAAGTATCGAAAACTTTGAAAGGGGTCTTGTAGAAGCATGAAAAATTTTCAGCAAATGAAGCCCTATGCGCCCAAGCCAGTGTAGCTCCATGCGCCCAAGTCAGTGTAGCTCCATGCGCCCAGTCAGTGTAGCTCCATGCGCCCAGTCAGTGTAGCTCCATGTGCCCAGTCAGTGAAGCTTCATGCACCCAGCCAGTGTAGCTTCATGCGCCCAGGACTAGCTCCTCCGAAAGGAGGGCGCATAGCCTGAGACATGGTTATACGCCCAAGCCTGACTCAGTCAAAGCCATGATCAAAACGTGCACCGAAGCGCACGACCACATCAGTCTCCACGAGCAGTCGTGCACCGAAGCATGCGGCCACGTCAACGCCACGACTAACCCACGATCTCGCAGCCTATATACGCCTACATCTTATGCACCCAAAGCAGGACTATGCGCCCACATAAAAACTAGCGTGTTTCTTCATGTGGGCACATAACATCGTTCCAGCTCGAGAACGGCCTCATCCCTCTTCAAAATACAGAACGGAGAGCATTTTCAAGAGCCAAATTGCTGCACTTCATTTTTGTGGACACACACAAAAAAGAAGAAGAAAATGCTGTATTTTCTTTTATTGACGCAAGGCACCACAAATCGAGTACGCCTGAGAGATCCTGCGCTGAGGATCCCCGAGTACAAAAAAGAATTCTGGAGAATAGGACGATGGAGATTGAGCGGTAGTTGCTCCTTTACTTCGTTGACACTCCGATTACAAAAGTGGGGAAAAACCTAAGAAAATTGCTAACTCTCGGCTCACTGGCAAGAAGTGCAGCAATTTGGCTCTTGAAAATGTGCTCCGTTCTGTGTTTTGAAGAGGGATGAGGCCCCCCTTTTATAGTCGTTCTCGAGCTGAAATGATGTTATACGCCCACATGAGGAAACACGCTGGTTTTTATGTGGGCGCATAGTCCTGCTTTGGGCGCATAAGATGTAGGCACATACAAGCTGCGAGATCGTGGGTTGGTCGTGGCGATGACGTGGCCGCATGCTTCGGTACACGACTGCTCGTGGAGAATGACGTGGCCGTGCGCTTCGGTGCACGTTTTGATCATGGCTTTGACTGTGTCAGGCTTGGGCGCATAGCCATGTCTCAGGCTATGTGCCCTCCTTTCGGGGGAGCTAGTCTTGGGCGCATAGAGCTACACTGGTTAGGCGCATGAAACTTCACTGACTGGGCGCATGGAGCTACACTGACTGGGCGTATAGAGCTACACTGACTGGTCGCATGGAGCTACACTGACTTGGGCGCATGGAGCTACACTGACTTGGGCGCATGGAGCTACACTGGCTTGGGCGCATGGGGCTTCATTTGCTGAAATTTTTTTATGCTTCTACAATACATCAGGTAAAATATTTGCAACAGATCTTCTAGAACCATCTATGAATCATCCTCCAGTCTAATGCCATCAATATGCCCTGGTCTAATATGTCAACAATCCAGTCAAAAAGGAGCAAAGTACAGACTATAATGGTGAAACAAGTACAACACATATACAAGTAAAGATACAATGACTAACCTGAATTACCATAAATGCAATGAACTACTGAACATAAAACATGAAACACGTAGCAAGAAGACCATGACAATAAAACATGGAACATGAAACACGTAACAAGAAATCATGACAAGTGATTTGAAATACATACTAAATATGTGACCGGGTGGACAAATACAAGGAGCACATAAAATATGGTACATCTTAATCACACGTGCACATGTGTATGATTAGGCTATCAACATGATATAACTAGCATAGGGCTTTGGTCACATATCCGTAGCAATTCCTCTGCCCAAGTACAACTAAAGAACAAGAGCACATGACAAACACAATAACCAGACTAGCAAAACATTTACTAACTATTTACATACTAGCTAAACATTTACTAACTATTTAACTATATACATACTAGCTAACAAAAAAATAGTTAGTAAACTATATAACAAAATATTATATAGATACTAGCAAAATAATAATAATAATAATAATGATTGTTGCAAAAAATAATAATAATAATAATAAAAAACAATAAACAATAAAAATGATAACAATAACAATAACAATTAACCCAGCCCAGTACTACTGGCCCTGGCCCTAGCCCAATAGTATGCTATCACTGTTCTTTTCTTTTTTTTTTCTTTTTTTTCTTTTTTTTCTTCACAGGCAACCCCGTCTCGACCTACACAACCAACCCGTCCCAATACTCTTTACCCCAAACCCTACTTATATTCTCTCTCTCATTCACTCAACAGTCGCAATCCTACAGAGAACCTTAAGCTAAGCAAGAGGAGAAGAAGAAGAACAAGAAGAAGAAGCTCACCCTGGGTGCGGTGGTCGGTGCTGGACGTAGTCGAGCTCCAGAGACCAGATCCAGTCAGACAACGATCGAGCACGACGACAAAGATCTGGTAAGAAAGCTCAGGGTCCGGCCAACGAAGGCACGACGGCTATGGTTTTTGGCGAATCTCGGTGGTTAGCGGCCCAGATCCACTGATGCGGTAGCTCGAGGCGGCAAACTTCAAACTCCGGCAAGGTACGGTGGCTCGAGGCGACGAACTTTGAACTCCGGTAAGGCACGGTGGCTCGAGGCGACAGACTTTGAACTCCGACGAGGAGCGGTGGCTCGAGGCGACGGACTTCGAACTTCGGTAATGGCAAGGCAAATCTATGTCCTGCCCGAACACAGCTACTCCAGCGCAATGGTGCTTTGGCAGCAGATGGCCGGACACGGCAGAACGACGAGCGGCGATGAAGATTCCGGCGATCAGTGCCCTCCGGCAATATATCTTTAATTAACTCTAGGATTCGGTTGTAGCATTCTTGAGACATGTTGAAATCTGATTTTATGCTCAGCAGTCTTGTAATCACCTCCAACGGTGAATGATCATCACAACCAGGATATAAAGGAGTCCTTGCATTCTCTAGCAACTCCATGAACTTTACAGCATCGGCATTCGATGCCTCCTCAGCTGCATATTGATTGTTCGGATCAAAACTTGGCCTCACAACATCGAAAACCATGTTCGTCCACCCTTGGTCGTAATTAGCATGCTCGTGGACATCTACATAAGGCTCCACATAAGGCTCCGGCTCGGATGCTAAAGGCACAAGTTCTTCGTGTGCGTGTCACCCCCGGTTTTCATGAACATGAGTATTTTGGTCATTTTCCACTTTAGAATAATTTTAGAATTATTTATTTATTTATGATATTATATTGGGGTTATTTGAGTCGGGTTCGAATTTCAACTCAATCCGACTTGTATCGGGGACCCGGGGTAGCTTTGACTCTAGTGGGACCCACTCATTAGTTAGGCATGGCCCATATGACATTATTTTAGTTAGTGTGTTAGACTAATTATTCATGGATAGGTTTGGTTTAATTAGAGACTTAAAACATGACTAAATTTGCCTCAACCTAAAACATTTTCCTAATATTAATTAATAAGACAAGTGGGAGTGTTTTAGTCATTGGATAGGGAGACACCTATGCCCACACATGGCCGGCCACTAGGGGATAGGGATGGGCTCTCCTTTGTTATTATCCACACTATTTTATCTCTCTTATTCTTCCCCAAAAATTAGAGAGAAGTCTCCATTCTTTTTCACATCAAATCAATCCATTCATCTATCAATCCCTTTCTTTTCTTCTCTATTTTCATCAATAGGAGGAGCTAGCTAGATTTGGGGAGTTTTAGAACTTGTTCCTGTCCATTTGGAGGTCTCTTCATGTCGGTGTCGTATCGGGAGGAGTTTCCTTAGATTTGATCAACCGGACGGTATAATCTCTCCTCTATTTCATTCCTGCATGCATTTAGGATTAATTTGAACCCATAGGAATGACCCCCATGGTTGTATCTCCATTTGTGTCTATTTCGTGTCCATTTGGAGATCATAGGAGTGTCCTTTGTGTTGTGTTTTGTGTCCTAGTGGGAAACCTCCAATTTTAGACACATAATGTGGTTGATATTTGTGTGAATGATTTATTCCTATTTTTAATCTCAGATTTTAGAATTTCTAAAATGTTGTTCTCAAGGGTATCTTAATGTATCATAATCTATATATATAATAAATATATATATATATATATATATATATATATATATATATATATATATATATATATATATATATATATATATATATATATATATATATATATATATATATATATATATATATATATCATAATCTACATATATATATATATATATATATATATATATATATATATATATATATATATATATATATATATATATATATATATATATATATATATATATATATCATTTGTTATATATATTTTATATATTAAAATATATATATATATATATATATATATATATATATATATATATATATATATATATATATATATATATATATATATATATATATATATCATTTGTTATATATATTAAGGTTGTATATATGTGTCTCTCTATATATAAATATATATATATATATATATATATATATATATATATATATATATATATATATATATATATATATATATATATATTGTGTGTCTAATATGTATTTATTGGTGTGTGTGGAGATATGGAGAGTGAGAGAGGGATTATGAGTTGGAGTAATATAGAGAGGGTGTTAGAGTAGAGAGTTAGAGAGTGATAGAGAGAGTGAGGAAGTGAACAGCAGCAGTAGCATCATAGGAACAGCAGCATTAGCAGTAGGAACAGCAGCAGTAGCATCATAGGAACAGCCCCATAGCAGTCCATCCATAGTCATCCATTCCCCCATTCATTCAATCATTCATATGTTCATTCATTCAATCATTCATATGTTCATTTATTCAATCATTCATATGTTCATTCATTATCCTTCCATTTTATCCATTCTTTCATTCACCCATCCATACACATCCATATTTCCATTCATTCACTCATCTATTCATTCACCTATTCCATTCATTCACTCATCTATTCATTCACCTATTCCATTCATTCACTCATTCATTCATTCAATTTCCCTTTTTATTTCATCCTTCCATACATATCCATACACATCCATATCACCATTCATTCATCCATTCATCCTTTCCAACTCAAATCAGTCCCTTAACCCTAGAATGTTTAGGTGTGAGGGTTAGTTAGAGTGTTAGTGACCATGTTGAGGTTGGTATACTAGTGAGGTAATTAGGATTTACCCTATTTCTAGGATAAATCCTAAGATACTTCTAGATATGAAATTAGAGTATCAAGATACCATGGCATGGTATCAGGATACGAGGGCATGGTATTAGGATACCATGTTGAGGTAGAAGTGTCTAGAAACTAAGGTAAGGGGTGTGATAGTGAGTTTACCTTGGTAAGGTAATAGGGTGAGTTAAGGTAATTGCCTATAGCTAAGGTAAGTGATTTAGGGTTTAAGATATGGTTAGAATTTGGGTCCCTTGGTTTGTAATGGTCAGAAATAGTGCTCCTAGACTAGTTTTGACCTCGGTTGACCGTTTTGACCAAAAGTCAACGAAAGTCAACCGAAAGTCAAACTTAGCCTAAAAGTGACTAGAATTGACCGAAACTAAACCAGAGTTAACCAGTTGACTAAAAGTCAACAGTTGGTCAACATTAGCCTAGTTTGACCTAGGGTTGACCTAGAGTTGACCAGAGTTGACCAGGGTTGATCGATTGACCAAAAGTCAACTATAAGTCAACCTTTGACCCAGTTTGACCTAGTTTGACTTGGATTGACTTTCAGTGACCTAGTATGACCTAGTATGACCCAGTTTGACCTAGTTTGACCTAGTATGACTTAGACTTGCATATCATGACTTAAATTAGTTTTCCTTTCAATATAAAACCCTGTTTGACTTATAGTATCTCATCTTTAGGTTTGTGATTACTCTGAGCGTCTGTTCACCTTATCAGCTCAGGACCACAGGCGAGTACATTCATTGATAGTTTTTATTGTCTTGATATCTACTATATCCGATTCAGTTGTAGTGTCTTACTCGATTTCCAGTTACGATAGTTCTCGGACTAGTATATGTTGGATCATGACATGAGATGTTGTTCTTAGATTTTCTTGGTATATTGGTACATTTCCTGTCTTATTCCCTGTACTTGTATAGACACCAATTTCTAAGGGGACTTGCTACCCTCTTATGAAATTACGTGTCATGACGTGTCATATCCAGATCCATTATACTATTCGGAGATGGAGGAATTATTAGGGCAATGTGATCAAAGCCTTCCTGTCACTATATTCTTGTGCTTGCGTCACCCTTACCTCATGTAGGGTGTAGCGAGATCTTATTCATGTGCTCGTTATCCAGGTTGGCCGGCATGACCCTTTCCAAAAAAAATTTATGATTGTCGGGCCAAGTGGATAGCATGTCCTGTAACATTCCCAAGCCGATCACATAACATTCTAATAATTCAAGGCACATTTTATATTTATTTCATCATATCTTATATCCTGTTCAGTTCTACATTCAGTACTTTCTCACCATGCTATGATATTCATTACTCATATGTTCTACATGCCTTATGCTATACCTTGATTGGAGGCTAAGTTCTGTTCGGGAGAAGGGTTACAACCCTGGTCCTTGTTTGGTTTAAGGGTTGTAACTCGGCTTTCGAATGGTTCCCAAGTCATCCTATATCTTTGTCTTGTATTTCATTATACTGTCTCTTATAGAATTTGTTAATTCATATGGAACTGCTGTTAGTGTTTGTACTTGCTCATTTTTCTGACAGGATACCGTTGTTATATTACAGATGATTCTGAGGCAAACTGCTCGACCTATTATAAGGTCGAGATAGATGGAGTAGTCCAGGACTGTGGCCTGATAGTAGAGCCACTAGACTTTGCACACCCAGAGTAGTATAGCTTAGTTAGGTTGTGTCTGGACTGCGATCCAGCTAGTACTTTCAGACTATAGTATTCTATATTATATTTTGTGACCCTGTGATGTAGTGTATATCTCTGGGCTTGTGTTGGATCTTGAACTTATTTCCTATTTTTCATCTATCATATTTCCTTTCCGTGCTATCTACCTTAGTTTTATCTTGTGATTGAGTTATGCCATATTATATTCCTCCGTACGGAGATGACAGGTACCTTTATACTGTTTAGTCGTAGTATTTACAGACGTCATATACAGCATTCTACCACCGATTCTGCGACGTAGGCTGGATGTACCCACGTGCTCGTGCCCCAAATCAGGGTGCGGGTCGTGACACATTTTTGTGGTAGCCCACGCAGGTATGTGTCGCAATTAGTGCGATCTCGTAATGGTGCTCAACTTAGAGTACTAATTACGAGCCTGCGATTATGACATAGGATCTAGGATATGATATGAGTTACTCAATCACATTTTAGGAAATTTTTGATCTTTTGATTACCATGACAACTCTTTTGCATTGAATTTAATTGTCCTTCTTTGATATTCCCTATCATGTGCTATATTGATTCCTTATTTCAATCTATCCTCAGGATGACGATTACTCGCTCTCAGGCAGCAGGATCTAGTGCTGTTCCGGAGAGGCCCGATCCGGTAGGACCTCCACCTCCGGTTGAGGGAGCTGCAGTTGAGGGAGTTGCCACCTCAGTTCCTGCCCTTCAAGCGGGAGTAGCAGCGACGGTTCCAGGAGGTCTTCCACCTCCAGCTGCAGGACCGTCCATAGTCATTCCTGAGACTCTTCCACCGCCGCCTCCGCTACCGACTGATGCACAGCAGATGATGGCCTTTCTACAGCAAATGTTACAGACCCAGAGGGCCCAGGCAGAGGCACAGCAGCATCAGGCTGACGCGTCTCACCGCCAGACAGAGGTGTTACGGCAGAGCATGTAGAACTCCCATCAGCTAGCGATGGCAGCAGTAGAGAGGGTTGTACCGAGTACAGTTCGGGGTACCCCCAGTTCAGCAGCAGGGTCAGAGGAGGCCTGGCACATGCCTAGATTTCAGGAAGATGAACCCGAGGGAGTTCAAGGGTACCGAGGGTATCATATATGCAGATGACTGGTTGGAGGATGTCCAACGGAGCCTGGAGTTAGCAGAGGTCCCGAAAGGGCTTTGGGTGACGTCTATGGCGAGTCAGTTTTTTGATATTGCCTTGACTTGGTTTCGCACGGATCCTCGTGCATCGGTGAGGGGTTTGACATGGAAGAACTTCAGGCAGCTCTTTAAGGAGAAGTTCTACCCCGATGTGGCTCTGACAGCTCTGGAGGGACAGTTCATCGGATTGGTGCAGGAGAACTCGTCGGTGGACGAGTATGTAGCAGAGTTTTTCTGTCTGAATAGGTTTGCACCAGATCTGATCCAAAATGAGGGGTATAAGGCCCGCAAGTTCCGGAGGGGTCTTATTCATGCGGTTCACACTCGTACTACCGGGCGACGCGATGCAACCTTCGAACAGATACTGATGGAGGCGCAGATAGCCTAGAAGGACTTCGGCCTCAAGCCGAAGAGGGGAAGCGATATTCTTGGAGCGAGCTCTAGTACGGGGCCGACGAAGCACCCTCATTTCCAGCAGAGGCAGATTCAGCAGCAGCCTCAGTTATAGATTCAGCAGGCACCAGCACGTGCTCACCATTACCAGGGACAGGTCCAGAGGCAGACTACTCTGTACGGCTTCTGTGGGAAGCCAGGGCACACTCGAGAGGCCTGTAGGAAAAGGTTGGGCGTATGTCTATACTGTGGGGCGTCCGACCACCAGCTGAAGGATTTCTATGTTCTTAGAATCCGAGGAGGCCAGGACAGAGTGCAGCAGGCTAGAGGACCAGCAGCTCAGCAGAGAGGTCCTCCACTTCAGACCCAGCAGCAGCGCTTCGTACAGCACCAGAGGGGAGCACCTGTGGGCAGAGTGTTCACCTTGACAACAGAGGAGAAGGTAGAGCCAGTGGGTGATGTTGTGGCAGGTCACGTTCTTCTTGATTCATTCCCTATTTTTACCTTGTTTGATTCCGGTGCCACTCATAGTTTTGTGTCTGTTTCCTTTGTTCTAAGACACAACATTATTGCTGAGTATATGGGTAGGACTTACAAGATATTGACCGGAAGAGGCATTATCCTGGTTAATAATATCTGCAAGGGACGAAGAGTTACATTAGGAGGCCAGGATTTGAGCGCGTGCTTGCTCGTAATGCCCCTTTCGAGGTACGACATGGTACTCGGAATGGATTGGTTGAGCATGCACCATGCTAGTATAGATTGTAGAGAAGATAGGGTTCTGTTTAGGCCATCGGAAAAGCCATAGTTTATGTTTACCAGGGGAGCAGCTGAGCCGGGATATGGGTTCTGTAGAGCTTTGCTGGCGGGACAGGCATTGCCGCATCCATTGATAGCTGATTTCATGGATGTCTTTCCCGAGGAGTTGTCTGGGATGCCGCCAGATAGAGACCTTGAGTTCTCTATAGACTTAGTGCCGGGCGCTGAGCCTATTTCACAGCACGTCTATAGGGTCAACAACAGCGAGTTGGCAGAGCTGAAGAAGCAAGTCGACGAGCTACAGGACAAGGGATTTATCAGATCCAGTTCATCACCTTGGGGCGCGCCAGTTCTGTTTGTACCGAAGAAGGATGGTACGATACGCATGTGTATCGATTACAGGGCACTCAACAATCTCACTATCAAGAACAAGTATCCGTTATCGAGGATTGACGACTTATTCGATCAGTTGAGCGACGTGAAGGTGTTTTCGAAGATAAACCTGAGGTCCGATTATCATCAGCTGAAGGTAAAGCGGGAAGACGTTCCGAAGATGGCTTTTCGGACTCGTTACGGCCAGTACGAGTTCACTATCATGCCATTTGGGTTGACCAGCGCCCCAGCAGTGTTCATGAACTTGATGAACAAGGTATTCCATTAGTACCTTGACAAGTTCGTGGTGGTCTTCATAGATGACATCTTGGTCTACTCAAAGATGCCGGAGGAGCACGAAAAGCATCTTAGGATTGTGCTCGAGACTCTGAGGAAGGAGCAGTTGTACGGGAAGCTTTCGAAGTACGAGTTCTTCCTGGACTAGGTCGAGTTCTTGGGTCATGTTGTGATCGAGCACGGGATCTCTGTGGACCAGAAGAAGATTGCAGCGGTGGAGTCTTGGTCTACACCCAGTTCAGTTGTCGAGATTCGGAGCTTTCTGGGTTTGGCTGGCTACTACCAGAAGTTCGTCCAGGACTTCTCGCGAATTGCGGAGTCGATGACTAGAATTACCAGGAAGGACGTGGAGTTCATCTGGACTGAGGAGTGTCAGGCCGCCTTCGATGAGCTGAAGAAGAGGTTGACATCAGCTCCGATCTTGACTTTACCATCTGGGACCGGTGGTTTCTCGATCTACAGCGACGCTTCTGGTAGGGGTTTGGATTGTGTTCTTCAGCGGCACGGGAAGGTGATTGCCTATGCATCTAGACAGTTACGTCCTCATGAGAAGAACTATCCGACTCACGATCTGGAGTTGGTCGCTGTTATCTTTGCCTTGAAGTTATGGAAACACTACTTGTATGGAGAGCAGGTTGAGATCTTCACTGATCACAAGAGCTTGAAGTATGTGTTCACTCAGAAGGAGCTGAACATGCGGCAGAGACGGTGGCTCGAGCTGATGAAGGATTTTGATATTGCCTTGCAGTACCATCTAGGAAAGGCCAACGTAGTTGCAGATGCCTTAAGCAGGTATCCAGTAGCTATGTATCTGACGGTAGATCGTCATCTTTTGGCTGACCTGGACAGTTTGGGAATCGAAGTGATTATTCTGGGCATAAAGGTACAGATGTGGGGCTTACAGATTCAGTCTGAGTTGATGGACAGAGTCAGATCAGCACAGTATGATGATGTTGCCCTGAGGAGCATCAAGGAGCAGGTGCGGGCAGGGTTGCTCGATAATTTCTCTATTACCGAAGATAGGTCGCTGCGGCACGGTGCTAGACTGTGCGTTCCGAGTGGAGAGCTTCGGGAGAAGGTTCTTCAGGAGGCACATCGCTCTCAGTACTCTATGCATCCTAGGGCCAACAAGATGTACAGAGATCTGAGGGAGCACGTTTGGTGGTACGGCATGAAGCATAAGGTAGCTCAGTTTGTACCTCGCTACTTGGTATGTCAGCAGGTGAAGGCCGAGAGACAGAGGCCTGGTGGGTTGCTACAGCCACTACCCATTCCTGAGTGGAAGTGGAAGCACATCACCATGGACTTTGTGTCCGGACTTCCACGATCTCCTAGAGGGAAAGACGCAATTTGGGTCATAGTTGATAGATTGACCAAATCGGCTCACTTCTTGCCTTTCAAAGTGGGGTTGTCTACGGAGAGGCTGGCAGAGCTGTACGTTCGTCAGATCATGAGATTGCATGGGGTTCCTGTGAGCATAGTTTCAGACCGGGATAGTTATTTTACTTCCCATTTCTGGAGGAGTTTGCAAACTAGCTTGGGCACCTCGCTCAAGTTTAGTACCGCTTATCATCCCCAGACAGACGGACAGTCAGAGAGGACTATCCAGACTTTGGAGGATATGCTTCGCACGTGTGTGCTTGATCTCGGGGGTTCTTAGGAGGACCATCTTCACCTGGTAGAGTTTGCTTACAACAACAGCTATCAGGCCAGTATAGAGATGTCGCCATTCGAGGCTCTATACGGACGGAGATGCCGTACTCCCTTATCATAGGACGATGTCGGCGAGAGAGTGCTGCTTGGACCGGAGATGGTAGTAGATGCATCTGAGAAGGTCAGGCTGATTAGAGACAGACTTTGGGTGGCTCAGGATAGACAGCGGCATTGGGCCGATAGCCACCGGAGACCGTTAGAGTTCGAGGTTAGTTTCGGTTCCTGTTTGTGATGCTTGTGATTGTTGTTTGTCTTATGTGATGAGTTTGTTTTATGTCTAGGCTGGTGCTTTGGTGTTTCTGAAGATTTCTCCGACACGGGGCACGATTCGCTTTAGCGGAGGCGGGAAGCTTAGTCCGCGCTACATCGGACCTTTCACTATCCTTGAGAGGGTCGGTGCAGTGGCTTATCGACTAGACTTGCCACCTATGCGAGAGGGGGTGCACAACGTGTTCCATATGTCGCAGCTGAGGTGGTACGTGGCAGACCCCAGCCATGTATTGGACCATTCAGCGATCGAGGTGGGGCCTACTCTTCACTATCCAGAGCAGCCAGTGGAGATCCTGGATCGTAGGGAGAAGGTGCTCCGGAACCAGGTTATACCCTTGGTTCGTGTTGTATGGAGGCATCACTCTCCAGGTGAGTCTACCTGGGAGAGAGAGGATGACATGCGAGAGCGTTTCCCTTATCTTTTCGAGCCCCGAGGTATAATTCTTTTGTTACTTCATGTGATTTCGGTGTTTGTTTGTTTTAATTTTGAGAACAAATTTTTTTTAAAGGTGGATAGATTTATCACACTCAGTTTTCATGAACAGGGGTATTTTGATCATTTTCCACTTTAGAATAATTTTGGAATTATTTATTTATTTATGATATTATTTTGGGGTTATTTGAGTCGGGTTCGAATTTCAACTCAATCTGACTTGTATCGGGAACCCGGGGTAGCTTTGACTCTAGTAGGCCCCACTCATTAGTTAGGTATGGCCCACATGACATTATTTTAGTCAGTGTGTTAGACTAATTATTCATGGATAGGTTTGGTTTAATTAGAGACTTAAAACATGACTAAATTAGCCTCAACCTAAAACATTTTCCTAATATTAATTAATAAGACAAGTGGGGGTATTTTAGTCATTGGATAGGGAACACCTATGCCCACATATGGCCGGCCACTAGGAGGATAGGGATGGGCTCTCCTTTGTTATTATCCATACTATTTTCTCTCTCTTGTTCTTCTCCAAAAATTAGAGAGAATTCTTCATTCTTTTCCACATCAAATCAATCCATTCATCTATCAATCCCTTTCTTTTCTTCTCTATTTTTATCAAGAGGAGGAGCTAGCTAGATTTGGGGAGTTTTGGAACTTGTTCGTGTCCATTTGGAGGTCTTTTCATGTCGGTGTCGTATCGGGAGGAGTTTCCTTAGATTTGATCAACCGGAAGGTATAATCTCTCCTCTATTTCATTCCTACATGCATTTAGGATTAATTTGAACCCATAGGAATGACCTCCATGGTTGTATCTCCATTTGTGTCCGTTTTGTGTCCATTTGGAGGCCATAGGAGTGTCCTTTGTGTTGTATTTGTGTCCTAGTGGGAAACTCCCAATTTTGGACACACCATGTGGTTGATATTTGTGTGAATGATTTATTCCTATTTTTAATCTCAGATTTTAGAATTTCTAAAATGTTGTTCTTCATGGTATCTTCATGGTATCTTAATGTATCATAATATATATATATATATATATATATATATATATATATATATATATATATATATATATATATATATTTTATATATATATATATATATATATATATATTTTATATATATATATATATATATATATATATATATATATATATATATATATATATATATATATATATTTTATAAAATATATATATATATATATATATTTTATATATATATATATATATATATATATATATATATATATATATATATATATATATATATATATAGAAAATATATATATATATAATATATATATATATATATATATATATATATATTGTGTGTCTATTATGTATTTATTGGTGTGTGTGGAGATATGGAGAGTGAGAGAGGGATTATGAGTTGGAGTAATATAGAGAGGGTGTTAGAGTAGAGAGTTAGAGAGTGATAGAGAGAGTGAGGAAGTGAAGGAATGGAGGGGGGAATTTAGGATAGCAATAGCAGCAGGTTGAGAGGGAGCTGCTGCCCCCTTGGCAGCAGCTGCCCCCTTGGCAGCAGCAGTGAGTGGCAGCAGTCCCCATAGGGGACTGCATTTCGAGCAGCAGCAGTAGCAGTAGGAACTGCTACTTTGTAGCAGTGAGAGGGGGGAATCAGCCCCTAGCAGCAGCAGCATTAGCAGTAGGAACAGCAGCAGTAGCATCATAGGAACAGCCCCATAGCAGTCCATCCATAGTCATCCATTTCCCCATTCATTCATATGTTCATTCATTCAATCATTCATATGTTCATTTATTCAATCATTCATATGTTCATTCATTCAATCATTCATATGTTCATTTATTCAATCATTCATATGTTCATTCATTATCCTTCCATTTCATCCATTCTTTCATTCACCCATCCATACACATCCATATTTCCATTCATTCACTCATCTATTCATTCACCTATTCCATTCATTCACTCATTCATTCATTCAATTTCCCTTTTCATTTTATCCTTCCATACATATCCATACACATCCATATCACCATTCATCCTTTCCAACTCAAATCAGTCCCTTAACCCTAGAATGTTTAGGTGTGAGGGTTAGTTAGAGTGTTAGTGACCATGTTGAGGTTGGTATACTTGTGAGATAATTAGGATTTACCCTATTTCTAGGATAAGTCCTAAGATACTTCTAGATATGAAATTAGAGTATCAAGATACCATGGCATGGTATCGGGATACGAGGGCATGGTATTAGAATACCATGTTGAGGTAGAAGTGTCTAGAAACTAAGGTAAGGGGTGTGATAGTGAGTTTACCTTGGTAAGGTAATAGGGTGAGTTAAGGTAATTGCCTATAGCTAAGGTAAGTGATTTAGGGTTTAAGATATGGTTAGGATTTGGGTCCCTTGGTTGGTAATGGTCAGAAATAGTGCTCCTAGACTAGTTTTGACCTCGGTTGACCGTTTTGACCAAAAGTCAACAAAAGTCAACCGAAAGTCAAACTTAGCCTAAAAGTGACTAGAATTGACCGAAATCAAACCAGAGTTGACCAGTTGACCGAAAGTCAACCGTTGGTCAACATTAGCCTAGTTTGACCTAGGGTTGACCTAGAGTTGACTAGAGTTGGCCAGAGTTGACCAGGGTTGACCAGTTGACCAAAAGTCAACTATAAGTCAACCTTTGACCCAGTTTGACCTAGTTTGACTTGGATTGACTTCCAGTGACTTAGTATGACCTAATATGACCTAGTATGACCCAGTTTGACCTAGTTTGATCTAGTTTGACTTAGACTTGCATATCATGACTTAAATTAGTTTTCCTTTCATTATAAAACCTTGTTTGACTTATAGTATCTCATCTTTAGGTTTGTGATTACTCTGAGCGTCTGTTCACCTTATCAGCTCAGGACCACAGGCGAGTACATTCATTGATAGTTTTTATTGTCTTGATATCTACTATATCCGATTCAGTTGTAGTGTCTTACTCGATTTCCAGTCACGATAGTTCACGGACTAGTATATGTTGGATCATGACATGAGATGTTGTTCCTAAATTTTCTTGGTATATTGGTACATTTCCTGTCTTGTTCCCTGTACTTGTATAGACACCGATTTCTAAGGGGACTTGCTACCCTCTTATGAAATCACGTGTCATGACGTGTCATGTCCAGATCCATTATACTATTCAGGGATGGGGGAATTATTAGGGCAATGTGATCAAGGCCTTCCTGTCACTATATTTTTGTGCTTGTGTCACCCTCACCTTACGTAGGATGTAGCGAGATCTTATTCATGTGCTCGTTATCTAGGTTGGCCGGCATGACCCTTTCCAGATTTTCTTGTGATTGTCGGGCCAAGTGGATAGCCTGTCCTGTAACATTCCCAAGTCGATCACATAACGCTCTAATAATTCAAGGTACATTTTATATTTATTTTATCATATCTTATATCCTGCTCAGTTCTACATTCAGTACTTTCTCACCATGCTATGATATTCATTACTCACATGTTCTACATGCCTTTATACTATATCTTGATTGGAGGCTAAGTTCTGTTCGGGAGAAGGGTTACAACCCCGGTCCTTGTTTGGTTTAAGGGTTGTAACTCGGCTTCTGAATGGTTCCCAAGTCATCCTATATCTTTGTCTTGTATTTCATTATACTGTCTCTTATAGAAATTATCAATTCATATGGAACTGCTGTTAGTGTTTATACTTGCTCATTTTCTTGACAGGATACCGTTGTTATATTACAGATGATTCTGAGGCAGACTGCTCGACCTATTATGGGGTCGAGATAGATGGAGTAGTCCAGGACTGTGGCCTGATAGTAGAGCTACTAGACTTTGCACACTATAGCTTAGTTATGTTTTGTCTGGACTGCGATCCAGCTAGTACTTTCAGACTGTAGTATTCTATATTATATTTTGTGACCCTGTGATGTTGTATATATCTCTGGGCTTGTGTTGGATCTTGAACTTATTTCCTATTTTTCATCTATCATATTTCCTTTCCGTGCTATCTACCTTAGTTTTATCTTGTGATTGAGTTATGCCATATTATATTCCTCCGTGCGGAAATGACAGGTACCTTTATACTGTTTAGTCGTAGTATTTACAGATGTCATATACAGCGTTCTACCGCCGATTCTGCGGCGTAGGCCAGACGTACCCACGTGCTCGTGCCCCTAATTAGGGTACGGGTCGTGACAATACGGTCCACTGATAATAATTTGGCATGAAACCCCTCGAATACAAATGATATGTCACATCCACTTCCGAATAATATTTCAAGTTGCGACATCTCACACATGGACACTTAATTTTTGTACGGTCCATGTACTAAGGGAACGCCTTGGCAAACTGCAGGAACTGTTGCACATCTTGTATAAATTTATCCCGCATACCGCACATGTCATCAGGATGACGATTGTACATCCACAAACGGTTCCTCAGATAGTAAGTAATTCATATCCATTTTAAGATAATTCTGCAAAGATTGACACTCAGTGTATAATTCATATATGTTTTGTAATTCCAGAAAAGAAACAAGTGTGAGAACGGATGGCTCAGAACATATTTTCGAAAGCAGGTAAAAAGGTTATATTCAATTTTTTTCGAAAGCAGATAAAAAGGTTATATTCGATTTTTTGACAAGTGTGAGAACGGATGGCTCAGAACACAACCCAAAATTCATTCTAGCATACATTAGTATGAATCATCTATGTTCTGTACATATGGTGTAGTATATATTCTTATCGTATCTAGTATCTGAAGAATATAACAGAATCAAGATGAACTCACATAATATAATACTAAGACATCATCTACTATAACAGAATCAAGATAGGTTGTCGTATCATCATTGTCGAAGGATGGAGGTTAATTGGAGGAAGTTACTGTAGAAAGTGAAGACCGACATGAACCAACGCACGAAAATGAGGGGTTCAAAGCTGGAACAAGTAAAGTTGTGCTTTGGAAAAAGAACTCTTGTAAACTCTTTGTTCACAAAGCAAGCTATAATTAAAAAATACAGAACAAGTATCGAGTTCGTAACTCAAGTATAGAGCTTACAAGAGTTATAAACTCGATACTTATTCTGTATTTATTTTATCTTACTTTGTAAACAAAGAGCTTACAAGAGTAGAACATCCAAAACACAACTTTACTTGTTATAGCTTTGATCCCCTCCTTTTCGTGCGTCAGTTCATGTCAGCCTGTACTTTCTGCAGTAACGACCACAAGTTTTATGTTCTTCAACGATATATTTCACATGCTTAATTGCCAAGTGTGGGGACGAATGGCTCAGAACACAATCCAAAATTCATTCTAGCATATATTAGTTTGAATCATCTATGTTCTGTACATATGGTGTACTATATGTTCTTATCGAATCTAGTATCTGAAGGATATAACAGAATCAAGATGAACCTACATAATGTAATACTAAGACATCATCTACTACTAAAAGATATAGTGACAGGTTGTCGTACCATCATTGCCGAGGGATGGGGGTCGGAGGACAGTCAACTTTATCTACGGCTACATAGTTTCTATCTCGCCAGTCGAATGGCTGCAGGGACTATGTCCTGATCACCATGTCGTACCGTAGATTAATGTAAATTCCTTATAGCAAATGTCGTACATAGATTTCTGCCTCGCCAGTCGAATGGCTGCAGGGACAGTGTCTAGCTGGTACCAATCTAGTGTCTATCGAGAGATTGATGGTCATTGCGATATGCGGCATTTTAAAATTATTGCCTATTTCCTCCCTTTCCAATTCTCAGAAGTTAGAATTATTTCTAATTCACGTTATCGACGTGACAACCTGCGAGCAGGAGGCTATCGAAAGGGCTTGTATGTCACTCACACATTACACATACCTGGCTGTCATATGTCAACACACACACATGTTCACACATAAACCTGTGACACCACACACACATGTATGCTAATACACACTGTAGCACCCAGTTTCTAAAATGAGAATAATTTTGAACTTTTGTATTTTTTAATTATTTAATAATGTTATTTAAATCATGATATGATTTATGGTGATTTTTAATCAATTTAAAACTATTTAAACCATGACTTGTGATTTTGATGTTTTGCTAGTGCAACCCTAGAGACTGCATGACCTAGAGACTAACCATGACCATGGGGACCTAACCATGTGATTAGGATGACTAATTGTGACTTTTTAGCCTAGGGGTATTTTGGTCATTTTGGACTTTTTAATGAAAATAAATTTTGATTGATTATTATAGTGCTAAGTATTTTATTAGAGACTAACCTAGTTTTGACTAAACCTAGATGCTAATGATGTTCATGGAGGTTTAGTTAGAAGGTTAGAGACTTAATGGCTAAGTTAAATTAATATCTAGATATTATGTTAGTAGGATATTTTGACTAAATGTTAAGAAAGGCTACTTTTGATGTGAGCCTTTGATTGAGCCTAGAATCATGTGGAGAAGCCTTAGCCACCCATCTAACCTTGCAAAACCCTAACCCTAGCCTTTATCAACAGCCATCAAGAGGCCATACCCCTATTTAATTACTCCTTCAAAATTTCTTGCCTCTTTTTAAATACCTACATAAATCCCTATTAGTGTTCTTCCCCAAACCTTCACCAATTCCTCATTTCTCCACCAAATTAGACCAAACCAATTGCATTGGACTCCTCAACAGTAGAGGACATCATTGTTGACTAGCTAGCAAGGATTCTAGGGCTTGGGATCATTGCAAGTGGGAGAAGAGCTCTCATTTCAAAGCCTATTCATTGAGGTTTCACATTCAATAGGTAAAACCTATCAAACACCTTTAAATTCCCAATTTCTTTCCATAGATGCATACATTTAGGTTTCCCCTAGATGTAGCCCAAGTTTGGTAAGAAACCGTGTCCATTTAGTATCCGTATCGGACACGTATCAGTCCGTATAAACCCATGTTCGATGAAATGCCACAAAGAAACTTTTATTAATAATTTCCAAAACAAATTTCACAGATGAATAGCCCTATATGTGTGTTATTGATTTCCCATGCACTGAGCACAAGTTCGTATCGTTTTTGTGTCAAAAATAGACGTGGACACGTTGCACGATACACTGCGCACATGCCCTGCTGCTCGACACTGAGTCTACCTACACAGGACACGTGGACACGAGATTTTTGAGGTAGGTGTTGGGGCAATGTCTGACATTAACCTCCTAAAGTTTTATGACACACTGTGTCGTGTCGGACACGAAAACCCACCCGTACTGGTCTTATACTGTTGCACCCGCACGAACAGGGCTCACTGACACACACTTCGTGTCGTGTTCTGTCACCACGAGGACACAGTTCAGGGTGATGTGTGTGTAGCCCAATGCCTGGGCTACACGTGGCTGTGAGCATGAGAAGTCTTATGGCTTGTGTCGTGTCCATGAGACACTGGCATGCCCGTACGACACTGCACTGTGTGTGCGTGTCTGTGTGTGTTCGCGTGGGGTTGGACACTTCGTGTCCCATTGTATGGACACGAAATGACTCGTGTGACACGAGATCATGTGCACGATACTTTATCAACCTCCAATTTGATGTTTATTTGGTTTTCGAATTCTAATTTAGGGTTTATATGAATATGCTCTGATACATGTTTCAGTTTATATTTTTCTGAGTTTAGAATGTTGATTAAATGTAAATAAATGATAATTTCTTAAGGTTTAATATATACTCATGTCTGAGATATGAGTTTACATAGCTAGGTTCATATATATGCATGATTGGGTTGTTTTGGTTTGAATGTTGGGATGAACCGAAATCAAATTTACACAACAGTTAAACTGAAAACCTGAGAACTTGTTCTTATCAAACCTGAGCATGACACCCCAGCTATGTTTGTATACACATTATCCCCTATATTCTGTCCATAGTACACACACTCGTTCAGCCCTTTTTCCTTGACACACCATGTCACCCTTATATGTATGTACCCCCACACATATTGCTACACTACACTATACCATGCCTCAATGCATACCCACGCATACAAACTGCCATGTATACACACTTGACACCCTTGCTATGTACATTTGACACTTATCACACCTACACACTATATTCATACATTTTCCCATGACACCATTACATATTCACATTACCCCTTCTCTATCTCTAATATATATGTATATATATATACCACTACAACAAAAAGACCTATTAATGACGTTTGATAAGTGGATTTCATGATGGCTGATAAATAAGCGTCATCAAAGTTCAGCAAGACTCCATTCTATGACGGTGTCCAATATAAACGTTATTGATAGTCTTTCAGTCATACGAGCATCATGAAAAAAAAGCACCAAAATTTAAGTCAAAACCTCCACTCCCCCGCACTTCTCCCGCACTTAAGAAAAATTCTAAACCGAGAAGCTCCACAGCTACTCCCCCAAGGCCTTCGAAGAAGCCCTAATTTTCCTGGCTCGCCTCCTCTCCGCCTCCCTCCTCTCCCCCTCCCTCCTCTCCCCCTCCGTCGCCGACCTCTCCTCCCACCTCGACTCCTCCTCCGCCTCCCTCCTCGACGCCACCAACTCCATCTCCGCCGCCCTCGATCGCCTTCCCTCCCTCCGCCTCCACCTCCGCCTCTCCCTCCGCCACGGATCCGTCCCCCTCTGGGACCCAGAACCCGCATCGCCCCCCTCGCCTTCCCCCTCTCCGTCCCTTCCCCGCCATGCGGGAGAGCGGCCACCTCCGTCCGTCGCGCCGTCTACGCCGTCGAGGCAGTCTCCACCCTTGGTCGGCTCCGTCCTCGCCGGCCTCGGCCATGCCTTCCTTCCTGGAAATTCCCTAATTTTTGACCTAATTTCTATCAGTAGGTTAGGGCTTATTTTCTATTTGCTAGCTTCCTATTCATTTCTTTCTTGTAGAAAAAATTCAGCCATGGCGAGAAACGACAGCGAGCGGAGGGACGAGGTGGATTTGGCCGAGGCCATCCTCAACGACATCAATTTTTTTGTTTTATTTTTTGTGACAGCTTCCGTCTGCAATCGGACATCCTCAATGTCGTCTTCCCTAGATGCGGCAGGCCTGCGATCCTCAGAGAGATGTCATTCGATGAACATCATCTGCTTGGCTCATGGATTCGGTATTGTATCAACTTATTTTTAATTGTCTATTTGGGTACTCTATTTTACACATATTAACCTATTATCCTCTGTTTTGTTGAAGTTATATATGATGTGATTACATATTCTACTCTATGTTATTTTTAAACTAGTGGCTTGCTTACATTTCTCTTTGTTGTCAAATTGCTATTTTGGTATTAGGTCTGGGGAATGGAGAGTTCACACGACCTATGTGGGTCCTTGGCATCAGTTCTTATGATTTTCTTAGAAAAATAGGGGACATCAGAACATAGTCTGCAGTTACAGGTTCAGCAGCCAACTTGTTGGCACCCTTTTTTATACATTAACAACGAAGACTATCACAGTTGGGTAACATTGTCTGATGGCGCTTTTGGTTGTGATATATTGATTATCTTATGCAGGAAGAATGTGAGATCGTATCTGGGAATATTGGACCATACCAGTGGCTCATTTTCATTTCTGGATACTCCATTTACTTATATCAGTAATATTGTAAGCTGTCCATTTTTACTATTATAGTATGTCTAGAATAGCTAACATTTCTTCCTTTAAACAATATTTTCACAAACTAAGGGATCTGATCATATATATGCTTATTTGCTTAAACTTTTAGTTAGCTGTATTGATTTTATTTTTGCACAGGTTTCTACATCCTGCTGTATATACATTGAAGGTGCCTCTGCAACCCATCCCTTGTCAATTGCTAAGGTCGATAAATAGCTTAATGCTGATGATTTTTATTAAAGTAGAATTATATTGTTGCTTCTTATTTCTAGAATTCTAAGGACAATCATTTTGACTTTGTCAGGTAACTTTGGATGAAAGTCATTCAAAAGCGAAGGAGTTCTCAATAATTTGGTCCACCTCACCAGAAGCTACAAAATACAAACCATACTTTAGCTTGCCACAGCTTATCGAATTTCCTACAGAATTAACTGGTCGAAAGGCATATGTATATTTCTATCCACCGCCAAATCCCAATTATCAAGCTATCTCAGATGAAAAGCCTCCGTTATTGGTTGAAAGTCATGGTATCAGATGTTTCTTTTCATTTCCTATAATGATACATCATATTTCATGTTGTGGTTCAGCTAGTTATTGTTCCTCTTTACTACCCTATATCTTGATAGATTTCACATTTTCCTCTAGGATTGACATACTTGTAAGTAAAAGAGAAGTGACACCTATCCACATTGGACAGCACAATTGCTTCCACAGAATATGCATTCATCAATAATTGTCACCAATATATTTTAAGTCTATGTTGGCAAAATAATTTATACACTGTACTATACCAATGACATCTTTTAGAGAATGCATTCCTACCAACAATCCATCAAAGGTATATAAGTTTCGTTGTTTTTTCCCCAAATCTTTTACAGAAGTGCTGTGTTGCTTATTCCTAAACTTACTGTAATATCACCAATATTTACATGTTTTTACATACAGGAGGTCCTACACTCGAAGCATGTGGAATTCTGGATCTCAATATTCAATATTGGACTAGTCGAGGATGGGCCTTTGTTGATGTTAACTATGGCGAGAGCTCTGGTTTGCTACTAAATGTTTCCTTAAATGCAGCTATCATACAATTTTCCTCCTTATTAAACTTTGTTTAGAATAAATGTTATATTTACTTCCTTTTGCGGATACCAATCACTTTATTGTTCCCTTTTTAGTTTCCTCTTGTTGTCATGGTTTAAAAAAATGTACCCTCTGATTCTCATTGCTACATGGCCGAATAAGCACTGTTTTGTTTCCATGGAATTGGAAGACCACTCTTCTTTACACAGAATTGCATATATGGCATACTCTACTATTTATACAGGTTCCTTCACATTCTTTTATACCCTTCATAAATTTTGTTAATGGGCTGAAGTATTCAAAGGTATTGTCTGCTACTGTGGACATGATAGTTTGCCTTAACCTTTGTGCTACGTTGGTATATTTTTAAGACTTTTGAGACTAAGATGTTTGAGAATATCCTTGATTATTGAATGATAACCAAGTTGTTGGCTTGTAGCTTAATTTGTTCATTCTGTACCACTATTGTTAGTCTACTGATTGTAGGTTCCATGGGTCAAATTAAACCTATTTCCATATAGTTGAGGTATACAATTTCATTTCTATCGAACTCCCCGAACTACTGCCTAAACCAAGTGGCTCCCAAATTGATTTATACATCATAGTCATTGGAATACATGCATTCTATGAATTTATTGGTATCCTTTCTGTATTTGATTTCTTTATTAGACAGACAAATTTACACAGTGAATATGTTCTAGACACTGACAAATTTTTTTCATTTGTCGATAAACACTACAACAAAAAGACCTATTAATGATGCTCGACAAGGAGTTTTAATGACGGCTAATACATAAGCGTTATCAAGTTGAAAAATACCTTTTTTCTATGACGGTTTGGGCTAATTTTGGGCTTTTTATAACGTTTATAAAACAAAGCGTTATTAATAGTTTAGAGCGGTGGCAAACTTGTAATTAATAAACTTCCAACAAAACCCTTCACACCCGATCATTTTCAGAGCTTCCCTCCTCTTCCTGAACCCTAAAATTTTCCTAAACTCTAATCTTCTCCTTCTTCTCCTTCTTTCAACCTCCTAAATCGAAGAGAAAGAGAACCCCTAAATCAAAAATTACAGAGAGGGAAGGAAATGGAAGGACGGGAGTGCGTACTGTGGCGACGGCTACGGCAGAGGAGTGCCAGTACGAAGGTGGCAGTCTGGGCGACGCCAGTGCCCACCGGTGGCGGCGTGGCTCGCACCTCGGCATGGCTTGCAGTGGTAGTCCTCGACGACATCAGCCGCAGCCCTCGGATGCAGTACCACGCCCTCTCTCTCGCTCAATCGGTAACCATCGATCCCTAATTTCTCCAATCTCTTGGAAAAACCCTAATTTTTTTCTTCCTCGGAACTTAGGGTTTCTGTGATCTGATTGTGTTGGATTTTGTTCCAGGCAAATTTGGAGGTTGACATCGTCGACCTCCAATTGAGCCACAAATTAAGCTTTCTTCTTAGAACAAAGACTTCTTCTCTCAATCTCGCTCAAGGAAAAACAAAAAAAAGAAGGAAGAAGAAAATATAGAGGACATTGTTGTCGAGGGGCTCCATCAAGCTAGCTCCAAAAGAGAATGGAGAAGGAGAACGTCGACGAGGAGAAGCACCATCATCACACGGAGGAGGAGAGTGCAGAGGAGGTCGACAGAGACTCCGAGGCCCATGACGACGATGACAAGCTCAGCAGGAAGTACAGCTGCACCTCTGCGGCATCTACCGAGGTGACTGAGATCGACGAGGAGGAGGATGAGGACAAGGCCTCCGTCATCCTCGGTCCTCATGTCCCCCTCAAGGAACAACTGGAGATGGACAAGGTGTGTTTTGATGTTAATTTTATTTCTCAATGTTCTTGTGCTTTCTTTTTTTTTTGTTCATGCTTATGGAATATATATGTCAGGACGATGAGAGCCTCAGGAGGTGGAAAGAGCAGCTTCTCGGAAGTGTTGATCTTAATGATGTTGGAGGTGTTATCAATGAACTTTCATCCCAATTTCTTTCTTCTATTGATTATATTTCAGAGAACATGAAACTTTCATTAGCATAATTTCCTATAGAACACAACTTATTGTGTGTCGCTGCAAAATTTATTTTAGTATGATATATCCTCAGGAACAAATTACACCTTACTTAGGAGTTCCCTATTAAATCTTTTTTTTTATTGTTGTCATCCATAGTAATATATGTTGGTTCATAAAAACTTTATTTTACTTGTCTTGCACTTATTGAACAACTCATTGCAATATTTTTACAATCTCTAAGCTTCACTCTTCTTAATTCTTTTCCGAATTTGAAGGGGTTGTCCTAATGAGCATAACAAACCTTTGATCTCAAGTTACAGTCTTCTTGTAAATATAATATTCTTGAAAAGAGAGAACTAGTTGCAACTTATGAACTTTTAGTTGAACTCTACAACCTGTTAGCCCTTTTGATTTTATTTGTTATGGGTTCTCTAATTAAAATTCGATAGATTTATTTTTTCGTTTTGATATAGAATATGATCGATTATAAATCATACAGCAACCAAGGATACTATTTGTTGCAATAGATTTCAAGTTGTGAAAGACACTATCCAATCTTTCCTTTACTGTGTGTGAGCCATATGTATAAAAAAGAAATTATTGACGTTTGTTATATCGACAGTTAATTATTGACTTTGAATCTTTTTATTTTAATGATGCTTCGATTGTTTAGAAAGGTTACTGCATGTTCACAGTGCTTTTTTAGCTGTTATGTCATCTTTATAAGGGATTGTTATATTTTTTTTAGTTGTTATGTCATCTTTATAAGGGATTGTTTAGAAAGGTTAATGCATGTTCTCAGTGCTTTTTTTACCTGATTTTCGAACTCTCTAACTACATAAAAATAATTTCATGTATACTCATGTTTCCTATTGTTTTATATATACTCATGTTACTTGTTTTTTTTTAATTAGGAAGACTAATATTTAAACTGAGACACTGTGTACCACCACGTGGCCATATAGAGGTATAGCCATGGCAAATAGTGAAGAATTCGACTCTCAAACACCACATCCTGTTGTTATTTTCATGCCTGAGGTATTTTGTTTATCAACACTTTTTACTTTGTGCTTCAACCACTAAAGATGGTAGTTCTTGACCACATCAATTTGTGAATGCAGGGATCAGGAACACACATGGGAAGTACAATAAGATTGGGGTCCCGGATAACATTTTTCAAAAATCCTGATTGTGTCACTTCAAAGCTGTAAGCTTTTTCTTCTACCTACTAATCTATTCTCATACAATTTAGTTTGAAAAATATAAAATTGCTGGAGATATCCTTTCAGTTTGTAAATGCCATTCCTTTTTGTTCTGTCTTAATGTGTCGAGGAGATGAGTGTGATTCCATACACTTCATCTAAGGCCCTTTTTTAGACTACGGGAACTTTGAGAATGCTCCTAAATTGCACCAATTAAATTGCACCAAATTACATTCAGGCCCTTTTAGTACTACAGGTAGGTATTTTAATTCTTTTTACCCCTTGTTTCTTTCATGTCGATTTAATTTTAGATTCAATGTATATGAAAGTATTTTACTACATGATCCTCAATTGCTAGTTTCTTGTTGGAAACTTGGTACCAACTCTTAAGACATGAGGTGGTCTTTTGATAATATTTTTTTTTATCTTTTTCAGGGTTTTGCTACGTGATGTCGACAGTTTTGATGTGCTCAAAGTTGAAGCCAATGTACTAATAGTTTTGAGGGTCTACTTACTAGTAATAGTTGTAAATATATGTATTTGGATGTCCTATTTTGAAAAAATGTAATGAAGATGGTGATATATATTATGTATATATTTGTAAATAGATTAAATGGTACTCTATGACATTTAGATGTTTTCTTGTGAATATGGTTCAAAATGAATGTTTTGAAATTGAATTGAGCAACATTGAACATTGATCTATAATTTTTTGGAAAGTAATATATAAATGTGCAGAATTGAGCGTTATAAATGTGCTGAATTGAGTCTATAGAGATTATCTATTCATAACGCTTTCAAACTACGCTGAAAATAAGTGTAGCAGAAACTCATCATATTCATGACGGTTATTTTATAACGCTTTTAAAAAACATTTATAACACCCGTTTTCATCACGCTTTCTTTAAAAAAAAAGCGTCATGGTTGGTCATTAATGACGGTTTTTAGCCGTCATTAAAAGGTATTTCTGTTGTAGTGAAATAAACAGATTGTTGATTTGTCTCTGTTGAGGGCAGAAATGCATAAATTTGAGTCTCACTATATTGATAATCTTGTTGGTAAGTAATGAAAACATCATGTGAAGCTTGATAATGTTAAATGATCAGGGCCTGATTTATATACCGTTTCATGAGTTTCTGACTCATCCTTTTCGTTGGTTTGGGGGATAAAAGTGCTTACTTTGAGAGGTCTCCTATTAACTTTGTTGATAAATTTGCTTGCCCAGTGATTTTATTCCAAGGATTAGATGACAAGGTATACTTGTTCAATCTTGTTCTTTAATTTTGTTTACATCGTAATCAGCCATATATTGCTCCATTAGATACATTAAATCTTTTTGCCATTCATTCGTTAAGGTAAATTATTAGTAACTATCATATCTATAATATGTTTAGTTTTGTTGATAAATTTGCTTGCTTTGATTTTGTTCCCAAGATCAGATGACAAGGTATGCTTGTTGCATCTTTTTTCTTGATGTATACATGTAGCCTCCCTTCCCGAAATTTTTGAATTTTTATTTATTTATTTATTTGATTTAAATGGCAATTTTTAGAACACTGATTTAGGTTGTTGATGTTGCTTTATTACAGAATGTGAGTTCAGAGTACTGCCTCATTCAACTGTTGTTTTAGTGAAAATTTATCACATTATTGACAATGGTGAAAGATGGCTGATGCTGTCATATTTGAAAATGATAACCTTCTAATTATTATTTTGGTTAGTTCTTAGCACACATGTGTCTGGATTTGTTGATAAAGCATATTTGCATTATCACTTTTGTTTAATCAATGGTTCTTCTATCAAACTTTTTCATGTATAAGTTTTCCCATTGATACTACAGTAAGTAATGAACTTGCTAATTGTGTATATATATTTACTTCCAATGGGATAGGGAATACAGACCATATTATATTTTATGGACTTCATGGACGAGATAGAATTATAATCAAACAATCTCTTCACAAAGACAAGAAATTAGTTGTTTGTAGACTTACAAAAGAAATAATACAAAAAAACCCCACCAACCCTGCAGGAGGCCAGCGGCCCGACCCGCACAAGCTGCTGTATATATATGCGGCGCGCGAGAGGAGAACCAAGCAGGAAACCCTAGCCGCATAATTCTTCATCTCCTTCCTCCCTCCATAAGTGCTGCTCCTCCATCAGACCAAAACTACTTTCTCTAATTCTCAAATCTCTCTATTCACCCATCTTTCTCACCAAGCTTTGTTCTGTCCTCTTCTCTCACCACAATAACCTAATAGTAATATTGCCACCATCTAGGGACAGCTCCGTAGCCTCCTCATAGCCCTGTTATCGGACGCCGCCACCACTATCGTCTCCAACATCACCGCCACCACTTACAGCACAAAGACCATCTTCACCACCAACCGGTCTACCTTTTCGGCGACCCACCACTTACCTCGTCAGAATAACAAAGCCCGTCACCGACACCACTCCGGGCTCGCCCCATGAATCAATCTGCCACACAACCCTGCGTCAGGACGGCACCCGAACATCGTGCCCATCGGTGTCCACTAGACGCACAACCCCTCGTGGCCATCATCGTTGTCTCCACGTCGTTCGCAGCAGACACGAGCGACCGCGACCTCTCATGGCCCCGTGCTCGCGGTGGTCGCCATCGTCCTTTTATCCAACTTCGACGCCAACCTTTGCTGGCATAGTCTACTGGACTCCTTCTAGTCTCGTCTGCGGAACATCACCTGCGCTTGCCGGGTTCCATCGTCGGCTTTCCGGCATCAACCATGGCGTGATGTAACACTCGACTTCCACATAGGTACAATTTCATCTCTGGCCTCCGTGATCCTCGCCTTTCCGACATCCATGCTGTGCGCCCCCATCATCTCGCGGTTGATCTGGTTCTCACAGTATACGGATCCAACATTGATGTTTTGGTTCCCTCTCTCTCCATGTGTATTGGCCATATTACCTCGCTGACCGGAAGGGATTACAGAAAATAGGTATATATATCGCAACCTCTGTTCTATTTTGCTATGTATAGTTACATATAATATATTAGAAGAATAAAGTAGTAATAAGTAGCTTATAATTATTTAGGTTATTATTATAAATCTTCAACAGTATTTTTGTTACTAATAAAATTTTAATATAAGTGTATATGATATTTCAGTCGATAGTATATACCTATACAAGTATTAGTACAGTATTATGAATATTATCATTAGTCTATTTTAATTATATTATTGTTATTTTTATTAAAGGATATATATTAAATAAATTGCAAAGGTTATATTGTAATTAAATTATTCGACTTTGTACACACTCGTCAGATTGAGACGAAACTTGCGCCAACAGAACCGTATCATTTTTCTGGTCCTGTATGCCAAGTTTGGTCCGATTCTGAGACCGTTGATAAAATCACCGTTTTGCGGGCCCCACGGTCCCACTCAACGGGCGATTTTGTGCACGGCCCGTCGGAATTCAACTTTGGACATACGATTGGGTTCGTATCGGAAAACCGGATCCGTAGACATGTAGTTTGACGACTTTAGAGACCTTTGACTCTGACACGCTTTTCGGTGCAAAGCGGGTCCAACGGTGGACATCGTTTTTGTCCGAAATTACCGTTTTGCCCCTGTGTTCAGAATTGGACTTAAGGACAGGCAATCCTAGCTAATTTGACTATTTTGAGACTGTTGGCATTGTCTGTTTCAGCTTTCGGAGACAGTTGTGATGATTTGGACTTTATGGCTTAGCAGTGGACTAGATTGTTATTGGATTTGCGTGCAACCTCCAGGCAAGTATACCTTGCCTCCCTCTACAGTTTTACTTACATGCATTTTCTTTCGTTTTACTGTCTTTGGATTATTTATGGACATGTATTTTTCGTGTTATTTTCTGTGGAGTAGTTTTCATTGTTTATAGTCGTGTTCATGTTTTGGCCTTGTGTTTCACATTTGGAGTTTCTTGCCAGTACCTTGCTTGAGTCGTGTCATAGAACGAGTACGTGTAGTGAACTGCCATAGCCTTGATTATCGTTGTACACAACCAGAGAGTCCACACTCGGGACGAGGGTTGTTTGGTGCACCAGAGAGTCCACACTCGGGACGAGGGTGTTTGTCGTGATCATTGGTAAACCAGAGAGTCCACACTCGGGACGAGGGTTGACCAATTACACCAGAGAGTCCACACACGGGACGAGGGTGTCTTGCCGTGAGCTAGCCAGAGAGTCCACACTCGGGACGAGGGTTAGCGCTTAGTTCAAACCAGAGAGTCCACACTCGGGACGAGGGATTGATTTCTTCCATTGATCTCGTGTTTCGTTCATCCGGCAGTTCATTTACGCGTAGTTGTTCTAGTGTTCGTGATTCGTATTCTTGTTCGTGTTCGTGTGTCCGTATTCGTGTTCGTAGTCATTGTCTTGTTCTTGTTCTTTCTTGTTTATTTCTTGCGCATGATAAAACTGTTAGATAGGCATGTATATTATGTATCTTGCTATGTCCTCTGAGGACCTGCTGATCTCCGCAGGTTTAGCGATTGCATGAGTTAGCTAGTAGTTCTGGATGACGGAGGATTGCGGTTCTTGCGGGATGCAGGTATCATTATCGTGTTTATTATCCGCTCGTGCTTTTCATTCCTTATCATGAGATATCATGTTCCTTGTTTCAGTTGTAGACTCTTGTTATATTCCTTAGAGTCTTATCGGACATTTATGCTAGTGGGCTGCAGACCACGACCCATACTTGTTCATTCTTGTTTAATATTCTTATTGTGGGTTGAGATATAGATTTGTTTGCCATGATTTGGCAGTATACCATAGCCTTGACAGCGTTTACGTATCCGAGTCGGGCTGGAGTCCGTTCGATACGTAGCTGGGCTTGCTCACGTGCTCGCGTCCGAAAAGCGGGTGCGGGTCGTGACAATACATGTAAATAAGCTAATATTATTACTCGGTTGGATACACTAAAGCTTATTGGCAACTAGTAGTTGTGCTAAATGCCAAAAGACTTGTATCTTTAATATGTCATGCAGTCTTTGGAAGGCTCGTGATACCATCCATACTCTTATGGATGCTCCATATTTTGAATTCTCTTAATCACTGTTTTAATATCACCGACGTGCTTTTTGGGGAGAAAAATGATACAATAGTATCTTTTATCCTTAATGTTCTTTTAGAATACATTGGGCTTGGGCCGCAATATTGGCTGATATCTGGTGACGCAATATTGGTTGATATCTGGTTCATAGTAATTTGTCATCAACATTTAGATAGTCGGCTGGATAGGTTTAGTAAACATAATAGGCAGGTATATATAGCCTATATGCTTTGGTTCCATCATAGAACTACCAAAAAAGAATATAAGAAGCTGAAGCCTCTTTATTTCTCTATATTCTTTTCCAACATCGTTGACTGTGACGCCACATGTTTCCGAGAGCCACAGATGACACCAACACTTTTGTATCTTATCCACTTCAATGACAATATCATATTTTCCTCGGTCCTCTCCTCTCTCATAGTTCATGACAGCAGCTTGGTGACTGCATTGAAATCTATTGGCAGAACCAACAATTAGCACCGACGGCATTACATACTTTTTCTTGTTATTATCATAAGAACTGTGATAGTCTTCGTTGTTAATGTATAAAAGGGTGCCAATAAGTTGGCTGCTGAACCTGTAGCTGCAGACTATGTTCTGATGTCCTCCATCTTTTCTAAGAAAATCATAAGAACTGATGCCAAGAACCCACATAGATCATGTGAACTCTGCATCCAAAGATGGCCCCAGCCAAATTTCATTCACTAATTTCTTCTTTTTTTCACAATGGACTTCAATCTGGCTGATAATTATAACCTTTTATACCCATTGGGATCGATGATTTGACCAAGTCACACTATGTTTGTCGAATTGAGTCTGTGACATGGTACATAAGGAACATAACATGTCGTAGCAACCATAATATATGTTTGTCGAATTGAGTCTGTGACCAACTTAAGTATTTTCTGGAATCATATATAGATTGTGGCCCAACATCTCCTATTTGGTGAAGACTTATAATCTTTTGTTTGTCCACAAATGCTAATATGAACATGCATCAGGGGTTTGGAGTCTTAAACATACATTAGTTTTTGATGTTGCATAGTTAGATGTGAATGCTTCTTTTTTGAAATTTTACAATGAAATGGTAATATTATCAATTTTATTTGCTTATAGTTTTTATTCTGCATAGTTAAATTTATGGGATTCTGATATAATTTTTTAGAGTTACTCTTTCTTTTCTGAATTGTGGGATTCTGATATGAATTTTTTAGGTGCATACTAGTTGGAAGAAGATCAGAAGTTTCACATTATGGGATTCCGATATGAATTTTTTAAAGTGTAAACTCTATATTGGATACTTTATATATTTTGAGAAGATGTATATAATAAAATGAATGTATAATGGTAGCTAAAGTACTCTATTTTGAGACAATGAAATGTAGCTAGCTAAAGTACTCTATATCTGTGAGATGTTGATGTACCCTATTTTGAGACAATGAAATAGAGAATGGTACTTTATATTACATTTCAATGTTTTGTTGTGAATATGGATCAAAGTGGTTGTTTTCGAATTGAATTGAGCAGCGTTTGGAATGTATAACATGCAGTATAGAGCGTTATAAATATGATACAATGACCATATACAGATTATCTATTCATAACGCTTTCAAAATGTCCTGACTTCTAAACCATATTAACTATTCATAATGGTTTTACATAAATATCCATAACGCTTTGAAAATAAAACGTAGCAGAAATTCAACCTATTAATGACGTTTTTGGAAGAATTATCTATAACGCTTTCAAAAATATTTATAACACCTGTTTTCATAACGGTTGGATTGTAAAAAAAACGTCATGGTTCTTAATTAATGACGGTTTTTAGCCGTCATTAAAAGGTATTTTTGTTGTAGTGTATATATACATGATATTGATGATACAATATACAATATATATATATATATATATATATATATATATATATATATATATATATATATATATATATATATATATATATATATATTCGAAAAATATATATATATATATATATATATATATATATATTCGAAAAATATATATATATATATATATATATATATATATATATATATATATATATATATATATATATATATATATATATATATATATATATATATATATATATATATATATATAGATAATGTGAATACATGATATGTGATGATAACATGAATATGCATATATGTATATCTATAGTGGTACTTGTATTATAGGCAATAGCCTGTAGGTGTTATATATATATATATATATATATATATATATATATATATATATATATATAGAGTATCTATGTATATACTTGTGTGTGTTACTTTTGGCTTGTGTTTGTGGCTATCCTAGATTGCTAGACTAGGCTTGGTTAGGCCTAAGAGTTGACTTAACCTAGATTAGACTTGATTGGACTAGGATTGACCTAGTTTGACTAGTGTAGTTGACCAAAGTTGACCAAGAGTTGACTTTGACCTAGTTTGACTAGAATTTGACCAAACCCTAAGCAGTTGCCCAAGTTACCTTGCAGTTGACCTAGTTTGACCTAGACAGTTGACCAAAGTTCACCAAGAGTTGACTTTGACCCAGTTTGACTTAAAAAATATATATATATATTTTATATATATATATATATATATATATATATATATATATATATATATATATATATATATATATATATATATAGGTAGATAATGTGAATACATGATATGTGATGATAACATGAATATGCATATATGTATATCTATAATGGTACTTGTATTATAGGCAATAGCCTATAGGTGTTATATATATATATATATAGAGTATCTATGTATATACTTGTGTGTGTTACTTTTGGCTTGTGTTTGTGGCTATCCTAGATTGCTAGACTAGGCTTGGTTAGGCCTAAGAGTTGACTTAACCTAGATTAGACTTGATTGGACTAGGATTGACCTAGTTTGACTAGTGTAGTTGACCAAAGTTGACCAAGAGTTGACTTTGACCTAGTTTGACTAGAATTTGACCAAACCATAAGCAGTTGCCCAAGTTACCTTACAGTTGACCTAGTTTGACCTAGACAGTTGACCAAAGTTCACCAAGAGTTGACTTTGACCCAGTTTGACTTGGAATCATGTAGTTTGCATTGCAGATTTCTATTATTACAATTTGATTACTTTATAACCTGTTTTACTCTAAATAGGACTCTGTGACACCAGTTCGAATATTTATTCATATCAGTCATTCAGGGTGACAGGCGAGTACATTCTCTGACCGTTTTATACTTGCTAGGATTTATATTCTTGCTCTAGATTACTTTACATGATGCTGTCACGTTATTATCATGGATTGGTACTATATGGATCTTATCTTACGATGTTATCCCCCTTGGGGTGCATCAGATACAGTTGTCATGTGCTTTTCACGAACATCTTGTATTTCATGTAGACCGCTATTTATATATACTCTTGTGCAATCTTTTACTCTGATGATCACGTGAGCAAACATGATAAAAATCTCTTGTACATGGTAACGTAACTTGACTGGATCCTTGTGTATTGATTGGGGAGGGTGAGTAGGAAATAGTTATGTGGTCAAAATCCCATCTTGTGAAATCTTGTGAAAATAATATATATGTCCATTGTACACTCACGTATGATGGAGTTACCCTTGCATTGTCCTAACCCGTTTGTATAACCCTCTCATGCTCTAAATTACAGGTTACTTACAGTTCTTACTTATCAGGTATACAGATATTTCCAGTTATCAAATCTCTCTCATTTTTATATATATTTCCTTACAGTCCATGTATCTTACTCTTTTGTATGCTTTATATTTCCTAACATGATTTGAACAGCGGGAGATGTATTGTGCTCGTTCCTGTCCTGACTGGACCTGTTGAAAATATTACAGATGATGATGGTGACTGCCCTACCTTCTAGGGCATATGAGGGTGACATTCAGGAGCCTGAGAAGCATCTAGCTCAGTAGAGGGTGCCTAGTTTAGTCTAGTACTTATAGCTTTCAGTTTGTATCGGATTGTTTCGATTGTTGTTGAGACTTAGTTATATTCAGGACTTGTATTTATTTGTGTTGGATATCTATATGTGGGTTGTGATGACTTTACTTATATATTCAGTTCTTCCTTTTTATCTTATTCCATATCATGCTCTATCTTCCCTAGACTTGTGATTGAGATATAGAGTTGAGATGTTATATTATACCTCCGTGCGGAGATGATATGTTTATATCATATTGTTGTTAGATGTTAGATGTTATAGACGAACTATACAGCGTTCTACTGCCGACACTGCGGCGTAGGCTGGACGTACCCATGTTCTTATGCCCTTCCTCAGGGTGCGGGTCGTGACACATTTTTAGTGGTGGCCTATGCAGGTCGAGTTTATGTAGTGGTATTCGAACTAGAGTATCACTACAGCCTGCAGTAGGATTAGGATATACTTTGAGGTACTCAATCACATCTAGGAAAAACTCTTAACTGAATTCCTGCAATCTAAATTCTTGTTGAAAATTGTTTCCTTTGAAATAAACCGTCCTCCTTTGATTATATCGCTTCTTTCTCTGTATTGATTTTCTTGTTTGATCTGTCTCCAGGATGACAGTGACTCGAGCTCAGGCAGCTGGATCTAGTACTGCCCAGAGAGGTCCAGTCCATCGAGGCCTACTGTTCCGGAGGAGGGAGAGGTCCAGATGGCTGTCTCTGCTGCCCCTACTGCTCCTGCCATCCAGGTAGGAGTTGCAGCAGCAGTATCAGGAGGTCTTCCACCTCCAGTTGGGAGGCCCTCTATCGTTATTCCAGAGACTCTTTCGCCGCCACTTCCGATACCGACAGATGCGTTACAGATGTTTGTGCTTCTCCAGCAGATGATGGAGACTCAGCGAGCACAGGCGGAGGCATATCAGCGACAGTCTGAGACTATGAGGTAGAGCATGGAGAATGCTCATCAGCTTGCACTAGCAGCGGTCGAGAAGGTTGCTACAGCTCCAGTTCAGGAAGCTCAGGGCCAGGAGCAGCATCAGCAGCAGCCGAGGCCTGGATCAGTCTTAGATTTCAAGAAGATGGTACCCCGAGAGTTCAAGGGGACTGAGGGCATTCTTTATACTGACGACTGGCTAGAGGACGTCGAGCGGAGTTTGGATCTAGCAGAGCTTTCGAAGAGGCTATGGGTGTCAGCCGTAGCTAGTCAGTTCTTTGATATCGCTTTGACATGGTACCGCACGGATCCTCGTACGTCAGTTAGATGATTGACTTGGAAGAACTTCCGGAGGCTATTCAATGAGAATTTCTATCCGGATGTAGCTCTTAGCGCGCTGGAGAACCAGTTTGCAGGACTAGTGTAGGGGAACTCATTTGTGGACGAGTATGCGACATAGTTCTTTCACCTGAGTCGATTCGCTCCAGGGATGATTCAGGATGAGGAAGAGAAGGCCCGTAAGTTCAGGAGGGGCCTAATTCACGCAGTGCACTCTCGCACTTCTGGGCGTCGTGATGCGACATTTGAACAGATTCTGATGGATGCTCAGATTGCAGAAGAGGACTACGGTATGAGACCGAAGAGGAGCAGTGATGCCTTGGGGGCTAGTTCTAGTGCAGGGCCAGCCAAGTGCCCTCACATTCATTAGAGGCCAGTTTAGCAGCCGTTTCATGGCCAGGGACATGTACTTTACCAGCAGGCACCCAGGAAGCATCAGCACACTATATGTAACTTTTGCAAGAAGCAAGGTCACAGGTGGGATGACTGCAGGAAGAGACAGGGCCTGTGTTTACTTTGTGGTTCAGCAGAGCATCAATTGAGGGAGTGTCCCAAGAACTCGATACTATTAGCTCAGGCAGCAGCAGGAGCTAGGGCTCCGACAGGGCAGCAGACGGGACCACCGTTGCAGACTCAGCAGCAGAGGTTTGTTCAGCATCAGTAAAAGGCCAGGGGAGGCCAGCAGGGGCGAGCTTTCGTCATGGCAGTCGAGGATGCACAGGCAGAAGGAGCGCTGATTGCAGGTTCCAATCCTTTCGATTTTATTTCTGTATTTGTCTCCTTATAACTGTCTTGAAATTTGATTCCACCTGTTCCTTGTTGGTTGATAAATTTTGTTCTGGTGTTTCTTTGTGATTTGATTTTTTTTCTTCTGAGATAAGTCGTATGGGCTAGGTCGCCTCAGTTATGGGATCTAGAGTCTTCTATAATCATGTTAGCTGGCATAGTGAGGACATATAGTCGAATTTTGGACATATTTCTCGGGTGTAGGAATTTAAGGTTTTCGCGGCCAAGCATGCGGCAATGCAAAAATTTTAAATACCATGATTCTAGAGGTATGTACCTAAGTCAAGGACTCTGTGAATATCGTAGCCTTGCTCACTAGCATGACGGAGGTTCTGAGTATCATAATTTTGGACATAAGCATATGATTATCGAACTGTGTGTTTGAAACTGTGATTGTTGGGGTGTTTGACCTAGAAGGAGTACGACCATCTTAATTTCGAGGACAAAATTTTTCTAAGGAGGGTAGACTTGTAGCACCCAGTTTCTAAAATAAGGGTAATTTTGAACTTTTGTATTTTTTAATTATTTAATAATGTTATTTAAATCATGATATGATTTATGGTGATTTTTAATCAATTTAAAACTCTTTAAACCATGACTTATGATTTTGATGTTTTGCTAGTGCAACCCTAGAGACTAACCATGACCATGGGGACCTAACCATGTGATTAGGATGACTAATTGTGACTTTTTAGCCTAGGGGTATTTTGGTTATTTTGGACTTTTTAATGAAAATGAATTTTGATTGATTATTATAGTGCTAAGTATTTTATTAGAGACTAACCTAGTTTTGACTAAACCAAGATGCTAATGATGTTCATGGAGGTTTAGTTAGAAGGTTAGAGACTTAATGGCTAAGTTAAATTAATATCTAGATATTATGTTAGTAGGATATTTTGACTAAATGTTAAGAAAAGCTACTTTTGATGTGAGCCTTTTATTGAGCCTAGAATCATGTGGAGAAGCCTTAGCCACCCATCTAACCTTACAAAACCCTAATACTAGCCTTTATCAACAGCCATCAAGAAGCCATACCCCTATTTAATCACTCCTTCAAAAGTTCTTGCCTCTTTTTAAATACCTACATAAATTCCTATTAGTGTTCTTCCCCAAACCTTCACCAATTCCTCATTTCTCCACCAAATTAGACCAAACCAATTGCATTGGACTCCTCAACAATAGAGGACATCATTGGTGACTAGCTAGCAAGGATTCTAGGGCTTGGGATTATTGCAAGTGGGAGAAGAGCTCTCATTTCAAAGCCTATTCATTGAGGTTTCACCCTCAATAGGTAAAACCTATCAAACACCTTTAAATTCCTAATTTCTTTCCATAGATGCATATATTTAGGGTTCCCCTAGATGTAGCCCAAGTTTGGTAAGAAATCGTGTCCATTTAGTGTCCGTATCGGACACGTATCAGTCCATATAAACCTATGTTTGATGAAATACCACAAAGAAACTTTTATTAATAATTTCCAAAACAAATTTCACAGATGACTAGCCCTATATGTGTGTTATTGATTTCCCATGCACTAAGCACAAGTTCGTATCATTTTCGTGTCGAAAATAGACGTGGACACGTTGCACAATACACTGCGCACATGCCCTGCTACTCGAATCTAAGTTCTACCTACACAGGACACGTGGACACGAGATTTTTGAGGTAGGTGTTGGGGCAATGTCTGACATTAACCTCCTAAAGTTTCATGACACCATGTGTCGTGTCGGACACGAAAACCCACCCGTACTGGTCTTATACTATTGCACCCGCACGAACAGGGCTCACTGACACGCACTTCGTGTCGTGTCCTGTCACCACGAAGACACAGTTCAGGGTAATGTGTGTGTAGCCCTATGCCTGGGCTACACGTGGCTGTGAGCACGAGAAGTCTTATGGCTTGTGTCGTGTCCACGAGACACTGGCATGCCCGTACGACACTGCACTGTCTGTGCGTGTCTGTGTGTGTTCGCGTAGGGTTGGACACTTCATGTCCCATTGTATGGACACGAAATGACTCGTGTGACACGAGATCATGTGCACGATACTTTATCAACCTCCAATTTGATGTTTATTTGGTTTTCGAATTCTAATTTAGGGTTTATATGAATATGCTCTGATACATGTTTCAGTTCATATTTTTTTGAGTTTAGAATGTTGATTAAATGTAAATAAATGATATTTCTTAAGGTTTAATATATACGCATGTCTGAGATATGAGTTTACATAGCTAGGTTCATATATATGCATGATTGGGTTGTTTTGGTTTGAATGTTGGGATGAACCGAAATCAAATTTACACAACAGTTAAACTAAAAACCTGAGAACTTTTTCTTATCAAACCTGAGCATGACACCCCAGCTATGTTTGTATACACATTATCCCCTATGTTCTGTCCACAGTACACACACTGGTTCATCCCTTTTTCCTTGACACACCATGTCACCCTTATATGTATGTACCCCCACACACATTGCTACACTACACTATACCATGCCTCAATGCATACCCACACATACAAACTGCCATGTATACACACTTGACACCCTTGCTATGTACATTTGACACTTATCACACCTACACACTATATTCATACATTTTGCCATGACACCATTACATATTCACATTACCCCATCTCTATCTCTAATATATATGTATATATATATCACTACAACAAAAAGACCTATTAATGATGCTTGATAAGTGGATTTCATTACGGCAGATAAAGAATCGTCATCAAAGTTCAGCAAGACTCCATTCTATGACGGTGTCCAATATAAACGTTATTGATAGTCTTTCAGTCATACGAGCGTCATGAAAAAAAGTACCAAAATTTAAGTCAAAACCTCCACTCCCCCGCACTTCTCCCGCACTTAAGAAAAATTCTAAACCAAGAAGCTCCACAGCTACTCCCCCAAGGCCTTCGAAGAAGCCCTAATTTTCCTGGCTCGCCTCCTCTCCGCCTCCCTCCTCTCTCCCTCCGTCCTCTCCCCCTCCGTCGCCGACCTCTCCTCCCACCTCGACTCCTCCTCCGCCTTCCTCCTCGACGCCGCCAACTCTATCTCCGCCGCCCTCGACCACCTCACCTCCCTCCTCCTTCACCTCCGCCTCTCCCTCCGCCACGGATCCGTCCCCCTCTGGGACCCGGAACCCGCATCGCCCCCCTCGCCTTCCCCCTCTCTGTCCCTCCCCCGCCATGCGGGAGAGCGGCCACCTCCGTCCGTCGCGCCGTCTACGCCGTCGAGGCGGTCTCCGCCCTCGTGGTCGGCTTCGTCCTCGCCGGCCTCGACCATGCCTCCCTCCTCGGAAATCCCCTAATTTTTGACCTAATTTCTATTAGTAGGTTAGGGCTTATTTTCTATTTGCTAGCTTCCTATTCATTCATTTCCTGTAGAAAAAATTTAGCCATGGCGAGAAACGACAGCGAGTGGAGGGACAAGGTGGATTTGGCCGAGGCCATCCTCAACGACATCAATTTTTTGTTTTATTTTTTGTGACAGCTTCCGTCTACAATCGGCCATCCTCAATGTCGTCTTCCCTAGATGCGGCAGGCCTGCGATCCTCACAAAGATGTCATTTGATGAACATCATCTGCCTGGCTCATGGATTCGGTATTGTATCAACTTATTTTTAATTGTCTATTTGGGTACTCTATTTTACACATATTAACCTATTATCCTCTGTTCTGTTGAAGTTATATATGATGTGATTACATATTCTACTTCATGTTATTTTTAAACTAGTGGCTTGCTTACATTTCTCTTTGTTGTCAAATTGCTATTTTGGTATTAGGTCTGGGGAATGGAGAGTTCACACGACCTATGTGGGTCCTTGGCATCAGTTCTTATGATTTTCTTAGAAAAATGGGGGACATCAGAACATAGTCTGCAGTTACAGGTTCAGCAGCCAACTTGTTGGCACCCTTTTTTATACATTAACAACAAAGACTATCACAGTTGGGTAACATTGTCTGATGGCGCTTTTGGTTGTGATATATTGATTATCTTATGCAGGAAGAATGGGAGATCGTATCTGGGAATATTGGACCATACCAGTGGCGCCTTTTCATTTCTGGATACTCCATTTACTTATATCAGTAATATTGTAAGCTGTCCATTTTTGCTATTATAGTATGTCTAGAATAGCTAACATTTCTTCCTTTAAACAATATTTTCACAAACTAAGGGATCTGATCATATATATGTTTATTTGCTTAAACTTTTAGTTAGCTGTATTGATTTTGTTTTTGCACAGGTTTCTGCATCCTGCTGTATATACATTGAAGGTGCCTCTGCAACCCATCCCTTGTCAATTGCTAAGGTCGATAAACAGCTTCATGCTGATGATTTTTATTAAAGTAGAATTATATTGTTGCTTCTTATTTCTAGAATTCTAAGGACAATTATTTTGACTTTGTCAGGTAACTTTGGATGAAAGTCATTCAAAAGCGAAGGAGTTCTCAATAATTTGGTCCTCCTCACCAGAAGCTACAAAATACAAACCATACTTTAGCTTGCCACTGCTTATCGAATTTCCTACAGAATTAACTGGTCGAAAGGCATATGCATATTTCTATCCACCGTCAAATCCCAATTATCAAGCTATCTCAGATGAAAAGCCTCCGTTATTGGTTGAAAGTCATGGTATCAGATGTTTCTTTTCATTTCCTATAATGATACATCCCATTTCATGTTGTGGTTCAGCTAGTTATTGTTCCTCTTTACTACCCTATATCTTGATAGATTTCACATTTTCCTCTAGGATTGACATACTTGTAAGTAAAAGAGAAGTGACACCTATCCACATTGGACAGCACAATTGCTTCCACAGAATATGTATTCATCAATAATTGTCACCAATATATTTTAAGTCTATGTTGGCAAAATAATTTATACACTGTACTATACCAATGACATCTTTTAGAGAATGCATTCCTACCAACAATCCAGCAAAGGTATATAAGTTTTGTTGTTTTTTCCCCAAATCTTTTACAGAAGTGCTGTGTTGCTTATTCCTAAACTTACTGTAATATCACCAACATTTACATGTTTTTACATACAGGAGGTCCTACACTCGAAGCATGTGGAATTCTGGATCTCAATATTCAATATTGGACTAGTCGAGGATGGGCCTTTGTTGATGTTAACTATGGCGAGAGCTCTGGTTTGCTACTAAATGTTTCCTTAAATGCAGCTATCATACAATTTTCCTCCTTATTAAACTTTGTTTAGAATAAATGTTATATTTACTTCCTTTTGCGGATACCAATCACTTTATTGTTTCCTTTTTAGTTTCCTCTTGTTGTCATGGTTTAAAAAAATGTACCCTCTGATTCTCATTGCTACATGGCCGAGTAAGCACTGTTTTGTTTCCATGGAATTGGAAGACCACTATTCTTTACACAGAATTGCATATATGGCATACTCTACTATTTACACAGGTTCCTTCACATTCTTTCATACCCTTCATAAATTTTGTTAATGGGCTGAAGTATTCAAAGGTATTGTCTGCTACTGTGGACATGATAGTTTGCCTTAACCTTTATGCTACGTTGGTATATTTTTAAGACTTTTGAGACTAAGATGTTTGAGAATATCCTTGATTATTGAATGATACCCAAGTTGTTGGCTTGTAGCTTAATTTGTTCATTCTGTACCACTATTGTTAGTCTACTGATTGTAGGTTTCCATGGCTCAAATTAAACTTATTTCCATATAGTTGAGGTATACAATTTCATTTCTATCGAACTCCCCGAACTACTGCCTAAACCAAGTGGCTCCCAAATTGATTTATACATCATAGTCATTGGAATACATGCATTCTATGAATTTATTGGTATCCTTTCTGTATTTGATTTCTTTATTGGACAGACAAATTTATACAGTGAATATGTTCTAGACACTGACAATTTTTTTTTCATTTGTCGATAAATAAACAGATTGCTGATTTGTCTCTGTTGAGGGAAGAAATGCATAAATTTGAGTCTCACTATATTAATAATCTTGTCGGTAAGTAATGAAAACATCATGTGAAGCTTGATAATGTCAAATGCTGAGGGCCTGATTTGTATACCGCTTCATGAGTTTCTGACTCATCCTTTTCGTTGGTTTAGGGGATAAAAGTGCTTACTTTGAGAGGTCTCCTATTAACTTTGTTGATAAATTTGCTTGCCCAGTGATTTTATTCCAAGGATTAGATGACAAGGTATACTTGTTCAATCTTGTTTTTTAATTTTGTTTACATCGTAATCAGCCATATATTGCTCCATTAGATACATTAAATCTTTTTGCCATTCATTCGTTAAGGTAAATTATTAGTAACTATCATATCTATAATATGTTTAGTTTTGTTGATAAATTTGCTTGCTTTGATTTTGTTCCCAAGATCAGATGACAAGGTATGCTTGTTGAATCTTTTTTCTTGATGTATTCATGTATATAATCTAATATTATTACTCGGTTGGATACACTAAAGCTTATTGGCAACTAGTAGTTGTGCTAAATGCCAAAAGACTTGTATCTTTAATATGTCATGCAGTCTTTGGAAGGCTCGTGATACCATCCATACTCTTATGGATGCTCCATATTTTGAATTCTCTTAATCACTGTTTTAATATCACCGACGTGCTTTTTGGAAAGAAAAATGATACAACAATATCTTTTATCCTTAATGTTCTTTTTGAATACATTGGGCTTGGGCCGCAATATTGGCTGATATCTGGTGACGCAATATTGGCTGATATCTGGTTCATAGTAATTTATCATCAACATTTAGAAAGTCGGCTGGATAGGTTTAGTAAACATAATAGGCACATGTTTCCGAGAGCCACAGATGACTATGATGCCATATGTTTCTGAGAGCCACAGATGACACCAACACTTTTGTATCTTATCCACTTCAATGACAATATCATATTTTCCTCGGTCCTCTTCTCTCTCATAGTTCATGACAACAGCTTAGTGACTGCATTGAAATCTATTGGCAGAACCAACAAGTTGGCTGTATAAAAAAGGGTACCAATAAGTCTTCATTGGTAATGTATAACTGTGATAGTCTTCGTTGTTAATGTATAAAAAAGGGTACCAATAAGTTGGCTGCTGAACCTGTAACTGCAGACTATGTTCTGATGTCCCCCATCTTTTCTAAGAAAATCATAAGAACTGATGCCAAGAACCCACATAGATCGTGTGAACTCTACATCCAAAGATGGCCCCAGCCAAATTTCATTCACTACTTTCTTCTTTTTTTCACATTGGACTTCAATCTGGCTGATAATTATAACCTTTTATACCCATTGGGATCGATGATTTGACCAAGTCACACTACGTTTGTCGAATTGAGTCTGTGACATGGTACATAAGGAACATAACATGTCGTAGCAACCATAATATATGTTTGTCGAATTGAGTCTGTGACCAACTTAAGTATTTTCTGGAATCATATATGGATTGTGGCCCAACATCTCCTATTTGGTGAAGACTTATAATCTTTTGTTTGTCCACAAATTCTAACATGAACATGCATCAGGGGTTTGGAGTCTTAAACATACATTAGTTTTTGATGTTGCATAGTTAGATGTGAATGCTTCTTTTTTGAAATTTTACAATGAAATGGTAATATTATCAATTTTATTTGCTTATAGTTTTTATTCTGCATAGCTAAATTTATGGGATTCCGATATAATTTTTTTAGAGTTACTCTTTCTTTTCTGAATTGTGGAATTCTGATATGAATTTTTTAGGTGCATACTAGTTGAAAGAAGATCAGAAGATCAGAAGTTTCACATTATGGGATTCCGATATGAATTTTTTAAAGTGTAAACTCTATATTGGATACTTTATATATTTTGAGAAGATGTATATAATGAAATGAATGTATAATGGTAGCTAAAGTACTCTATTTTGAGACAATAAAATGTAGCTAGCTAAAGTACTCTATATCTGTGAGATATTGATGTTCCCTATTTTAAGACAATGAAATGGAGAATGGTACTTTATATTACATTTCAATGTTTTGTTGTGAATATGGATCAAAGTGGTTGTTTTCGAATTGAATTGAGCAGCGTTTGGAATGTATAACATGGAGTATAGAGCGTTATAAATGTGATACAATGACCATATATAGATCATCTATTCATAACGCTTTCAAAATGTCCTGACTTCTAAACCATATTAACTATTCATAACGGTTTTACATAAATATCCATAACGCTTTGAAAATAAAACGTAGCAGAAATTCAACCTATTAATGACGTTTTTGGAAGTATTATCTATAACGCTTTCAAAAACATTTATAACACCCGTTTTCATAACGGTTCGATTGGAAGAAAAAAAATGCCATGGTTCTTAATTAATGACGGTTTTTAGCCGTCATTAAAAGGTATTTTTGTTGTAGTGTATATACATGATATTGATGATACAATATACAATACATATATATATATATAGGTAGATAATGTGAATACATGATATGTGATGATAACATGAATATGCATATATGTATATCTATAGTGGTACGTGTAATATAGGCAATAGCCTATAGGTGTTATATATATATATATAGTATCTATGTATATACTTGTGTGTGTTACTTTTGGCTTGTGTTTGTGGCTATCCTAGATTGCTAGACTAGGCTTGGTTAGGCCTAAGAGTTGACTTAACCTAGATTAGACTTGATTGGACTAGGATTGACCTAGTTTGACTAGTGTAGTTGACCAAAGTTGACCAAGAGTTGACTTTGACCTAGTTTGACTAGAATTTGACCAAACCCTAAGCAGTTGCCCAAGTTACCTTATAGTTGACCTAGTTTGACCTAGACAGTTGACCAAGAGTTGACTTTGAACCAGTTTGACTTAGAATTATGTAGTTTGCATTGCAGATTTCCATTATTACAATTTGGGTACTTTATAACATGTTTTACTCTAAATAGGACTCTGTGACACCAGTTCAGACATCTATTCATATCAGCCATTCAAGGTGACAGGCGAGTACATTCTCTGACCGTTTCATACTTGCTAGGATTTATATTCTTGCTCTAGATTACTTTATATGATACTGTCACGTTATTATCACGGATTGGTACTATATGGATCTTGTCTTGCGATGTTATCCCCCTCGGGGTGCATCAGATACAGTTGTCATGTGCTTTTCACGAACATCTTGTATTTCATGTACACCGCTATTCATGTATACTCTTGTACAATCTTGTACTCTCATGATCACGTGAGCAAATGTGATAAAAACCTCTTGTACAAGGTAACGTAACTTGACTGGATCCTTGTGTATTGATTGGGGAGGGTGAGTAGGAAATGGTTATGTGATCAAAATCCCATATTGTGAAAATCATGTATATGTCCATTGTACACTCACATATGATGGAGTTACCCTTGCATTGTTGTCACGACCCGCACCCTAGAGTAAGGGCACGAGACGTGGGTACGTCCAGCCTACGTCGCAGTGTCGACGGTAGAACGCTGTCCTAGGTCACAAGTATACTCTCCGAATGGGGATGACATAGCAGAATGTAAACTCAATCACAACTAAGGAAGATGAAGCACGATATGATATAGAACTTAAAGAAAATACAGATGATCAGAAGAGTCTCAACTACTGAATATGAAAGAATATATACAATCCAGATCTCAAAGACAGGAATAAAGCCTAACTAAACTAGTCTCAAGACAACATAAGTAAGATAAAACCTAACTAAGCTAGTCTAGGCAACAGGGGTAAAGTCATCAGCTAGAGCTGGGTCCTCCTGAGGGTCCAGCTCACAAGTGTCGTCTAGGGCTGCCCCGTAGAAGGTATCCACACAGGCCTCCTCCTCGTCCTCTGTAATATTTTTAACAGGTCCAGTCAGGACAGGAGCGAGCACAATACATCTCAACAGATCATAGCAGGTTAGAAAATATAATCATGCAGTAAAGTAAGATACATGAACTGAAAGAAATACAGTATGTAAACAGAGAGAGAACTGTAATAGAAATATCTACTATAAATAGAGAACTAACAGTGGCTAGTGAGTCAGAGTACAATATAGACATGTAAATGGCATAGGAGATTCTGATGCTACACTACGGAAAGATTCTGATGCTACACTACTTGGATATTATTCACATGTCTACTTCTACTCCCTTGTACCCCCAATCAATACACAAGGATCCAGCCAGGTTATGTTATGATTCCATGCAATGGCCCACAAGGGGTGATACAGGGTATGCCCATAAATGGGTGATTCTAGGAATGCCCATAAATGGAAGATTCAAGGAGACTCTGTGATCATGATAGTACATGTCACAAGTGATCAATGAACCATGAAGCATAGTGATACACAATGTAAGTGAAACGCACAGAACATGTAATATCCGATGCTCCTGAAGGATAACATCTCAAGAAGGGATCCATATAGTACTAATCCGTGTGACCAACGTGACAGTATCAAGTAAAGTAATTTAAAGCAGGAAAATAATTCTAAACAGGATATAAAATGATCAAAGAATGTACTCGCCTGATGTCTGAATGTCCAAAGTAAATATACTGTCCGAGGAGAGGTGTCTGGCTCCTAATCAGAACAGCACAAGTTACAACAAGTCTAAAATGATAACAAAATGCAATTTAATGCATTCTACATGAATCTAGGTCAATCTAGGCCAAAGTCAACTCTTGGTCAACTCTGGTCAACCCTAGAAGTCAAACTAGGTCAACTGTGGTCAAACTAGGTCTAACAAGTCTAAACTAGTCTAACTAGTCTATTCTAGGCCTAATCAAGACTAACAAGTCTAACTAAACTCTCACTAATCTAACAGACACACCATAGGTCAATACCACATATATATACATATATCACTATTCATATATACCAAAGAAATGCCTAACACATTAGCTACTACACATATAGAAATTCCCTTACACTTTATACTACCATCATACATATTCACACAGGTTATACATGGTATATATAGCTATAGGCACACTACATATATAGAAATATGTACATGGTATTTCATAGAGAGGGTTAACCATATGATGTGTGTGTGTCTTCTAAACATGTGACAGGAATGTGCTTTTGTGTGTATGTGTTACAATGTGACAGGGATATGTGGGGCTTTAGCAACATGTGACAGGCAAATGTGTGTGCTAGAGGGAAAACATGTGTGGTGAACATGATTGGTAATGAAACAAGTCCCTGTGTGTGTGTGTTCAGGACCATGTGAATGTGGGTGATAGTGTTACAATGTGTGTGAGTACAAAGTGAAGAGAAATCATAAATTCAGATTGGAATCAAGAGTGAGTGACAGTACCTACCTGTACAGTGCAAGGAAATCATAAAACAGTGTGTTAAGTTACATGGCAATGTGAGGAACTTTGTGTGTTTGTGTGTGCCACAGAAATTGCTACAACAGTTAAGACAGTTAACAGTGAAACAATGTAGTGTGTTTGATAGCCTACCATGACAAGAATAGGGAAACTTGTATGTGACAGGAAAATGGAGGTTAGCAAGTGTCAATAGGAATATGTGTTAGGCAATGTGGATGTATGTGAATCCTAAAACAGTGAAGGAATACATGAAATCGTGTGCATTAGAAATCAGTGAGCTAAATGAGAGAACTTGTGGTTCCAGGAATATGCATATATGCTACACATGTGTAAGTGACAGTGAAATATCTGGATTGAAACTAATCAGTGAAACATGTGTTCTCAGTGTACTCAGGATTTGAACTAATGTCATCACAACCTTGCAACATTTGATTTAATCCCATTCAAACTTAAAAATTGAGAATATTCAGTGTTCTCTGGAAAGCAAGAATTCTCAGGTTTAAAATCAACTTAACAGTTGAAACAATAGCAAACCCAACTCAATGCCAATTATCATTTCATGCCATAAGCCTAGTCTAATGTAATCGAACTAATCATAAACTAGATAACATGTAGGGTTAATTGACAGCTGATAACATTAGTCAAAACTAGAATAAAATAGGAATTTAAGCATTCGAATAAGGGCTAAATACTGATACTGCATTGCATCAGGAAATAGGAAAACCAATTCAGGATTTCTTCACTTCCATGAGAATTCGATCATGTAATCAACCTAAACTGAAAGTTGAATCCTAATCATGACGTCTAGTATTCAAAAAATTTAAAACATAACTATTACATGGCATTAACAGGAAAATTTAGTGAAGGACAAATTAAAGAACAGTGATTAGTATCACTGATACCTCAGCATATCAGTTGAATGGGGATTATTCCCATTCCACATTCGATCAACAATTAAATGATGAAACCTAGGTAGGAAATTAATGTACTATATAGGCACGTATCACACAGTTAATGTGGTGTCCAAAAATAGGACACAAACGTGTCCAAGCATTACATCAAACCAGTGTACATTGAATCTGTACAGTGACTGTGCTCCCCGTGTCCAGTGCAGGCCAGATTTCTCACCCGACACAAAATATTAGGACACGTGGCCTTGGGGATGTCATGACAGACATTACCCCATCCTGTGTGTCCAAACACACGCGACCAAGTGTCCTGTGCACTGAGCACGAACACACTGGTAGCAGGAGAATGCTACCCCCGCGTGCGCGTGGTGCACCCCGCATGTGCACATGTCCAAAGTGACACGACACGACACAAGCAGCACCTCAGTCGAGCAAAAACGTGTAAGCCACATCAAAACACGACTTCCTATTCAAACACATATCGAAATCTCGATCGAAATGCCCTTTGTGGCATTTCGTCGAACACCTACGCTGGTTGCTGATACGTGTCCGATACGGACACGTACAGGACACAAAATCGAGCAAACCCAATTCCTACAGCACAAGGACACCTAGGGCTTGGTATTTATGCAAGAAAAACCTAATTTTAATGGATGGATAGGAATTTACCTATGTGTGTTCTTCAACACAAAAAGCCTCTTCAAAGGAGCTCTCCAAAGCCACCCAAAATCTCTAAATTGCTTCAAATCTGAGATGTGACTCCACAAATAGTAGGAGAACAGAGATTAGAACATTATGGAAGAAATCCAAATTAAAATGGAGTCCTATTAATTAAACTATGAAGAAAATAGAATGGAGGCTCACCTAGTTCTTAGAAAAATGATAGAATAATGGAAGGAGGCACAAATTTCTAAAAGGATATTATATAGGCAAGGGGGGAGGTCTTGGCTAGCCACTTTAGCTAGGGTTAGGGTTTTTAGAATGCATCTAAGGGATAGCAATGAATCATGACTATTGAGTGGCCTAGAATCTAGGGCTCTTTCCTAGTTAAGTTGCAACCCACTCACTAAGCTAAACATGACTCAAACCATTTAACCAATACTAACTAATTCTCAAAGTGGCTAACTAGGCTAGCTATGGCTAATCTAGGTTAGGTCCAATCTAGGTTAGGCTAACCAAAACCACATGGAAATTAATTAACTAGTATTTAAATCACACCATTCAAATAAATCATTTTAAATTCCTAATAAAATATATTAAATTCAATTTATTCAAAAATGACAAAAATACCCTCAAACTAAAAATGATAAATGAAATACCCTAATCACATGGCTAGGCTCTAGGTCACTTATCTCTAGGGTTACACTAGCAAGACACCAAATCACAAGTCATGATTTTAAATAGTTTAAAAATGATTAAAAATCACCAAAAATCATAATATGAAGTGAATATCAATAAATAATAATTATAATTACAAAATTTCAAAAATACCCTCATCTGGCAAACTGGGTGTTACAATCCTACCCACCTTATAAAAATTTCGTTCTCGAAATTTGTCACGCCCCGATTCCGTCGAATCGATAGTCGTCCCCCGGGCGTGATGCCGTGCGAACCTAAGTTGCGTTCGCACAAGGCATAGTCATAAGGTTATCCGAAACACAACATCAATTTAGAGTACGCAGAGAAATTGAATAACACATTTGAAATGGAAATAAACTTTTCATTGATAATATGAACTTTACATTGACTTCTTTTTACAATCATTGCCGCGCGGGCTACAACATGACTTCGACTTACAAAAATGAACGCCGATGAGATAGTCGTTCCATACATTACACCCTTTTTATACAAGCAAAAACCAATACATATTTCCACCTGCTATGGCGGGAAGTCGAGTCGTCATTTTTCTTTGGACTGATGTGCGGGTCTTCTTCAAAAGGAAATCCAGAAAACAAGCCTTCACACGGACGAGGCTTCAAAAGAGTTCACTTCGCCTTGAGCTTTCAAGTGGCACGCCCTTCGTAGTTCGGGGTACCTGCGTGGAGAGCGAGGATCAGTACATTACACTTTGTACTGGTGCGTGGCAAGTTAAGTTCCAAGCTCTCATTTGGTTGAATGAGTTTATATGACTTAGTTCATGAATGTTTCTAACCATCCCTATAAATTTTTAAGTGAGAATGACAAGCAAAATGTAATTTATTTCGGAACTTACCCCCGGCGGACCGTGCCGCGCCTTTGAGACTCACAATGTTCTTTCCTGTCAGTTGTTATCATTTCGTATGCGAATTCGTGTTCGTGAAGGTCACTGGCATCACAAGCCATATTTGGACTATAGCTGGGTTAGACGGCGACACTTTCAGCGCGGGTAGCGAGCCCCACTGCAAGTTCTCCCGACTAACCATATTGTTTGCTTTCGTCGAGCACAGCTATCTTTTACTTCCTCCTAGGCCGAAACGATCCCGTGTCTCGGGGTATCGCTCGAGGAAGCCGTTCCTCGTGCACGAGTTGTCCAATGACCGTGCAAAGACAATTCTTTTTAGTTATGAAGATATAGCCTACATTCTTTTTGAAACTTGTTCATTTTCATCGTGTTCGTGCCCTTGGTTTCATTGTTTCATCCGCAACAACACTATCAATTTGCCTAAGAAGGGGGTCGAGAAGAGAAGGGTCAGCCACTCACCTTGAGTTTACTTCGGCGAGAGAACTTGTTGGTCGCGCTAGACGTCGCCTACGCGATTACCTGAAATCGCACAAGCAACCGATTAGAACACTGCATTATTCAAGGAGTTCGATAGGAAATGCGAGTTCGAAACGTAAGCCATGAAAACCATCGAAAACATTCACGAAACGCATTCAGAAAACAAAGCCAAAACCAACGCAAGCGGCGTGAAAAGCAGAGCAACGGGAGGTCTCTCCCGACTCAGCCGCAGAGTCAATCCTCGAGGCGCAACCCGCTGAATATGGGACTTGGTTCCGAAGAAGACATTCCATAACGAGGAATGGATCTTAATTCAACCGTTCCCGTTCGATCGACTCGGTCGATCCCGACCTATCGGTCCCGGCCGAATCGATAGCGACAGTGTTCCTTTCTCGCGCACCCCGTGGACAGAGTACGGGGCACGATGTAGGGACGGGGCACTACACCATAACCAACTAAGAAAAAGTTTCATCCTCGAAACTTAAGAATAGAACCTACCTCTATGAAAATAATGAAGGGAACTTTTCCCTCATTTCTGACTTGAGTTCCCATGTCGACTCCTCTGCCGCATGGTTCCTCCAGAGTACGCGGACGAGAGGGATCGCCCGATTTCGAAGCAACTTATCCTTGCGTTCCAATATTTGAACGGGCGCTTCAACGTAGGATAAGTCGGACTTTAGCTCCAGCTGGCCAAAATCCACCACGTGGCTAGGGTCGTGCACGTACTTCCGCAGTTGGGAGACATGGAAGACATTGTGTACACCTTCAAGCGCCGGTGGTAGGGCAATCTTATAGGCTACGGGGGCGACCCGCTCGAGTATTTCGAACGGTCCAACGAATCTCGGACTCAGCTTCCCCTTCACGCCGAACCGAGTAACTCCACGCATGGGTGACACCTTCAGGAACACGTGATCGCCTACACAGAACTCAAGCGGTCTTCGATGGGTGTCGGCATAGCTCTTCTGCCGACTCTGTGCAATCTTTAGTCTTTCCCGAATTAGCTTGACCTTCTGCACCGTCTGTTCTACCAGCTCCGGGCCGAGTATCTGCCGTTCCCCGACTTCATCCAAGCAAATGGGCGATCTGCACTTCCGACCGTACAAGGCTTCATACGGCGCTATTTGGATGCTGGACTGGTAGCTATTGTTATATGCAAATTCTGCCAACGGTAAGTGGACGTCCCAGCTTGATTTGAAGTCGATTGCGCAGAGCCGTAGCATGTCTTCGAGAATCTGATTAACGCGCTCCGTTTGGCCGTCGGTCTGTGGATGGTAAGCTGAACTGAACTGCAACTTGGTACCCAGCGCCGACTGAAGGCTACTCCAGAATCGCGACATGAACCGTGAATCCCGATCAGAGACGATGGATACTGGAACTCCGTGCAGCCGTACGATCTCGTCAAGATAAATCTGCGCCAGCCGATCAACGCTCCAAGTAACTTTAATGGCAATGAAGTGCGCCGACTTGGTTAATCGATCGACGATGACCCAGATGGCGTCGCTCCCCCGTGGTGTCTTCGGCAGGCCAACAATAAAGTCCATCGTGACATGATCCTATTTCCACTCTGGAATGGCAAGGTTCTGCATCTCCCCGCCCGGTCGCTGATTCTCAGCTTTCACCTGCTGACAGGCCATGCATTGTGACACGAAGAGCGCCACATCTCTCTTCATCCCGTGCCACCAGAAAGTCGTGCGGAGGTCCTTGTACATCTTGGTACTGCCTGGATGTAAGGTATACTTCGCGTGATGCGCCTCCGACATAATCTCCTTTCGTAGTTCAGAATCATCCGGAACACATAGTCGGCCATTCAATCGCAGCGCGCCGGTCTTGTCTTCCGCAAAGTCGGTCACACTACCTGTTGAAATTCGCTCGCGCATTTTCTTCATGTACGGATCATCCTTCTGAGCGGCCATGATCTTTTCCAGCAAACTCGGCTCTAACTGCAGCTGCGCCAACCGTATATCCCTGAATCGAACCCGGAGATCGATGCCCATTTCTTCGAGATCTTGTAGTAGTCTGCGGTCGATGGATAGCGAGGCAAGGTATTTCCGACTCAGAGCATCCGCCACCACATTTCCCTTGCCCGGAGTGTAGTCGATCGTCAAGTCATAGTCCTTGATTAGTTCAAGCCAGCGCCGCTGTCGTAAGTTCAGTTCCTTCTGGGTGAAGAGATACTTGAGGCTCTTGTGGTCGGTATAGATCGCGCACGCCACGCCATATAGATAGTGACGCCACAATTTCAACGCAAACACAATCGCCGCTAACTCCAAGTCGTGCGTAGGATAGTTCTTCTCGTGCGGCTTCAACTGTCTGGAGGCGAATGATATCACCTTGTTCCGCTGCATGAGCACGCATCCCAAGCCCTGGCCTGAAGCATCGCTGAATATCTGAAAACCCTCTGGCCCATCCGGAAGTGCGAGTATGGGTGCCGAAATCAGCCGCTGTTTTAGCTCCTGGAATGAAGCTTCACAGTCATCCGACCACTCATACACGACTCCCTTTTGAGTGAGGCGAGTCAGGGGCGATGCAATCTTCGCGAAGTCTTTCACGAAGCGTCGATAGTATCCCGCCAAACCAAGAAAGCTTCTAATCTCGCTAGCAGACGCAGGCCTCTTCCAATCAGCGACGGCTTCCACTTTCTTCGGGTCGACTGCAATGCCTTCGGACGAAATGATGTGACCGAGGAAGGATACGCTGCTGAGCCAAAATTCGCACTTACTCCGCTTCGCATACAGCTGGTTCTCTCGAAGTGTCTGGAGCACGGTCCGCAGATGTTCTGCATGCTGCGCCCTGTCTTTCGAGTAGACAAGAATGTCGTCAATAAAGACTACCACAAATTTATCAAGGAAGGGCCGAAACACCCGATTCATTAGGTCCATGAAGGCGGCAGGGGCATTCGTCAGGCCGAATGGCATCACCAGGAACTCGTAGTGGCCGTACCGAGTGCGAAAGGCTGACTTTTGCACGTCGTCCGACTTGATCTTGAGCTGATGATAGCCTGAGCGGAGATCAATCTTCGAAAATACCGAGGCGCCTTGCAGTTGATCGAATAGGTCGTCTATGCGGGGCAATGGGTACTTGTTCCGGATGGTGGCCTTGTTAAGCTCTCGGTAATCGACGCACAGACGCATGGACCCATCCTTCTTCTTCACGAACAATACGGGCGCTCCCCACGGTGAAACACTAGGCCGAATAAACCCTTTATCGAGTAATTCTTGTAGCTGGACCTTGAGTTCCTTCAACTCGACGGGAGCCATTCTGTACGGGGCCTTGGAAATCGGTCGAGTATCGGGGAATATATCGATGCTGAACTCGATCTCTCGGTCGGGAGGCATGCCGGATAGCTCGTCCGGGAACACATCGGGGAATTCTGCCACAACGTCGGTCTGACCTACGTTTGCACCATCCTGTCGCATGTCTCGGACGGACGCCAAGTAGCCTTCGCACCCAGAATGCAGCATCCTCCGAGCAGAGATTGCCGAGATCATCATGCAGGTCGACGACGCCTCACCACACGAAAAGCAGAATTCAGGCACTCCTGGTATGCGGAAAGTGACCGTCTTTCTGGCACAGTCTATGGTTGCGTTGCACGGCCCGAGCCAATCCATCCCCAAAATGATATCGAAGTCATTCATGTCTAGGACCATCACGTCCAGACCGATCTTTTGACCGCCGATACAGATAATCCCGTCGGTACAGGCTGAATTAGTGAGTATTGGTGTGCCCGAAGGTGTGCTCACGCTAAGGTCGAGGTCTAATGATACTAACGGAAACTTGTGCTCGGCGACAAAGTCCGCCGCTATAAAACTATGCAAAGCACCTGAATCAAATAGTACGCGAGCAGGCACATTATTAAAACTAAGTATACCTGTCACGACCGTGTCTGAGGCAAGCGCTTCATCTCGAGTCAAGGCGTAGACGCGTCCTTGTGCATTCGGACGCCTGTCTTGATGGTTTGGTTGGGCAGGCGGAGGAGGTCGAGGAACTGGGCCTCGATTTTGATGATTTGATTGTGGCAGCGCATCTTGTCGTTGCGGTCGGGAACGACAATCTTTAGCATAGTGTCCCTTTTTCCCGCAAGAGTGACAGTCAATGTTCAGGGTTCGGCACTCGCTGGCATCGTGTCCGACGTAATTATATTTTGTGCAACGAGACCTAGTGCTTTGTCCTTGGTAGCCTCCGTTGTTCGGACGCTTTGCTGTGTGGTTGTTGCCTCCCGTATAGCCAGGACGTTTGTGATTGGAGTGGCGCACAACGTCGTCGGCACCGGAAGGATGCAGGCTCTCAAGGCGGAGAGCGTGATTCAGAGCCTCGCCCGTGGTCTTGTACTCCGGGACGCCGACATGCGCACCAATAGATTGTCGCAGTCCCACTTCGAACCGTCGCACGCGGCACTCTTCAGTAGGCAGAAACGCACCAGCGAACTTGGACAATTTGTTGAACTCTGCGGCGTACTGTTGCACCGTCCTGCTCCCCTGCTTCAAAGACATGAATTCATTTTCTTTTGCTTGGCGAACGGCGGACGGAAGGTACTCGAGTTCGAAAGCCTTGCGGAACGTGGCCCAAGAGATCGACGCGGTAGTGTTGTCCGGTCGAATCGCTCGCTTGCGCACGGCCCACCAGTCGTGCGCGTTCAACCGTAGTTGAAGTTGTGCGCAGGCGACTTGCTTTGATTCTTCGATGCCGAGGAGCTCGAAGTGGTCTTCTAGTTCTTCCAGCCAGTCGATCGCAATGGAAGGACCCTCGGTGCCGCTGAAAGAGGTGCGACACGCCTTCTTGAATTCTGACACTTCGAAGTTGTACTTCTTTGGTGCCGCTGGTTGAAGCTCAGGCTCCGCCGTGTCGACTTCAATGGGTGGAATCGTCGGCACGGTGGTAGTAGGTACGGTGACGGTAGGTGCCGTCGCAGAATTTCCGTTGGCCGCAAACGTCTGGACGATCTGCTGCAGGGTATCCATCTGCTTTTGTTGAAGTTTGATGTGCGCATCGAAGCGAGCTTCGAACTGGGCCTGTCGTTCCTCTACTCGTTGATGTCGGTTCTCGGACTGGTTCCGCTGTGCCTCCATCATGCGCAGCATCCTTTCGATGGTATCGTTAGAAGGTCCGGCCTGCCGACGATGCGAGCTACTAGAGCCACTGGAAGCGCTCTGTTCTTGCTCGGCCGTAGGTTCTGCCACTTCTGCGATACGAAGGCAACGCATCAGTCTCAAATTATTACGGACTCATTGTATGGAACAACTTATCTCATCGTTGCGTGGTCAATGGTTTGAAACTCTAGACGCGAGGTCAAAGGATGTAAAGCCGTGCTTTGATACCATTATGTCACGCCCCGATTCCGTCGAATCGATAGTCGTCCCCCGGGCGTGATGCCGTGCGAACCTAAGTTGCGTTCGCACAAGGCATAGTCATAAGGTTATCCGAAACACAACATCAATTTAGAGTACGCAGAGAAATTGAATAACACATTTGAAATAGAAATAAACTTTTCATTGATAATATGAACTTTACATTGACTTCTTTTTACAATCATTGCCGCGCGGGCTACAACATGACTTCGACTTACAAAAATGAACGCCGATGAGATAGTCGTTCCATACATTACACCCTTTTTATACAAGCAAAAACCAATACATATTTCCACCTGCTATGGCGGGAAGTCGAGTCGTCATTTTTCTTTGGACTGATGTGCGGGTCTTCTTCAAAAGGAAATCCAGAAAACAAGCCTTCACACGGACGAGGCTTCAAAAGAGTTCACTTCGCCTTGAGCTTTCAAGTGGCACGCCCTTCGTAGTTCGGGGTACCTGCGTGGAGAGCGAGGATCAGTACATTACACTTTGTACTGGTGCGTGGCAAGTTAAGTTCCAAGCTCTCATTTGGTTGAATGAGTTTATATGACTTAGTTCATGAATGTTTCTAACCATCCCTATAAATTTTTAAGTGAGAATGACAAGCAAAATGTAATTTATTTCGGAACTTACCCCCGGCGGACCGTGCCGCGCCTTTGAGACTCACAATGTTCTTTCCTGTCAGTTGTTATCATTTCGTATGCGAATTCGTGTTCGTGAAGGTCACTGGCATCACAAGCCATATTTGGACTATAGCTGGGTTAGACGGCGACACTTTCAGCGCGGGTAGCGAGCCCCACTGCAAGTTCTCCCGACTAACCATATTGTTTGCTTTCGTCGAGCACAGCTATCTTTTACTTCCTCCTAGGCCGAAACGATCCCGTGTCTCGGGGTATCGCTCGAGGAAGCCGTTTCTCGTGCACGAGTTGTCCAATGACCGTGCAAAGACAATTCTTTTTAGTTATGAAGATATAGCCTACATTCTCTTTGAAACTTGTTCATTTTCATCGTGTTCGTGCCCTTGGTTTCATTGTTTCATCCGCAACAACACTATCAATTTGCCTAAGAAGGGGGTCGAGAAGAGAAGGGTCAGCCACTCACCTTGAGTTTACTTCGGCGAGAGAACTTGTTGGTCGCGCTAGACGTCGCCTACGCGATTACCTGAAATCGCACAAGCAACCGATTAGAACACTGCATTATTTAAGGAGTTCGATAGGAAATGCGAGTTCGAAACGTAAGCCATGAAAACCATCGAAAACATTCACGAAACGCATTCAGAAAACAAAGCCAAAACCAACGCAAGCGGCGTGAAAAGCAGAGCAACGGGAGGTCTCTCCCGACTCAGCCGCAGAGTCAATCCTCGAGGCGCAACCCGCTGAATATGGGACTTGGTTCCGAAGAAGACATTCCATAACGAGGAATGGATCTTAATTCAACCGTTCCCGTTCGATCGACTCGGTCGATCCCGACCTATCGGTCCCGGCCGAATCGATAGCGACAGTGTTCCTTTCTCGCGCACCCCGTGGACAGAGTACGGGGCACGATGTAGGGACGGGGCACTACAAAATTAAGATGATCGTACCCCCTTCTAGGTCAAACATAGTCAAGGGTCAAACACTAGTCAATTTTCTCAACATCCTAGTACTTGGTCATCCGCTGGTCAACTTCTTAGGATTTTACCTATGCTAGCTACCTAAGTGTTGGCAACCCGAATTTATCAAAAGAAAAACTCTATAATAGGCTACCTCTTAACTTCCCAATCCTATCAGGGCTGATACTATAAATCTCATAAGCTACAGGTTTATAAACACACATTTCCCCACATCAAGGACTAACCTATATATATATCCACAGTTCATACTAATGGGGTAACATCCCTATTTCCCGACAATCAAGGTCCTAAGAATTTTATCTAAACCATGCAATTTGAAGGAATAGCATACAGGGTCAGGGCATAATGTAGCAGTTGGAAGTCTCACCTAGGTGCACTGGTCATTCTAGGTCAAAACAGTACTATGGTATCAACACACACAAGCAATCTAGGGTGTCCTAATTGGGAAGGTAAGGGAACAACAACCATCAAGGTTGTAAGGGTTGTCTACCATCCTATATAAAAAATTAGTCATTAACAAACAACTGAGAAATTATTAAAAGGTTACTATTCCATAAAATGGTAAAAATTAAAAATTTAGGCACAACAAATCACAAATAGATTTTTATCTTGACAAGATCTAAGTTTATCAATTTCGGGATAAATCGAGATTTGGGCAAGATGGAAAATCAATAAAATCAAGTATGAGCACGAGCATCCAATGATGAAGATCCAGGTCCTGATTAAATTTAATTCAACTGGATACGAATACGAGGTTCATAGGCGATAAAATAATTCCAAGGAGAATTGTCAAGGCTGTTACGGATAAGATTTTAGGGCAAGTTTAACTATGTCTCCATCCACGTAGATTAATATGAAAAGCGAACCAAAACGCAATAGGTTGATCAGACCATCATACGCCGGTTTTGATTAGAAAATATGTTAGTGGGTGCGCACCCAATAAAATATGTCATAATCAAGCTCGAAAAGGATAAGCTTGTAAAACTAAGGATAATTAGCAGCATAAGATATAAGTAAGGGTGGTAGTAATGAACGAAGATACATAGTCCAAATTTTTAACTAAATGGGTCAAGCAATCAAGATAAGGTACAAGGTTAAGCATTTGAGGAATCAAGCAGAACATCATCACATGTCGGGTCGAAGGAATTGAGTCAAGGCTGGATCTCTAATTGAAATCAGGAATAATTCAGTATCATGGTAGGGGTTATAGTTTAGCCATTTGACCAGAAAATCATATCAAGAAAATAGAGTACAAGGAGACGGGTTTTAGTGGGACATGATATACCTACACGAAGGTGAGTTCGTCTAGGTCTTGCATATAAGATTTGCTGGAGGATAACCGCTAGTATTACATTCCGAATGTCAAGGTCACGATAAGGAACGTCAAAGGATCTCAAGTAGAAAGTGGGGGTTCAAGAGGTGGTAAATAAATGCACAAGATAAGGAAGATCAAGTTAATCATCTGTTTCTGATACCCTTAAGTTCATCTGGTCATAACTTGCCAATCGTATCCTTACCTCACCAGTCTCCATATAAAAATTTAACCTTTACCTAAGCCTTTTCCATGACTACCGTAGGCAATTTCCAATTTCCAAACATTACTCATGAAGCATAGCCTTCACATTTAGGAATCAACATTAACCATTTATTTAAATTTCCAAATTCTTTCACCTTGTCTTAATTTGGCCCGAAACCTCTAAATCCCGTTTACGAATTCCTTGAACTTGTTCAAATGGTTCTCCTCGTGTTATTTAATTTAAATACCTTTAGGCCTTACAAAACTTATCCTCCATCATAAAATCAACTTCCGTATTTTCTTCGACATACACCTTTGAACATTATTCTCCTAAAAAAAATTTCCACAACAATCTCTAAAATTCTATAACTTTATGTTCCCTCTATCCCTAGTCATTTCCTTGCAATATCTTGTTTAATATCCTTATTGAATGCAATTAATTTCTCTTTTCCATTACTAACCTTCCATATAGCCTTAGGGTAAAACTTCCCAAGAATCAATAACCAGAGTTTCAAGGTTCTCAAATCTAGGTTGACCTTGAATATCCTCATCAGTTTGAATACACCTATAAACTATCTCAAAACCCCAAAATCTCCCTAAGTGTGATTGTTTCCAGATTGGTAGTATACATCTCTTGATTCTATTCGAGACCTTTACCACATTTCTATCTCAAGGTTTCAATATTGAACACTCCATATTTTGATTTCCTCTAGATCATCATATAATAATCAGTTATGTCTCCTCTGAGCTACATGATTCATGTCACTTCTTCAGTCTTTTCCAGGCAGAAGATATAAAGATTCAAGGGTTTCGAGGTACATCTGGTAGGGATGATAAGATATGGGTGATTGGTGTAATTAGACAGAGTTTAAGATAAGAAGGAAATAATGGCAAGAAGGAATAATGAAGATCTGTTCTTTCTCATCTGTTCAAACGAGATGAACCCATCAAGCTCAATTCAATAGCAAGAAATGAGGGTGAATCCAAACAAGAGGAAAAAGGAATTCCAATTGAAGATCGAAAATGATTTTCTCAGGGGTCGTCCCAGGGATCTCTCAAAGAATCCTAAGTGTGATTGAGTGCCTTGAATTTGAAAATATTAAATACAAAATTAAAATCAACAACTACAGAATTTTATCAAAATCATCAACTAATACCAGGATTCAAAGTTCTACAATGAATCCACCAAAATCAAATTCAAATCAAGGAAAAAGGTGAATCAAAATAAGGGAAAGGGAGTTTAAATCAGAGTTCAAAATTAGATTCTCAAGGGTCATCCCAGGAATCTCTCAAGGAATCCTAACAGTGATTGAGTATCCTCTCATCCTAACATCCTAATTTCTATATCCTATAGCAGGCTCGTAGTAGTACAACTAAGTCGTTGCGCTACTACGAAATCGCACTAATGCGAATCTCGATCTGCATAGGCCACCACTAAAAACGTGTCACGACCCGCACCCTAGAGTAAGGGCACGAGACGTGGGTACGTCCAGCCTACGCCGCAGTGTCGGCGGTAGAACGCTGTCCTAGGTCACAACATCTAACAATATAATGCTAAGCAGTTTATACTCCCCGAATGGGGGTGACATAGCAGAATGTAAACTCAATCACAACTAAGGAAGTTGAAGCACGATATGATATAGAACTCAAAGAAAATACAGATGATCAGAAGAGTCTAAGTGTCTAAGATAACATCTCAGCAATATCCAGAAATACAAGTCTCAACTACTGAATATGAAAGAATATATACATTCCAGATCTCAAAGACAGGAATAAAGCCTAACTAAACTAGTCTCAAGACAACATAAGTAAGATAAAACCTAACTAAGCTAGTCTAGGCAATAGGGGTAAAGTCATCAGCTAGAGCTGGGTCCTCCTAAGGGTCCAGCTCACAAGTATCGTATAGGGCTACCCCGTAGAAGGTATCCACACAGGCCTCCTCCTCGTCCTCTGTAATATTTTCAACAGGACCAGTCAGGACAGGAGCGAGCATAATACATCTCAACAGATCATAGCAGGTTAGAAAATATAATCATGCAGTAAAGTAAGATACATGAACTGAAAAAAATACAGTATGTAAACAGAGAGAGAACTGTAATAGAAATATCTACTATAAATAGAGAACTAACAGTGGCTAGTGAGTCAGAGTACAATATAGACATATAAATGGCATAGGAGATTCTGATGCTACACTACGGAAAGATTCTGATGCTACACTACTTGGATATTATTCACATGTCTACTTCTACTCCCCCGTACTCCCAATCAATACACAAGGATCCAGCCAGATTATGTTATGATTCCATGCAATGGCCCACAAGGGGTGATACATGGTATGCCCATAAATGGGCGATTCTAGGAATGCCCATAAATAGGAGATTCAAGGAGACTCTGTGATCATGAGAGTACATGTCACAAGTGATCAATGAACCATGAAGCATAGTGATACACAATGTAAGTGAAACGCACAGAACATGTAATATTCGATGCTCCTGAAGGATAACATCTCAAAAAGGGATCCATATAGTACTAATCCGTGTGACCAACGTGACAGTATCAAGTAAAGTAATTTAAAGCAGGAAAATAATTCTAAACAGGATATGAAATGATCAAAGAATGTACTCGCCTGATGTCTGAATATCCAAAGTAAATATACTGTTCGAGGAGAGGTGTCTGGCTCCTAATCAGAACAGCACAAGTTACAACCAGTCTAAAATGATAACAAAATGCAATTTAATGCATTCTACATGAATCTAGGTCAATCTAGGCCAAAGTCAACTCTTGGTCAACTCTGGTCAACCCTAGAAGTCAAACTAGGTCAACTGTGGTCAAACTAGGTCTAACAAGTCTAAACTTGTCTAACTAGTCTGTTCTAGACCTAATCAAGACTAACAAGTCTAACTAAACTCTCACTAATCTAACAGACACACCATAGGTCAATACCACATATATATACATATATCATTATTCACATATACCAAAGAAATGCCTAACACATTAGCTATTACACATATAGAAATTCCCTTACACTTTACACTACCATCATACATATTCACATAGGTTAGACATGCTATATATAGCTATAGGCACACTACATATATAGAAATATGTACATGGTATTTCATAGAGAGGGTTAACCATATGATGTGTGTGTGTCTTCTAAACATGTGACAGGAATGTGCTTTTGTGTGTATGTGTTACAATGTGACAGGGATATGTGGGGATTTAGCAACATGTGACTGGCAAATGTGTGTGCTAGAGGGAAAACATTTGTGGTGAACATGATTGATAATGAACCAAGTCCCTGTGTGTGTGTGTTCAGGACCATGTGAATGTGGGTGATAGTGTTACAATGTGTGTGAGTACAAAGTGAAGAGAAATCATAAATTCAGATTGGAATCAAGAGTGAGTGACAGTGCCTACCTGTACAGTGCAAGGAAATCATAAAACAGTGTGTTAAGTTACATGGCAATGTGAGGAACTTTGTGTGTATGTGTGTGCCACAGAAATTGCTACAACAGTTAAGACAGATAACAGTGAAACAATGTAGTGTGTTTGATAGCCTACCATGACAAGAATAGGGAAACTTATATGTGACAGGAAAATGGGGGTTAGCAAGTATCAATAGGAATATGTGTTAGGCAATGTGGAAGTATGCGAATCCTGAAACAGTGAAGGAATACATGAAATCGTGTGCATTAGAAATCAGTGAGCTAAATGAGAGAACTTGTGGTTCCAGGAATATGCATATATGCTACACATGTGTAAGTGACAGTGAAATATCTGGATTGAAACTAATCAGTGAAACATGTGTTCTCAGTGTACTCAGGATTTGAACTAATGTCATCACAACCTTGCAACATTTGATTTAATCCCATTCAAACTTAAAAACTGAGAATATTCAGTGTTCTCTGGAAAGCAAGAATTCTCAGGTTTAAAATCAACTTAACAGTTAAAACAATAGCAAACCCAACTCAATGCCAATTATCATTTCATGCCATAAGCCTAGTCTAATGTAATCGAACTAATCATAAACTAGATAACATGTAGGGTTAATTGACAGCTGATAACATTAGTCAAAACTTGATTAAAATAGGAATTTAAGTATTCGAATAAGGGCAAAATACTGATACTGCATTGTATCAGGAAATAGGAAAACCAATTCAGGATTTCTTCACTTCCATGAGAATTCGATCATGTAATCAACCTAAACTGAAAGTTGAATCCTAATCATGACGTCTAGTGTTCAAACAATTTAAAACATAACTATTACATGGCATTAACAGGAAAATTTAGTGAAGGACAAATTAAAGAACAGTGATTAGTATCACTGATACCTCAGCGTATCAGTCGAATAGGGATTATTCCCATTCCACATTCGATCAACAATTAAATGATGAAACCTAGGTAGGAAATTAATGTACTATATAGGCATGTGTCACACAGTTAATGTGGTCTCCAAAAATAGGACACAAACGTGTCCAAGCATTACATCAAACCAGTGTACATTGAATCTGTCCAGTGGCTGTGCTCTCCGTGTCCAGTGCAGGCCAGATTTCTCACCCGACACAAAATATTAGGACACGTGGCCTTGGGGATGTCATGACAGACATTGCCCCATCCTGTGTGTCCAAACACACGCGACCAAGTGTCCTGTGCACTGAGCACGAACACACTGGTAGCAGGGGAATGCTACCCGCGCGCGCGTGGTGCACCCCGCATGTGCACGTGTCCAAAGTGACATGACAGGACACAAGCAGCACCTCAGTCGAGCAAAAACATGTAAGCCAGATCAAAACACGACTTCCTATTCAAACACATATCGAAATCTCGATCGAAATGTCCTTTGTGGCATTTCGTCGAACACCTACGCTGGTTGCTGATACGTGTCCGATACGGACACGTACAGGACACGAAATCGAGCAAACCCTATTCCTACAGCACAAGGACACCTAGGGCTTGGTATTTATGCAAGGAAAACCTAATTTTAATGGATGGATAGGAATTTACCTATGTGTGTTCTTCAACACAAAAAGCCTCTTCAAAGGAGCTCTCCAAAGCCAACCAAAATCTCCCAATTGCTTCAAATCTGAGATGTGACTCCACAAACAGTAGGAGAATAGTGATTAGAACATTATAGAAGAAATCCCAATTAAAATAGAGTCCTATTAATTAAACTATGAAGAAAATAGAAAAGAGGATCACCTAGTTCTTAGGAAAACGATAGAATAATGGAAGGAGGCACAAATTTCTAAAAGGATATTATATAGGCAAGGGGGGAGGTCTTGGCTGGCCACTTTAGCTAGGGTTAGGGTTTTTAGAATGCATCTAAGGGCTAGCAATGAATCATGACTATTGAGTGGCCTAGAATCTAGGGCTCTTTCCTAGTTAAGTTGTAACCCACTCACTAAGCTAAACATGACTCAAACCATTTAACCAATACTAACTAATTCTCAAAGTGGCTAACTAGGCTAGCTATGGCTAATCTAGGTTAGGTCCAATCTAGGTTAGGCTAACCAAAACTACATGGAAATTAATTAACTAGTATTTAAATCACACCATTCAAATAAATCATTTTAAATTCCTAATAAAATATATTAAATTCAATTTATTCAAAAATGACAAAAATACCCTCAAACTAAAAATGATAAATGAAATACCCTAATCACATGGCTAGGCTCTAGGTCACTTATGTCTAGGGTTACACTAGTAAGACACCAAATCACAAGTCATGATTTTAAATAGTTTAAAAATGATTAAAAATCACCAAAAATCATAATATGAAGTGAATATCAATAAATAATAATTATAATTACAAAATTTCAAAAATACCCTCATCTGGAAAACTGGGTGTTACAATCATACCTACCTTATAAAAATTTCGTCCTCGAAATTAAGATGATCGCACCCTCTTCTAGGTCAAACATAGTCAAGGGTCAAACACTAGTCAATTTTCTCAACATCCTAGTACTTGGTCATCCGCTGGTCAACTTCTTAGGATTTTACCTATGCTAGCTACCTAAGTGTTGGCAACCAGAATTTAGCAAAAGAGAAACTCTATAATAGGCTAGCTCTTAACTTCCCAATCCTATCAGGGCTGATACTATAAATCTCATAAGCTACAGGTTTATAAACATACGTTTCCCCACATCAAGGACTAACCTATATATATATATCCACAGTTGATACTAATGGGGTAACATCCCTATTTCCCGACAATCAAGGTCCTAAGAATTTTATCTAAACCATACAATTTGAAGGAATAGCATACAGGGTCAGGGCATAATGTAGCAGTTGGAAGTCTCACCTAGGTGCACTGGTCATTCTAGGTCAAAATAGTACTATGGTATCAACACACAAGCAATCTAGGGTGTCCTAATTGGGAAGGTAAGGGAACAACAACCATCAAGGTTGTAAGGGTTGTCTACCATCCTATATAAAAAATTAGTCATTAACAAACAACTGAGAAATTATTAAAAGGTTACTATTCCATAAAATGGTAAAAATTGAAAATTTAGGCACAACAAATCACAAATAGATTTTTGTCTTGACAAGATCTAAGTTGATCAATTTCGGGATAAATCGAGATTTGGGCAAGATAGGGAATCAATGAAATCAAGTATGAGCACGAGCATCCAATGATGAAGATCTAGGTCATGATTAAATTTAATTCAACTGGATACGAATACGAGGTTCATAGGCGATAAAATAATTCCAAGGAGAATTGTCAAGGCTGTTGCGGATAAGATTCTAGGGCAAGTTTAACTATGTCTCCATCCACGTAGATTAATATGAAAAGCGAACCAAAACGCAATAGGTTGATCAGACCATCATACGCCGGTTCTGATTAGAAAATATGTTAGTGGGTGCGCACCCAATAAAATATGTCATGATCAAGCTCGAAAAGGATAAGCTTGTAAAACTAAAGATAATTAGCAGCATAAGATATAAGTAAGGGTGGTAGTAATGAACGAAGATACATAGTCCAAATTTTTAACTAAATGGGTCAAGCAATCAAGATAAGGTACAAGGTTAAGCATTTGAGGAATCAAGCAGAACATCATCACATGTCGGGTCGAAGGAATTGAGTCAAGGCTGGATCTCTAATTGAAATCAGGAATAATTCAGTATCATGGTAGGGGTTATAGTTTAGCCATTTGACCAGAAAATCATATCAAGAAAATAGAGTACAAGGAGACGGGTTTTAGTGGGACATGATATACCTACACGAAGGTGAGTTCGTCTAGGTCTTGCATACAAGATTTGCTGGAGGGTAACAGCTAGTATTACATTCCGAATGTCAAGGTCACGATAAGGAACGTCAAAGAATCTCAAGTAGAAAGTGGGGGTTCAAGAGGTGGTAAATAAATGCACAAGATAAGGAAGATCAAGTTAATCATCTGTTTCTGATACCCTTAAGTTTATCTGGTCAAAACTTGCCAATCGTATCCTTACCTCACCAGTCTCCATATAAAAATTTAACCTTTACCTAAGCCTTTTCCATGACTACCGTAGGCAATTTCTAATTTCCAAACATTACTCATGAAGCATATGTAGCCTCCCTTCCCGAAAATTTTCAAAATATTTTTTTATTATTTATTTGATTTAAAATGGTGATTTTTAAATTTTTATAAATAATTATTTAGTTAATTGTTACGGTAGATGATTTTAGCCATGGTGGAGTTTTGGAGTACAAAACGACAAGGAATTGTGGTACGGGAGAGGTAGCAGTGTGCCTTGACTAGTGTACTAGCCATGACCGGGGAGGCCGAGCCATAGTGATGTCCTAACTAGAAAAATCAGGCCAAGTTGCGACTCAACACGTATCGAAGACTTTATTTATTAGTTAATTATAATATTGAGTTTTTGGGAGACCAGTTGTACCAAACCAGTCTGGACTGGACCCGAACTGAGTCGAGCCCATGTAGTCATGCGACTCGTCCAAAAATGTTCATGTTGATATATTGTTGGTATGATTTTGTCGTATTCAAGTTTAATGATTTAATGCATGTTTTATATATATTTTATTAATAAATGTTATAGATATTAACATGAATGATATTCAAGGATAAATGTATATAAATAGGTCCTTGTACATTTTAGGATTTTTTTATACACCATTATCAGTTTATTGCATTATTATTATTATTATTATTATTATTATTATTATTATTATTATTATTATTATTATTATTATTATTATTATTATTTTATTAAGGTTATATGATATTAATATTATTGGGGTTATTAAATATAAATTATTTACTATTATTAGTATTACCAATTATTTATTTAACAAAGGATATATGTGTGTGGATGTATAGGTAAATATACGTGAGCGAATATATAATATAATATGTGTGTATGTAAGTATATATATATATATATATATATATATATATATATATATATATATATATATATATATATATATATATATATATATATATATGAATAAAGATATGTATACGTATATGTGTACATGTTTATTTATATATAAAATATATAATATATATATATGTGTATATATATAGGTATTGTGCGTGTATATATAAATATGGATATGTATGTGTATATATATAAAATATATATATGTATATTTATACGTGAATGCATATGTATATATATAAATATATATATACACGCACGTGTATATATAAATATATATATACAAGTGTATACGAGTATATGTATAAATATATATACAAGTGTATACGAGTATATGTATATATACAAGTGTATACGAGTATATGTATATATATAGATATTTATATGTGTACGTGTATATATAGGTATATGGATGTTTATGTATAAATAGATGTATAAAAATATATGTAAGTACAGGAGTATAATAGAAAACCAAATAGAATTAAAAGCCTAAACTCCTAAACCCAGCCCCAGGCCCACCATTGATCCTAACCCAACCCAACTGAAGTAAGACACCCCTCCAAAACCGAGCCAAGCCTTTGCCACATTTAGTTGTTATTATAGATACACTTATTATTTGCTAAACCAAAAGAAAAAAAAAAGAGTTGAATAAAGAACCAAGAGAACCGGCCCAACCAACCAATGGCCCAGCTGACCCAAGGAGATGGAACCATCCCCAGCTAACCCACAGGACCCGATCTCTTGTGAACGACAGATGTATATATGTATATATCAACCGAGAGAGAAATCGAGAGCTTCAAACTCTAAAACCCTAACACAAACCCAACGCCACCGCCCACCACGGCCCTCGCCTACCTGGGAGCACCCCGCGTGCGCGCGCGCGCCGCCGAGGGCGCGCCGCCGGCCGGCCAGGTCGCCGCCGATCCGCGCGCGCGCTCGGGAACAGATCAACAGCAGCGACACGGCAGGAGCCCGACTTCGCTGGACGAGTGTGTCGTCCACAAACGTCCTTTTCGCGAACCGATTCCTCTGGTACGTACCCAAACTATACGACTTTGTATCCCCATAATTAGATTCACGAAGAACCTAGTTAAATCTAGGTTTATATCGACCCAAAGTCGGACCGAAACCCTGTCAAAAACAGGACATTAGCACAGTCCAGACACTCATCTTGGAAGGCGATTTCCCGCCAAACTAGAAACCAATTCGAAAAACTGTTTGAACAGCCCTGTAGACAACCTATACGAGAACAAACCCCTTTTTGTAGAATTATTTTTGATGTATTATACTAGAAATTATTCATTGCTAAAAATTAGAAAAAAAATAGTTTTTAAAACTTAGAAAATCGTTCCACACGACGTGCGTCACGCCAATCGGGACGACGTGGTCGCATACCGAAAGGATCGAAAGCTGCGTAATGGCTTCGTGGTCGTGTGGGCTTTGGCGGAATTCAAATTGGTCGCGTGTGCGCGACGAATTTGATGCGTATCCGTCGAAATTCACCGTATCGTGCACTTTACAAATTTCTCAATTACTTTGTGCACGCTCATCGGATCGAGACGAAACTTGCGCCAACAGGACCGTATCATTTTTCTGGTCTTGCATGCCAAGTTTGGTCCAATTCTGAGACAGTTGAATCCGACGTCGTTTTGCGGACCCTACGGTCCCACTCAACGGACGATTTTGTGCACGGCCCGCCGAAATCCAACTTTGGACATACGGTTGGGTTCGTATCGAAAAACTGGATCCGTAGACATATAGTTTGACGATTTTAGAGACCGTTAACTCTGGCACGCTTTTCGGTGCAAAAGGGTCCAACGGCGGACACCGTTTTTGCCCAAAATTACCGTTTTGCCCCTGTATCCAGAATTGGACTTAAGGACAGGCAATCCTAGCTAATTTAACTATTCTAAGAACATTGGTACTATTTATTTCAGCATCCGGAGACTTCTACATGTGTTGACTGATTGTGGCTCATAGAGTGGTATGGTATTTTGGTTTCTCCAGCTAAGGACCTCAGGCAAGTGCACTTTCTGATTGATTTCTGATTCATAGTAGTCTTTTTATTTCATGTCTATACATATATCTTGCTGCTTGTTGACACGCTCGTCACACAGAGTAGTCGGGAGGGGAAATATCTTAGTAGACATGTGGACTACCCAGAACTATCCCATGATGTCTATTCGTGAACAATAGCACCTGTACACGACACGTACAGGTGCCGAATTTACCCCCTAGCCGTTCACATGTCGAAACAGATATTTCACACCACCTAGATAGATGTCTTTTATTAGTTTTTCTTTGTTTATTTCTCTATCGTGCTATGTCATCAGTTTTCTTACTAGCTTTCATATTCCATATGCTATTTTCATGTCTTGTTAATTCTATTGTGTTTTCGCATTGTCGTCGGTTTGTGTACTTGTTCCAATCCTGACTGGATAACCAACATTTTTCAGGTTTAGCCGCGATCACTCTTAGCACTGGAAGAACTTGGGTATGCTGAAGACAACCTAGAAATAGATAGCCATCGTATCATTTCATTAATTGTAAAATCTTGTATTTTCTTCAATTATAAATGTTGTAATAAATGTAGAATTGTGAATGAGCAGCAATTGTTGTATTTTTGAGCATTTATTTCTTGCGGACTTGACAGCGTTCTACCGCCGACTCTGCGGCGTAGGCTGGCTTGGACACGTCTCGTATCCGAAAAGCGGGTGCGGGTCGTGACAAGTTTTTGTGGTGGCCCATGCAGGTCAGTTTTCGCAAAATATTGTGAACTCGTGATGGTACGTCAGTCGTACTATTGCGAGCCTGCGACCAGAAAATGCTCATTCACAAATAGGATTAAAATAATTTAGGAGAATAACTAGGACTAGGAGTCCCTTGTTCACACTGACCATTGGGTAGTTAAGATTATTAGATAGGCTATGCAATTTAGATAGCTTGCTAGATCCCTATAGGTACACTATTACTTTTGATATGACAATGTGATCCAATGCGAGTATACTATTCGCTTGGTATGTTAGGCTTGCCTAGAATTAAGGCGATGATTTTGATAAATAGTTCAATTTTCTTTTAGATATAAATCTTATATCATAATTTAGAATTGCCTGTTTTAAATTCTATTTTGCTGTAAGGAGTTGGTTTATAATTCCTGATTAGGGTATTCCTGTATGAACCCCGAGTTAGATTCGATTTAAAGTTTCCCTCAGCAATTTGAAATGCTTATAAAATAGATACTAGAATGTTTGTGCCTCCTTTCCAAAAATCTCGCATACTTGTATTTTGAATATCTTGACCAATGCTGCTATTACAGCCTAGTTTTTCCAAGCTTACTCTCTTATCGAGCTTGATTCAAGACAGATGTTTAATGGGGACGCCCGCTAACATATTGTCTAATCAGAATTATTGTATTACGGTCTGATCAACCATGATGCATTTGGTTCGCTCTTCATTTAATTACCCTACGTGGACTGAGGTATAGAGATATCCAGGACCTCATCCACGACTGCCTTGACAATTCCTCTTGAAATAGGCATTCGCCCTTGAATCATGTAATTGTGTTCAGTGACACATCTCTTGAACTCTTTATTATTTTTGTCTTTCGCGGATTGGAAAGACGAAAACTCGTAATTGATAGATAGACACAAAGTATTCCCATAGCTATGATAGTTGTATATGCAAGTGTAGCTACCCTCGGCCAGCCCTGTGACAGGAACCTTGCCACCATATCCCAGCCTCTAAGGTGGGTAGAAGTCCTCGGAGTTTTCGGAGTTACAAAATGACAAGAAAGAGGATACAACTATTTTGAGAAATTAAATTTGAGGAGGTTAAGGGAATACTAGACTTTAAATTTTAAGAAATAGTTATGAATTTGAATTTCGAGGACGAAATTATTTTTTAAGGTGGGTAGATTTGTAGCCTCCCTTCCCGAAAATTTTTAAAATATTTTTTTTATTATTTATTTGATTTAAAATGGTGATTTTTAGATTTTTATAAATAATTATTTAGTTAATTGTTACGGTAGATGATTTTAGCCATGGTGGAATTTTGGAGTACAAAACGACAAGGAATTGTGGCACGGGAGAGGTAGCAGTGTGCCTTGACTAGTGTACTAGCCATGACCGGGGAGGCCGAGCCATAGTGATGTCCTAACTAGGAAAACCAGGCCAAGTTGCGACTCAACACGTATCGAAGACTTTATTTATTAGTTAATTATAATATTGAGTTTTCGGGAGACCAGTTGTACCAAACCAGTCTGGACTGGACCCGAACTGAGTCGAGCCCATGTAGTCATACGACTCGTCCAAAAACATTCATGTTGATATATTGTTGGTATGATTTTGTCGTATTCCAGTTTAATGATTTAATGCATGTTTTATATATTTTTTATTAATAAATGTTATAGATATTAACATGAATGATATTCAAGGATAATTGTATATAAATAGGTCCTTGTACATTTTAGGATTTTTTTATACACCATTATCAGTTTTATTGCATTTTGTTATCATTATTATTATTATTATTATTATTATTATTATTATTATTATTATTATTATTATTATTATTTTATTAAGGTTATATGATATTAATATTATTGGGGTTATTAAATATAAATTATTTACTATTATTAGTATTACCAATTATTTATTTAACAAAGGATATATGTGTGTGGATGTATAGGTAAATATACGTGAGCGAATATATAATATAATATGTGTGTATGTAAGTATATATATATATGAATAAAGATATGTATACGTATATGTGTACATGTTTATTTATATATAAAATATAATATATATATATATATATATATATATATATATATATATATATATATATATATATATATATATATATATATATATATATATATATGTGTATATATAGGTATTGTGCGTGTATATATAAATATGGATATGTATGTGTATATATATAAAATATATATATGTATATTTATACGTGAATGCATATGTATATATATAAATATATATATACACGCACGTGTATATATAAATATATATATACAAGTGTATACGAGTATATGTATAAATATATATACAAGTGTATACGAGTATATGTATATATATACAAGTGTATACGAGTATATGTATATATATAGATATTTATATGTGTACGTGTATATATAGGTATATGGATGTTTATGTATAAATAGATGTATGAAAATATATGTAAGTACAGGAGTATAATAGAAAACCAAATAGAATTAAAAGCCTAAACTCCTAAACCCAGCCCCAGGCCCACCATTGATCCTAACCCAACCCAACTGAAGCAAGACACCCCTCCAAAACCGAGCCAAGCCTTTGCCACATTTAGTTGTTATTATAGATACACTTATTATTTGCTAAACCAAAAGAAAAAAAAAAGAGTTGAATAAAGAACCAAGAGAACCGGCCCAACCAACCAATGGCCCAGCTGACCCAAGGAGATGGAACCATCCCCAGCTAACCCACAGGACCCGATCTCTTGTGAACGACAGATGTATATATGTATATATCAACCGAGAGAGAAATCGAGAGCTTCAAACTCTAAAACCCTAACACAAACCCAACGCCACCGCCCACCACGGCCCTCGCCTACCTGGGAGCACCCCGCGTGCGTGCGCGCGCCGTCGAGGGCGCGCCGCCGGCCGGCCAGGTCGCCGCCGATCCGCGCGCGCGCTCGGGAACAGATCAACAGTAGCGACACGGCAGGAGCCCGACTTCGCTGGACGAGTGCGTCGTCCACAAACGTCCTTTTTGCGAACCGATTCCTCTGGTACGTACCCAAACTATACGACTTTGTATCCCCATAATTAGATTCACGAAGAACCTAGTTAAATCTAGGTTTATATCGACCCAAAGTCGGACCGAAACCCTGTCAAAAATAGGACATTAGCACAGTCCAGACACTCATCTTGGAAGGCGATTTCCCGCCAAATTAGAAACCAATTCGAAAAACTGTTTGAATAGCCCTGTAGACAACCTATACGAGAACAAACCCCTTTTTGTAGAATTATTTTTGATGTATTATACTAGAAATTATTCATTGCTAAAAATCAGAAAAAAAACAGTTTTTAAAACTTAGAAAATCGCTCCACACGACGTGCGTCACGCCAATCGGGACGACGTGATCGCATACCGAAAGGATCGAAAGCTGCATAACGGCTTCGTGGTCATGTGGGCTTTGGCAGAATTCAAATTGGTCGCGTGTGCGCGACGAATTTGATGCGTATCCGTCGAAATTCACCGTATCGTGCACTTTGCAAATTTTTCAATTACTTTGTGCACGCTCATCGGATCGAGACGAAACTTGCGCCAACAGGACCGTATCGTTTTTCTGGTCCTGCATGCCAAGTTTGGTCCAATTCTGAGACCGTTGAATCCGACGTCGTTTTGCGGGCCCCACGGTCCCACTCAATGGACGATTTTGTGCACGGCCCGCCGAAATCCAACTTTGGACATACGGTTGGGTTCATATCGGAAAACTGGATCCGTAGATATATAGTTTGACGACTTTAGAGACCGTTGACTCTGGCACGCTTTTCGGTGCAAAAGGGTCCAACGGTAGACACCGTTTTTGTTCGAAATTACCGTTTTGCCCCTGTATCCAGAATTGGACTTAAGGACAGGCAATCCTAGCTAATTTAACTATTCTAAGAACATTAGTACTATTTATTTCAGCATCCGGAGACTTCTACATGTGTTGACTGATTGTGGCTCATTGAGTGGTATGGTATTTTGGTTTCTCCAGCTAAGGACCTCAGGCAAGTGCACTTTCTGATTGCTTTCCGATTCATAGTAGTCTTTTTATTTCATGTCTATACATATATCTTGCTGCTTGTTGACACGCTCGTCACACGGAGTAGTCGTGAGGGGAAATATCTTAGTAGACATGTGGACTACCCAGAACTATCCCATGATGTCTATTCGTGAACAATAGCACCTGTACACGACACGTGCAGGTGCCGAATTTACCCCCTAGCCGTTCACATGTCGAAACAGATATTTCACATCACCTAGATAGATGTCTTTTATTAGTTTTTCTTTGTTTATTTCTCTATCGTGCTATGTCATCAGTTTTCTTACTAGCTTTCATATTCCATATGCTATTTTCATGTCTTGTTAATTCTATTGTGTTTTCGCATTGTCGTCGGTTTGTGTACTTGTTCCAATCCTGACTGGATAACCAACATTTTTCAAGTTTAGCCGCGATCACTCTTAGCACTGGGAGAACTTGGGTATGCTGAAGACAACCTAGAAATAGATAGCCATCGTATCATTTCATTAATTATAAAATCTTGTATTTTCTTCAATTATAAATGTTGTAATAAATGTAGAATTGTGAATGAGCAGCAATTGTTGTATTTTTGAGCATTTATTTCTTGCGGGCTTGACAGCGTTCTACCGCCGACTCTGCGGCGTAGGCTGGCTTGGACACGTCTCGTATCCGAAAAGCGGGTGCGGGTCGTGACAGCATAGCATTCACATTTAGGAATCAACATTAACCATTTATTTAAATTTCCAAATTCTTTCACCTTGTCTTAATTTGGCCCGAAACCTCTAAATCCCGTTTACGAATTCCTTGAACTTGTTCAAATGGTTCTCCTCGTGTTATTTAATTTAAATACCTTTAGGCCTTACAAAACTTATCCTCCATCATAAAATCAACTTCCGTATTTTCTTCGACATACACCTTTGAACATTATTCTCCTAAAAAAAAATTTCCACAACAATCTCTAAAATTCTATAACTTTATGTTCCCTCTATCCCTAGTCATTTCCTTACAATATCTTGTTTAATATCCTTATTGAATGCAATTAATTTCTCTTTTCCATTACTAACCTTCCATATAGCCTTAGGGTAAAACTTTCCAAGAATCAATAACCAGAGTTTCGAGGTTCTCAAATCTAGGTTGACCTTGAATATCCTCATCAATTTGAATACACCTATAAACTATCTCAAAACCCCAAAATCTCCCTAAGTGTGATTGTTTCCAGATTGGTAGTATACATCTCTTGATTCTATTCGAGACCTTTACCACATTTCTATCTCAAGGTTTCAATATTGAACACTCCACATTTTGATTTCCTCTAGATTATCATATAATAATCAGTTATGTCTCCTCTGAGCTACATGATTCACGTCACTTCTTCAGTCTTTTCCAGGCAGAAGATATGAAGATTCAAGGGTTTCGAGGTACATCTGGTAGGGATGATAAGATATGGATGATTGGTGTAATTAGACAGAGTTTAAGATAAGAAGGAAATGATGACTAGAAGGAATAATGAAGATCTGTTCTTTCTCATCTGTTCAAACGAGATGAACCCATCAAGCTCAATTCAATAGCAAGAAATGAGGGTGAATCCAAACAAGAGGAAAAAAGAATTCCAATTGAAGATCAAAAATGATTTTCTCAAGGGTCGTCCCAGGGATCTCTCAAAGAATCCTAAGTGTGATTGAGTGCCTTGAATTTGAAAATATTAAATACAAAATTAAAATCAACAACTACAGAATTTTATCAAAATCATCAACTAATACCAGGATTCAAAGTTCTACAATGAATCCACCAAAATCAAATTCAAATCAAGGAAAAAGGTGAATCAAAATAAGGGAAAGGGAGTTTAAATCAGAGTTCAAAATGAGATTCTCAAGGGTCATCCCAGGAATCTCTCAAGGAATCCTAACAGTGATTGAGTATCCTCTCATCCGAACATCTTAATTTCTATATCCTATAGCAGGCTCGTAGTAGTACAACTAAGTCGTTGCGCTACTACGAAATTGCACTAATGTGAATCTCGACCTGCATGGGCCACCACTAAAAACGTGTCACGACCCGCACCCTAGAGTAAGGGCACGAGACGTGGGTACGTCCAGCCTACGCCGCAGTATCGGCGGTAGAATGCTGTCCTAGGTCACAATATCTAACAATAAAATACTAAGCAGATTATACTCCCCGAATGGGGGTGACATAGCAGAATGTAAACTTAATCACAACTAAGGAAGATGAAGCACGATATGATATAGAACTCAAAGAAAATACAGATGATCAGAAGAGTCTAAGTGTCTAAGATAACATCTCAGCAATATCCAGAAATACAAGTCTCAACTACTAAATATGAAATAATATATACAATCCAGATCTCAAAGACATGAATAAAGCCTAACTAAACTAGTCTCAAGACAACATAAGTAAGATAAAACCTAACTAAGCTAGTCTAGGCAATAGGGGTAAAGTCATCAGCTAGAGCTGGGTCCTCCTGAGGGTCCAGCTCACAAGTGTCGTCTAGGGCTGCCCCGTAGAAGGTATCCACACAGGCCTCCTCCTCGTCCTTTGTAATATTTTTAACAGGACCAGTCAGGATAGGAGCGAGCACAATACATCTCAACAGATCATAGCAGGTTAGAAAATATAATCATGCAGTAAAGTAAGATACATGAACTGAAAGAAATACAGTATGTAAACAGAGAGAAAACTGTAATAGAAATATCTACTATAAATAGAGAACTAACAGTGGCTAGTGAGTCAGAGTACAATATAGACATGTAAATGGCATAGGAGATTCTGATGCTACACTACGGAAAGATTCTGATGCTACACTACTTGGATATTATTCACATGTCTACTTCTACTCCCTCGTACCCCCAATCAATACACAAGGATCCAGCCAGGTTATGTTATGATTCCATGCAATGGCCCACAAGGGGTGATACATGGTATGCCCATAAATGGGTGATTCTAGGAATGCCCATAAATGGGAGATTCAAGGAGACTGTGATCATGAGAGTACATGTCACAAGTGATCAATAAACCATGAAGCATAGTGATACACAATGTAAGTGAAACGCACAGAACATGTAATATCCGATGCTCCTGAAGGATAATATCTCAAGAAAGGATCCATATAGTACTAATCCGTGTGACCAACGTGACAGTATCAAGTAAAGTAATTTAAAGCAGGAAAATAATTCTAAACAGGATATGAAATGATCAGAGAATGTACTCGCCTGATGTCTGAATGTCCAAAGTAAATATACTGTCCGAGGAGAGGTGTCTGGCTCCTAATCAGAGCAGCACAAGTTACAACAAGTCTAAAATGATAACAAAATGCAATTTAATGCATTCTACATGAATCTAGGTCAATCTAGGCCAAAGTCAACTCTTGGTCAACTCTGGTCAACCCTAGAAGTCAAACTAGGTCAATTGTGGTCAAACTAGGTCTAACAAGTCTAAACTAGTCTAACTAGTCTATTCTCGGCCTAATCAAGACTAACAAGTCTAACTAAACTCTCACTAATCTAACAGACACACCATAGGTCAATACCACATATATATACATATATCACTATTCATATATACCAAAGAAATGCCTAACACATTAGCTACTACACATATAGAAATTCCCTTACACTTTACACTACCATCATACATATTCACATAGGTTAGACATGCTATATATAGCTATAGGCACACTACATATATAGAAATATGTACATGGTATTTCATAGAGAGGGTTAACCATATGATATGTGTGTGTCTTCTAAACATGTGACAGGAATGTGCTTTTGTGTGTATGTGTTACAATGTGACAGGGATATGTGGGGGTTTAGCAACATGTGACAGGCAAATGTGTGTGCTAGAGGAAAAACATGTGTGGTGAACATGATTGATAATGAACCAAGTCCCTGTGTGTGTGTTCAGGACCATGTGAATGTGGGTGATAGTGTTACAATGTGTGTGAGTACAAAGTGAAGAGAAATTAGAAATTCAGATTGGAATCAAGATAGTGAGTGACAGTGCCTACCTGTACAGTGCAAGGAAATCATAAAACAGTGTGTTAAGTTACATGGCAATGTGAGAAACTTTGTGTGTATGTGTGTGCCACAGAAATTGCTACAATAGTTAAGGCAGATAACAGTGAAACAATGTAGTGTGTTTGATAGCCTACCATGACAAGAATAGGGAAACTTGTATGTGACAGGAAAATGGGGGTTAGCAAGTGTCAATAGGAATATGTGTTAGGCAATGTGGATGTATGTGAATCCTGAAACAGTGAAGGAATACATGAAATCGTGTGCATTAGAAATCAGTGAGCTAAATGAGAGAACTTGTGGTTCCAGGAATATGCATATATGCTACACATGTGTAAGTGACAGTGAAATATCTGGATTGAAACTAATCAGTGAAACATGTGTTCTCAGTGTACTCAGGATTTGAACTAATGTCATCACAACCTTGCAACATTTGATTTAATCCCATTCAAACTTAAAAACTGAGAATATTCAGTGTTCTCTGGAAAGCAAGAATTCTCAGGTTTAAAATCAACTTAACAGTTGAAACAATAGCAAACCCAACTCAATGCCAATTATCATTTCATGCCATAAGCCTAGTCTAATGTAATCGAACTAATCATAAACTAGATAACATGTAGGGTTAATTGATAGCTGATAACATTAGTCAAAACTAGATTAAAATAGGAATTTAAGCATTCGAATAAGGGCAAAATACTGATACTGCATTGTATCAGGAAATAGGAAAACCAATTCAGGATTTCTTCACTTCCATGAGAATTCGATCATGTAATCAACCTAAACTGAAAGTTGAATCCTAATCATGACGTCTAGTGTTCAAACAATTTAAAACATAACTATTACATGGCATTAACAGGAAAATTTAGTGAAGGACAAATTAAAGAACAGTGATTAGTATCACTGATACCTCAGCGTATCAGTCGAATGAGGATTATTCCCATTCCACATTCGATCAACAATTAAATGATGAAACCTAGGTAGGAAATTAATGTACTATATAGGCACGTGTCACACAGTTAATGTGGTGTCCAAAAACAGGACACAAACGTGTCCAAGCATTACATCAAACCAGTGTACATTGACTCTGTACAGTGGCTGTGCTCCCCGTGTCCAGTGCAGGCCAGATTTCTCACCCAACACAAAATATTAGGACACGTGGCCTTAGGGATGTCATGACAGACATTGCCCCATCCTGTGTGTCCAAATACACGCGACCAAGTGTCCTGTGCACTGAGCACGAACACACTGGTAGCAGGGGAATGCTACCCGCTCGCGCGCGTGGTGCACCCCGCATGTGCACGTGTCCAAATTGACACGACACGACACAAGCAGCACCTCAGTCGAGCAAAAACGTGTAAGCCACATCAGAACACGACTTCCTATTCAAACACATATGGAAATCTCGATCGAAATGCCCTTTGTGGCATTTCGTCGAACACCTACGCTGGTTGCTGATACGTGTCCGATACGGACACGTACAGGACACGAAATCGAGCAAACCCTATTCCTACAGCACAAGGACACCTAGGGCTTGGTATTTATGCAAGGAAAATCTAATTTTAATGGATGGATAGGAATTTACCTATGTGTGTTCTTCAACACAAAAAGCCTCTTCAAAGGAGCTCTCCAAAGCCACCCAAAATCTCCAAATTGCTTCAAATCTGAGATGTGACTCCACAAACAGTAGGAGAACAGTGATTAGAACATTATGGAAGAAATCCCAATTAAAATGGAGTCATATTAATTAAACTATGAAGAAAATAGAATGGAGGCTCACCTAGTTCTTAGGAAAATGATAGAATAATGGAAGGAGGCACAAATTTCTAAAAGGATATTATATAGGCAAGGGGGGTCTTGGCTGGCCACTTTAGCTAGGGTTAGGGTTTTTAGAATGCATCTAAGGGCTAGCAATGAATCATCACTATTGAGTGGCCTAGAATCTAGGGCTCCTTCCTAGTTAAGTTGCAACCCACTCACTAAGCTAAACATGACTCAAACCATTTAACCAATACTAACTAATTCTCAAAGTGGCTAACTAGGCTAGCTATGGCTAATCTAGGTTAGCTCCAATCTAGGTTAGGCTAACCAAAACCACATGGAAATTAATTAACTAGTATTTAAATCACACCATTCAAATAAATCATTTTAAATTCCTAATAAAATATATTAAATTCAATTTATTCAAAAATGACAAAAATACCCTCAAACTAAAAATGATAAATGAAATACCCTAATCACATGGCTAGGCTCTTGGTCACTTATCTCTAGGGTTACACTAGCAAGACACCAAATCACAAGTCATGATTTTAAATAGTTTAAAAATGATTAAAAATCACCAAAAATCATAATATGAAGTAAATATCAATAAATAATAATTATAATTACAAAATTTCAAAATTACCCTCATCTGGAAAACTGGGTGTTACAATTGTCCTAACCCGTTTATATAACCATCTCATGCTCTAAATTACAGATTACTTACAGTTCTTACTTATCATGTATAAAGATATTTCCAGTTATCAAATATCTCTCGTTTTCATATATATTTCCTTACAGTCCATGTATCTTACTCTTTTGCATGCTTTATGTTTCCTAACCTGATATAAACTGCGTGAGATGTATTGTGCTCGTTCCTGTCCTGACTGAACCTGTTGAAAATATTACAGATGATGATGGTGACTGTCCTACCTTCTATGGGGCATATGAGGGTGACATTCAGGAGCCTGAGGAGCATCTAGCTCTGTAGTGGGTGCCTAGTTTAGTCTATTACTTATTGCTTTCAGTTTGTATCGGATTGTTCCGATTGTTGTTGAGACTTAGTTATATTCAGGACTTGTATTTATTTGTGTTGGATATCTATATGTGGGTTGTGATGACTTTACTTATATATTCAGTTCTTCTTTTTTATCTTATTCTATATCGTGCTCTATCTTCCCTAGGCTTGTGATTGAGATATAGAGTTGAGATGTTATATTATACCTCCGTGTGGAGATGATATGTTTATATCATATTGTTGTTAGATGTTAGATGTTATAGACGAACTATACAGCGTTCTACCACCGACACTGCGGCGTAGTCTGGACGTACCCACGTTCTCGTGCCCTTCCTCAGGGTACGGGTTGTGACACACATGCACACACCTAACTAACTGAACACACACAACTGTATATACCCTCACACACATGCAGGTGCAAGGAGGCAGTGTGTTCCCTGTATACAGGAGTGATGGAGATCGAGTGTGTACAACAAAATGGCAGAGTACATGAGTGTATACAAAACCTCCCCGCTCGCCCGCCCACCCGCCTACCCATCCCTCCTCCCTCCGGCCACCCTCCCAGCCATTCCCGGCCCTCGTCCGCCCACTCCCGGCCACCGCGCACGTCCGGAGGGGTTTTGTATGTGTGTGTGTGAGAGAGAGAGGAAGAGAGAGGGGGGGCTACCTGAGGAGAAGGGAGGAAGAGGAGGAGGCCAGAGAAGGAAGATCGCTGGAGGAGGGAGATCGCCGGAGGAGAAGGGAGGAGGAGGAAGGAGATCGCTGGAGGAGGGAGATCGCCGGAGGAGGGTGCGAGCGCCGGAGGAGGGTAGGAGCGCCGGAGGAGGAAGAGCGGGAAAATTGGAGGGGAAGAAAAATTTTGGGGAATGATCGAAAAGAAAACCCTCCTGCCCTATATAAAACATTTAGCGACGTCAGTATGTAGACATCGCTAAATGTCGCTAATTAGTAATATACGACGACGTTCTATAACAGTCGTCGCTACGCGTCGCTATATTTAAATAATTAGCGACGTGTAGCGACGACATTGCAACGCAGATTCCTATTTAATAAATTAATGTCGCTATTCGTCGCTATTAGTCGCCAACAGCGATGAATAGCGACGACACATTACCACGTCGCTAAATTCCCAAAAATTAGCGACGTCTGTTCATGGAGTCGCTCAATTAGTCACAAATCTGCCATATTTTGGTAGTGTGATGACTGGCCAGATATGATGATCGGTTGCAGCGGTCCTCTCTAACAAGTTCGTCTGGCGGTAGCGATGTCCTGACAACAGTGGTGTGGCTCAGTTGTGGTGGTTAACACCAGATCGGTGGGGTGCAGTGGTCTAAGGCGGCTAGGTGCAGCGACTCCGGCGAGATGGCCGGACACGAGAAAGCGGCAAGTTCTACGACCGAACATGGTGGTCAGAATTAGGGTTAGGGTTTTTTGGTGTTGGATGAGTTTGTAACAGTGTCCCTGTCCGAGTGATACGAGACACGAGAAATTATGGGTGTAATCTTGTGTCGGGGGACACAGGACGCAATGGGGTTGAGTGAGACGGGAGTGTCCGTGTCAGGACACATGAATGTAAATATAAAAAGAATTAATAAAATGGACATGATGGGGACACAGTCAGTAGGACAACTAAACAGGACGCATTGGGGTTGAGTACTTTATAACCTGTTTTACTCCAAATAGGACTCTGTGACACCAGTTCGGACATTTATTCATATCAGTCATTCAGGGTGACAGGCGAGTACATTCTCTAACCGTTTTATACTTGCTAGGATTTATATTCTTGCTCTAGATTACTTTACATGATGCTGTCACATTATTATCACGGATTGGTACTATATGGATCTTGTCTTACGATGTTATCCCCCTCGGGGTGCATCAGATATAGTTGTCATATGCTTTTCACGAACATCTTGTATTTCATGTACACCGCTATTTATGTATACTCTTGTGCAATCTTTTACTCTCATGATCACGTGAGCAAACATGATAAAAAATTGCTTGTACAAGGTAACGTAACTTGACTGGATCCTTGTGTATTGATTGGGGACGGTGAGTAGTAAATGGTTATGTGATCAAAATCCCATCTTGTGAAATCTTGTGAAAATAATGTATATGTCCATTGTACACTCACGTATGATGGAGTTACCCTTGCATTGTCCTAACCCGTTTGTATAACCATCCCATGCTCTAAATCACAGGTTACTTACAGTTCTTACTTATCATGTATATAGATATTTCCAGTTATCAAATCTCTCTCATTTTCATATATATTTTTTTACAGTCCATGTATCTTACTCTTTTGCATACTTTATATTTCCTAACATGATATGAACTGCGTGAGATATATTGTGCTCGTTCCTGTCCTGACTGGACTTGTTGAAAATATTACAGATGATGATAGTGACTGCCCTACCTTCTATGGGGCATATGAGGGTGACATTCAGGAGCCTGAGGAGCATCTAGCTCAGTAGAGGGTGCCTAGTTTAGTCTAGTACGTATAGCTTTCAGTTTGTATCGGATTGTTTCGATTGTTGTTGAGACTTAGTTATATTCAGGACTTGTATTTATTTGTGTTGGATATCTATATGTGGGTTGTGATGACTTTACTTATATATTCAGTTCTTCCTTTTTATCTTGTTCCATATCGTGCTCTATCTTGTCTAGACTTGTGATTGAGATATAGAGTTGAGATGTTATATTATACCTCCGTGCGGAGATGATATATTTATATCATATTGTTGTTAGATGTTAGATGTTATAGACGAACTATACAGCGTTCTACTGCCGACACTGCGGCGTAGGCTGGACGTACCCACGTTCTCGTGCCCTTCCTCAGGGTGCGGGTCGTGACACATTTTTAGTGGTGGCCTATGCAGGTCGAGTTTATGTAGTGGTATTCGAACTAGAGTATCACTACAGCCTGCAGTAGGATTAGGATATACTTTGAGATACTCAATCATATCTAGGAAAAACTCTTAACTAAATTCCTGCCATCTAAATTCTTGTTGAAAATTATTTCCTTTGAAATAAACCGTCCTCCTTTGATTATATCGCTTCTTTCTCTGTATTGATTTTCTTGTTTGATCTGTCTCCAGGATGACAGTGACTCGAGCTCAGGCAGTTGGATCTAGTACTGCCCTGGAGAGGTCCAGTCCATCGAGGCCTACTGTTCCGGAGGAGGGGGAGGTCCAGATGGCTGTCTCTGCTGCCCCTACTGCTCCTGCCATCCAGTGGGAGTAGCAGCAGCAGTATCAGGAGATCTTCCTCGTCCAGTTGGGAGGCCTTCTATCGTTATTCTAGAGACTCTTTCGCCACCACTTCAGATACCGACAGATGCGTTGCAGATGTTTGCGCTACTCCAGCAAATGATGGAGACTCAGCGAGCACAGAAGGAGGCGTCTCAGCGACAGTCTGAGACTATGAGGTAGAGCATGGAGAATGCTCATCAGCTTGCACTAGCAGCAGTCGAGAAGGTTGCTACAGCTTCGGTTCAGGAAGCTCAAGGCCAGGAGCAGCATCAGCAGCAGCCGAGGCCTGGATCAGTGTTAGATTTCAAGAAGATGGTACCCCGGGAGTTCAAGGGGACTGAGGGCATTCTTTATGCCGATGACTGGCTAGAGGACGTCGAGCGGAGTTAGGATCTAGCAGAGCTTTCGAAGAGGCTGTGGGTGTCAGCCGCAGCTAGTCAGTTCTTTGATATCGCTTTGACATGGTACCGCACGGATCCTCGTACGTCAGTTAGATGATTGACTTGGAAGAACTTTCGGAGGCTATTCAAGGAGAAGTTCTATCCGGATGTAGCTCTTAGCGCGCTGGAGAACCAGTTTACAGGACTAGTGTAGGGAAACTCGTCTGTGGACGAGTATGCGGCAGAGTTCTTTCACCTGAGTCGATTCGCTCCAGGGATGATTCAGGATGAGGAAGAGAAGGCCCACAAGTTCAGGAGGGGCCTGATTCACGTAGTGCGCTCTCACACTTCTGGGCATCGTGATACAACATTTGAGCAGATTCTGATGGATGCTCAGATTGCAGATGAGGACTACGATCTGAGGCCGAAGAGGAGCAGTGATGCCTTGGGGGCTAGTTCTAGTGCAGGGCCAGCCAAGTGCCCTCACATTCATTAGAGGCCAGTTCAGCAGCCGTTTCAGGGCCAGGAATATGTACTTTACCAGCAGGTACCTAGGCAGCATCAGCACACTATATATAACTTTTACAAGAAGCAAGGTCACAGGTGGGACGACTGCAGGAAGAGATTAGGCATGTGTTTACTTTGTGGTTTAGCAGAGCATCAGTTAAGGAAGTGTCCCAAGAACTTGGTACGATTAGCTCAAGCAGCAGCAGGAGCTAGGGCTCCGACAGGACAGCAGACGGGACCATCGTTGCAGACTCAGCAGCAGAGGTTTATCCAGCATCAGCAACAGGCCAGAGGAGGCCAGCAGGGGTGAGCTTTCGCCATGGCAGTCGAGGATGCACAGGCAGAAGGAGAGCTGATTGCAGGTTCCAATCCTTTCGATTCCATTTTCGTATTTGCCTCCTTATAACTGTCTTGAAATTCGATTCCACATGTTCCTTGTTGGTTGATAAATTTTGTTCTGGTGTTTCTTTGTGATTTGATTTTTTTCTTCTGAGATAAGTCGTATGGGCTAGGTCGCCTCAGTTATGGGATCTAGAGTATTCTATAGTCATGTTAGCTGGTATAGTGAGGACGTATAGTCGAATTTTGGACGTATTTCTCGGGTATAGGAATTTAAGGTTTTCGCGGCCAAGCATGCGGTAATGCAAAATTTTTAAATACCATGATTCAAGAGGTATGTACCTAAGTCAAGGACTCTGTGAATATCGTAGCCTTGCTCACTAGCATGACGAAGGTTCTGAGTATCATGATTTTAGACATAAGCATATGATTATCGAACTGTGTGTTTGAAACTGTGATTGTTGGGGTGTTTGACCTAGAAGGAGTACGACCATCTTAATTTCGAGGACGAAATTTTTCTAAGGATGGTAGACTTGTAGCACCCAGTTTCTAAAATAAGGGTAATTTTGAACTTTTGTACTTTTTTTAATTATTTAATAATGTTATTTAAATCATGATATGATTTATGGTGATTTTTAATCAATTTAAAACTATTTAAACCATGACTTGTGATTTTGATGTTTTGCTAGTGCAACCCTAGAGACTGCATGACCTAGAGACTAACCATGACCATGGGGACCTAACCATGTGATTAGGATGACTAATTGTGACTTTTTAGCCTAGGGGTATTTTGGTCATTTTAGACTTTTTAATGAAAATAAATTTTGATTGATTATTATAGTGCTAAGTATTTTATTAGAGACTAACCTAGTTTTGACTAAACCTAGATGCTAATAATGTTCATGGAGGTTTAGTTAGAAGGTTAGAGACTTAATGGCTAAGTTAAATTAATATCTAGATATTATGTTAGTAGGATATTTTGACTAAATGTTAAGAAAAGCTACTTTTGATGTGAGCCTTTGATTGAGCCTAGAATCATGTGGAGAAGCCTTAGCCACCCATCTAACCTTACAAAAACCTAATCCTAGCCTTTATCAACAGCCATCAGGAGGCCATACCCCTATTTAATCACTCCTTCAAAAGTTCTTGCCTCTTTTTAAATACCTACATAAATCCCTATTAGTGTTCTTCCCCAAACCTTCACCAATTCCTCATTTCTCCACCAAATTGGACCAAACCAATTGCATTGGACTCCTCAACAGTAGAGGACATCATTGGTGACTAGCTAGCAAGGATTCTAGGGCTTGGGATTATTGCAAGTGGGAGAAGAGCTCTCATTTTAAAGCCTATTCATTGAGGTTTCACCCTCAATAGGTAAAACCTATCAAACACCTTTAAATTCCGAATTTCTTTCCACAGATGCATATATTTAGGGTTCCCCTAGGTGTAATCCAAGTTTGGTAAGAAATCGTGTCCATTTAGTATCCGTATCGGACACGTATCAGTCCCTATAAACCTATGTTTGATGAAATGCCACAAAGAAACTTTTATTAATAATTTCTAAAACAGATTTCACAGATGTATAGCCCTATATGTGTGTTATTGATTTCCCATGCACTAAGCACAAGTTCGTATCATTTTCGTGTCGAAAATAGACGTGGACACGCTGCACGATACAATGTGCACATGCCCTGCTGCTCGACACTGAGTTCTACCTACACAGGACACGTGGACACAAGATTTTTGAGGTAGGTGTTGGGGCAATGTCTGACATTAACCTCCTAAAGTTTTAGGGCACCCCGTGTCGTGTCGGACACGAAAACCCGCCCGCACTAGTCTTACACTGTTGTACCCGTGCGAACAGGGCTCACTGACACGTACTGTGAGCCCTTGACCCGAAATCCCCAATTATTTTTATTTATTTTTATTTATTAAATATTGCTGATTATTAATTATTGCATATTTTTAATTAAATAATCAGTTATATATGTAATACATATATATTAGCACTTATTTGTAAATAATAAAAAAAGGAAAGAAAAGGGGGCTTTCTTGCCAATAAATAACTATTGGGGGCCTAATTGAAATTGTGTATTTTAAATACACTCCGAATGATCAAGAATTCAAATCATGTGCTCAAAGTTTTTCTGAACGGCCAAGCCAAGAGAAGGTTGGATATGATCGAACTTTCCTTCTCCTTATCCCTATAGGATTCAATTAGCCTATATATATGCGGATTGCTCGATGCCCTAGCCTCTTCCTAAAACCATAATTCTCTGCAACCAACTGCCCCTACTCTGCATCGAGGAACACTTGGAGAACCGGAAGCAGTCGAGCCACCAACAGGTATTCTCCTCCCCATGGTTTCGATTCAACAGGACTAATTAATTCATTGGTACACCGAGGGAGGCAGGGTGTTTGTAGTAATGGGTGAGAGGGATTAGTAGCAATGGAGGGAGAAAAGACCTGACATTGGGTACCACCTGTGACTTGCCCTCTAGACAAACCTGGAACTAGTTTATGCACAAGCTTCTCGAGGTATAAGGACCTGAGAACATGCAAGCATATCCTATTGTACAATAAGCATTAATACCTACATTAACCCATGTATCCTTCTTACACCAATGTATCGATTGACAAAATTCCTATCCTAACATCAGGGGTTAACTCCATAACACTGATCTTGTGACTGCTCATCAATGGTATATCAGTCTCACATCTTGGTGTAAGACCCTGATGCCGTACCCCTGGGGTTGCCTACAGTCCCTACATTTGTATCTGCAAGACACGAGTTTAATGCCCTGCCTACACCCCATTCCAATTGTCCTGTATGAGTGTGTGTCCCTCGTTATACGTATAATTCATGGCAAGTGCTACATAGGGGTTCTACAGGTTTGACACATTTGCATGCACTACTTATCCACTGTTTTGAATGACCTACACCAGGACATGCCCTATACCCCAAATTAGCCACTGCAAGTTACAAACACTGCATTCACTTCATAGGCACTGCACACTTGTTCATTGTAAGGAAGGTATCCCCTGTATTTAGCATCAGCCAAACCTGAGACCATTGATGACCTGCAATTAATCATAGTACAGAACTGATTACCTTGGGTTAGAGCATTGCCTGCCCTGTAGGAGACACCTGTAGCAGACTTGCCTATGTTCTGTCCCATTGACTAGTTGTTTTAGCCATGTTAACCCCTTCACCTGTCTATATGCATTCCTTTATGCCTCTTATTTTAGTTCAGCTTGAGTCACACACATGCACGTATATGCTGTAAATGGTGTCTAATGTAGATAGGCATACATGTATAGTAACTATATAAATATATAAGAATAGGTATAGCTGGGAATGTGTGTTCTGTCAGTAATGAGGATGAGGGTTCAGTTCAATTTTATGACTGAATAGCTTTGCATATATACATGTATGTATATAAGCTGGTATGCATTGGGAGTTCAACAACTTTTAACCACTGCTCAGATTTCCTTTCCATTGAAATAACAGCCCATGCTTAGTGTTCAGTCGCCCCACAGGAGAACTTGTGTTCTGCCCTACCACACTAGTGTTCAAGTGGTTAGAGATCAGTCTATTTTAAAATAGGAGGTTTTAGGATACCTGGATGCTATAATAGGGGTTGACAGGTAATAAGGTATGTATGAGTGATTCCTGGATATATTAGAAGAGCAAGTAATTTCACTAGCAGTAGCATCACTTGCCACATATTGAAATCTCTCACGAAGCCTGTAATTTGCCAGGTCCTGCACAGTGTAGTTGCATACACTGCCTGCATTCAAAAGACCTCTACAATTCATAGGAGTACACCGCACTTCACTCATGCCCTGCATCCCTGGGTACACCTTAAGTTCAATCTGAACCTTGGTTCAGACCAATATGGTTGGACTACTCCTCTTCATTTAAATCAGTTATCTTAGTGTACTCATATCAGTAAAAGAGAGTTTGGGCATGGGAGCAAATGTAGGTTGTAGTCTTGAATAGCCTCATCACAGAGAGGTATAGGAGCATAAGAAAAGAGGAAAGGAGATCAGTTTTGTGTCAACACACTAGTTACAACCAATACATTAATCAGTTTCCAATGAAAAACCTATATTTAGTCTACACTAGTACCCATTGACACTGGTAATAGAAGGCACTCCATAACAGTTGAAAACCTGGGACCATTTTTCACACTTGAGTGTTACCTGCAGTAGACTCATACCCCATGTCATGTTCCTTTGGCCAAATTGTTTCAGTCCAGTCAGGTTATATCTTTACACTAATGTGTTGGGTACATCTTGATATACAATATAGATGTGGGTATACGGAGGACAGAAAACTCATCCCTGTGAGCCACAAGGAGAACAGGGAACCACCTCATTGTACACAAGTATTCTGCAATATTTTCATTGCAGCCAGGGTAAATATTAAGGAAATTGTGTAGGTAGTTAAGAAGGGTTGGTGTGGGAATGAGTGAAATTATCTATTGTTGTATCAATAGAATATAGGCTTAGGATGTCAATCATATAAGGGAACTCAACTGTAGCTATAAATCATAGGCATTTGTCCTGTGTAAGGGTTAATGAAAAGTGGTAAATAAGGGTAACAGACATGCATTGGTAAAGAAAACAGTATAGATAGGTCTTGTCTAAAGAGGATTACCAACCTACATAACTTAGAAGCCAACTAAGATGGGAATGGCCTAGTAACCTAACCAATCAATAAGATAGGCTTATTTATACTCTTAAATTGTGTGTTGATTATATAAATTCATAATATAGGTCTATTGGACTCTGATTTGGCATTTGACTCGCACACCCAGCTCAGGACGACAGGCAAGTATACCTTGCCAGCTTGTACAGTATAATTTATATGCATGTCCATTATCTCGCTGCTGTTCTTTTCCTTACATTCGTGATTGCTTTATTCCATGTCTTGTACACACATCATGTTATACTTTTTTATATGTTTCTAGTTGTCTGCAGATTCTTGTTCCGTTCTGTTATGAGATTTCTATCTGTTACACTGTGTTAGTTTCATATATATCCCTTGATAGAGTCGTCTAGTCCTACACCACGATTCCCTCGACTTGATTATAACTTGACTTGACATGACTTGAGTAGGACTTGACTTTGATATTCTATAGATTGTGAGTACTTACCTTGACTACGGTCTATAGGATTTTTATACTAGGATTGGCTACCGTCTTGGTTGTGAGTACTTGCCTTGACTGCGATTGAGACACTATAGATTGTGAGTACTTGCCTTGACTGCAGTCTATAGCTTTGACCTATTAGCCATTTCTAGTATGGCATGCCAGTGTCTTAGGATCCTTGTGTTTAGATCTTGTGTCTTAGTTTACTTTGCCTCGTTGGATATCCTTGATTGTTCCTTACTTCTTTGTATATTTGTACTGTTATATGTTGGCTTGTATATTATGTATCTTACTAGTCCTCTAAGGACCTGATGATCTCTTTAGGTTTAGCGACTGCGTGGAGTTTAGTTAGCGGCTCATGATGATTACACCTGCAGGGATACAGGTATTTGCTTGTGATATTTCTTTATTATCCTCTCGTGCTTTATATTTCGTACCATGATATATTCTGCTTATTTTATAGACTCATCATTCTTGAAGTCTAATCGGACAATATGATAATGGGCTGCAGACCATGACCCATAATTGTTCATTCGTGTTTCATATTCTTGTTGTGGATTGAGATATAGTTTAGATTAGACATTCGTGTTTCATATTCGTGCTTTATATTTCGTTGGATATCCATAATTGTTCATTCGTGTTTCATATTCTTGTCGTGTCCTGTCACCACGAGGACACAATTCAGGGTTATGCGTGTGTAGCCATATGCCTGGGCTACACGTGGCTGTGAGCACGAGAAGTCTTATGGCTTGTGTCGTGTCCACGAGACACTGGCATGCCCGTACGACACTGTACTGTGTGTGCGTGTCTGTGTGTTCGCGTGGGGTTGGACACTTCATGTCCCATTGTATGGATACGAAATGACTCGTGTGACACAAGATCATGTGCACGATACTTTATCAACCTCCAATTTGATGTTTATTTGGTTTTCGAATTCTAATTTAGGGTTTATATGAATATGCTCTGATACATGTTTCAGTTCATATTTTTCTGAGTTTAGAATGTTGATTAAATGTAAATAAATGATAATTTCTTAAGGTTTAATATATACTCATGTCTGAGATATGAGTTTACATAGCTAGGTTCATATATATGCATGATTGGGTTGTTTTGGTTTGAATGTTGGGATGAACCGAAATCAAATTTACACAACAATTAAACTGAAAACCTGAGAACTTGTTCTTATCAAACCTGAGCATGACACCCCAGCTATGTTTGTATACACATTATCCCCTATGTTCTGTCCACAGTACACACACTGGTTCAGCCCTTTTTCCTTGACACACCATGTCACCCTTATATGTATGTACCCCTACACACATTGCTACACTACACTATACCATGCCTCAATGCATACCCACACATACAAACTGCCATGTATACACACTTGACACCCTTGCTATGTACACTTGACACTTATCACACCTACACACTATATTCATACATTTTCCCATGACACCATTACATATATATATATATATATATATATATATATATATATATATATATATATATATATATATATATATATATATATATATATATAGGTAGATAATGTGAATACATGATATGTGATGATAACATGAATATGCATATATGTATATCTACAGTGGTACTTGTATTATAGGCAATAGCCTATAGGTGTTATATATATATATATATATATATATATATATATATATATATATATATATATATATATATATATATATATATATATATATATATATATATAGTATCTATGTATATACTTGTGTGTGTTACTTTTGGCTTGTGTTTGTGGCTATCCTAGATTGCTAGACTAGGCTTGGTTAGGCCTAAGAGTTGACTTAACCTATATTAGACTTGATTGGATTAGGATTGACCTAGTTTGACTAGTGTAGTTGACCAAAGTTGACCAAGAGTTGACTTTGACCTAGTTTGACTAGAATTTGACCAAACCCTAAGTAGTTGCCCAAGTTACCTTACAATTGACCTAGTTTGACCTAGACAGTTGACCAAAGTTGACCAAGAGTTGACTTTGACCCAGTTTGACTTAGAATCATGTAGTTTGCATTGCAGATTTCCATTATTACAATTTGAGTACTTTATAACATGTTTTACTCTAAATAGGACTCTGTGACACCAGTTCAGACATCTATTCATATCAGCCATTCAAGGTGACAGGCGAGTACATTCTCTGACCGTTTCATACTTGCTAGGATTTATATTCTTGCTCTAGATTACTTTACATGATACTGTCACGTTATTATCACGGATTGGTACTATATGAATCTTGTCTTGCGATGTTATCCCCCTCGGGGTGCATCAGATACAGTTGTCATGTGCTTTTCATGAACATCTTGTATTTCATGTACACCGCTATTCATGTATACTCTTGTGTAATCTTGTACTCTCATGATCACGTGAGCAAATGTGATAAAAACCCCTTGTACAAGGTAATGTAACTTGACTGGATCCTTGTGTATTGATTGGGGAGGGTGAGTAGGAAATGGTTATGTGATCAAAATCTCATCTTGTGAAAATCATGTATATGTCCATTGTACACTCACGTATGATGGAGTTACCCTTGCATTGTCCTAACCCGTTTATATAACCATCTCATGCTCTAAATTACAGGTTACTTACAGTTCTTACTTATCATGTATGTAGATATTTCCAGTTATCAAATATCTCTCGTTTTTATATATATTTCCTTACAGTCCATGTATCTTACTCTTTTGCATGCTTTATGTTTCCTAACCTGATATAAACTGCGTGAGATGTATTGTGCTCGTTCCTGTCCTGACTGGACCTGTTGAAAATATTACAGATGATGATGGTGACTGTCCTACCTTCTATGGGGCATATGAGGGTGACATTCAGGAGCCTGAGGAGCATCTAGCTCAGTAGAGGGTGCCTAGTTTAGTCTAGTACTTATAGCTTTCAGTTTGTATCGGATTGTTTCGATTGTTGTTGAGACTTAGTTATATTCAGGACTTGTATTTATTTGTGTTGGATATCTATATGTGGGTTGTGATGACTTTACTTATATATTCAGTTTTTCTTTTTTATCTTATTCTATATCGTGCTCTATCTTTCCTAGACTTGTGAATGAGATATAGAGTTGAGATGTTATATTATACATCCGTGCGGAGATGATATGTTTATATCATATTATTGTTAGATGTTATAGACGAACTATACAGCATTCTACCACCGACACTGCGGCGTAGGCTGGACGTACCCACGTTCTCGTGCCCTTCCTCAGGGTGCGGGTCGTGACACACATGCACACACCTGGCTAACTGAACACACACAACTGTATATACCCTCACACACATACAGGTGCAAGGAGGCAGTGTGCTCCCTGTATACAGGAGTGATGGAGATCGAGTGTGTACAACAAAATGGCAGAGTATATGAGTGCATACAAAACCCCCCCGCTCGCCCGCCTACCCGCCCACCCATTAACGCCCCCCTCCGGCCACCCTCCCAGCCATTCCCGGCCCTCGTCCGCCCACTCCCGGCCACCGCGCGCGTCCTGAGGGGTTTTGTGTGTGTGTGAGAGAGAGAGAGAGAAAGAGAGAGGGGGGCTACCTGAGGAGAAGGGAAGAAGAGGAGGAGGCTAGAGAAGGGAGATCGCTGGAGGAGGGAGATCGCCGGAGGAGAAGGGAGAAGATCGCCGGAGGAGGGAGATCGCCGGAGGAGGGAGATCGCCGGAGGAGGGTGCGAGCGCCGGAGGAGGGAGAGCGGGAAAATTGGAGGGGAAGAAAAATTTTGGGGAATAATCGAAAAGAAAACCCTTCTGCCCTATATGAAACATTTAGCGACGTCAGTATGTGGACATCGCTAAATGTCGCTAATTAGTAATATACGACGACATTCTATAACAGTCGTCGCTACGCGTCGCTACGCGTCGCTATATTTAAATAATTAGCGACGTGTAGCGACGACATTGCAACGCGGATTCCCATTTAATAAATTAATATCGCTATTCGTCGCTATTAGTCGCCAACAGTGATGAATAGCGACGACACATTACCACGTCGCTAAATTCCCAAAAATTAGCGACGTCCGTTCATGGAGTCGCTCAATTCGTCGCAAATATGCCATATTTTGGTAGTGTGATGACTGGCCAGATATGATGATCGGTTGCAGCAGTCCTCTCTAACAAGTCCGTCTAGCGGTAGCGAGGTCTTGACAACAATGGTGTGGCTCAGTTGTGGTGGTCAACACCAGATCGATGGGGTGCAGTGGTCCAAGGCGGCTAGGTGCAGCGACTCCGGCGAGATGGCCAGACACGAGAAAGCGACAAGTTCTACGACCGAACATGGTGGTCAGAATTAGGGTTAGGGTTTTCTGGTGTTGGATGAGTTTGTAACAGTGTCCCTGTCCGGATGATACGAGACACGAGAAATTATGGGTGTAATCTTGTGTCGGAGGACACAGGACGCAATGGGGTTGAGTGAGACGGGAGTGTCCGTGTCAGGACACATGAATGTAAATGTAAAAAGAATTAATAAAATGGACATGGTGGGGACACAGTCAGTAGGACAACTAATGATTTAGGAATAAATAATCAGCAATTAATGAATTATTTATAGCATCATTAGGAAAGTTCTAGAATTTTTATAGACACATGGGCTGAGAGAATATTTCTGAAATATTCCACACTAATCATGATTAGTCTAATGATTCCAGAATGTTCCCACTAAGTCATGTGACTGGGCATTCCACAATGGATTCCTAGATAACCAATCCAATTAGAGGAAATTACAAATATGCCATTACCATATTAAAAAAATATAATTAATTAAAATTGAAATAATATTTAGTTAATAATAATCAATTAATCCAGAAATAATATTTTAGTTAATCAAAAGTAATTAGTCTTAACCAATACAATTATAATTAGCTATCAAATAAATTCTATTAAGATAAACTCAATTAGAATAAACAATTATAGTTTAATCATTTAATAATTTAGAATAAAATATTCCAAAAATTACTAAATAATAATAAAATATTAGAAGAAATTCTAAATCTCATTTATTTGGGAATAGAGGGGTTACACACAGGTCGTGACACTTAGCCATATCATCGAGAAGGGAATGAACTACTTGTTGAACAAGAAAGTGATTCTAGAGCTCAAGTCTACAAAATTGGAGAAGTGCATGTACTGTTTGGCAAGAAAGCAAAATATAGTATCTTTCCAAAGTCATCAATCTTCAAGGAAGTCAGCGTTGTTCGAGTTAGTTCACTCGGAGTCTATGGTCCAGTGAATGTAAAATCTACTGGTGGTGCTTCTTATTTTATAACTTTTATTGATGACCGTTCCAAGAAAGTTTGGATCTATATTGTAATGACCAATGATCAGGTGTTGTCTACTTTCAAAGAATTTTAGACTTCTGTTGAAAGTAAAACAAACAAGAAGCTGAAGTATATTTGGTCTGATAATGACAACGAATACATTGGCCTCTTTGATGCTTATTGTAAAAAGTAAGAGATTCATCACCAGAAGACTCCACCAAAGATACCTCAACTCAATGGTGTACCAGAGCGTATGAATATGACACTGATGGAGATGGTATGATGTTTGCTGTCAGAAGCAAATTTATCAGACAAGTATTGGGGTGATGCTCTCAACACGGCAGAATATACAATTTTTTGCAAGTAAGGATTGGTGTGAATAAAAAGCACAAGGCAATTTATAGATTTTAAATCATGCTGAAATTGACCAAATTCAGGCAAAATTCGGTCAGCCCTAATATTCAAATTTTTGAATATTTGAAACCGTTTCTTGAAGAAAGAATGAGTCAAACAGCAAACTGAGTCATATGGGACCGAATTCGGTCCGAGTTCGGGTGGGACCGAATCCAGTCCGAATTTGCAGATTTTCCATACAGAAAGTTTCTTGTCGTAGCCGCCAGAGTTCGGACCGAGTTCATAAAAACTAAAACAGAATGTTGACCGAACTGGGTTTGGTCTAGCCCACCATGGTTTTGCGTTTAAATATGATAGGATATGGGTTTAAAGTTTTCATATTACTAGTATATAGTTGATGTAAATTTTATCTGAATCAATAAAGAATAAAATACATAAGCAAAAGAGAAACACATGAAGCACATTGACGAAGACAATCTTGTGATAAAGTTGCAACAAAAACTAGAATAATTTATTGACGTCTTTTGAACGATGTGTATCGAGTCATAGTTAGTCAATATCAAAATCGACATGATTCATGGGCCAACAATCTCCTCCATTTTGATATTTGACAAACAATAGATGATACGTTGATGTGTGCTGATACATGCTTACATGCTCCCCGTATTTGTTTCCTATATTCTAACCCTGCTACTAAAACACACACACCACACACACACACACAACACACACACACACTATATATATATATATATATATATATATATATATATATATATATATATATATATATATATATATATATATATATATATATAATCCTTATCGTATTAATAACTAGAATAACCTAGGTAGATTAAGTATTAAGCTATAGCTATTGCATGGCCATGTACTGTGTACATATTTTATCTTTTATTTAATATCTTATTTCTTGCTATATTAGGATACTATATGCCTTGTAACCATCTGCAAAGTAATATTTTACTGTTATTTACATGATTCTTTATTCCTGTGATTTATTTGCTAGTTTGCATTACCCTTTGTGTCTTCCTTGGGATACTTGATATTAGGGGTTGACTCTTTGATTTTGTGTGGCCATATCTCTTAGTAGAGGTCAAGGACCTAGCATCGATTCCGTTTGATAGTGCATACCAAGAGGGTGACAATCAAGATGCTTGAGTGGGTTCCTTCTCTACCACTTATGTTTTTTATGTGATTTTTAGGGGTCATTTAGCCGTGCACACGTGTTTAGCCATGTATCGGGGATCATGTTCCCTACTATTTGAGATAATTAACACGATTGTATTTTAGACTACAACTAATTATATGATCGACATTTGTGTTATTATCTTATTTTGTTATACTAGCTTCATGAATAGTATGATTGAGTTTCAGGAACGCCTTTTTTGCTCTATCTTATGTCATATTTTACTGTTTCTTGCTGGATGATTGAGATATATGCTAGTTTGCAAAACCTAGGGTTAATATTGGATTGTGGTATATAACCCTTGTCTAGGTACAACCGTGAATGTACTACAATGTTGGTATATCACGTAGTGTGTAGCTAGCATGGTCATACCCCGTTCTCCGTATTTCAGTACCAGTGCATGACAATTAGGTACCCCAGATCTTAATAACTATGAAAAGTCACACAAATCCCAAACAATATGAATTAACAGTCCCTTAGTTAACTTAATTCATTTAATGAGGAAATATTTAACATAACATTATTGTTATTCTTATCATTTTGCCTTGTATTCCTTATCCCTTCTTATTCCTAACAGCGGCTTCCTTTTTAGCTCATGATTGATAATTAATTCATGGATTATTGTTGAGGAATAGTAGAAATATGTTCATGGGCCCTCCTCGCTCGAGCTAATGTAATGTATTCATGGGTATTCAAATTTTTGTGTGTTAATGGCTTCCTCTTGTAGATAATATATTGGTAAGCTCATGCTAGCAAGGGTTCATACGTAGACACTAATTTCTCTTTGGGTTCATGGGTTACTCTTAAACCCAGATAGACATGAAAGCATACGTCATTTTGAGCCATTATTTTGAGAAAGATCATTGGTAGTTTATGGGATTTTTTTGAACTAGTGGTGGAGTAAGGAAAATAAGAAACAGGAAGGGCAAAATAGTACTTTTACATAATTAACCTAATAGTTGAGTTAGTTTTGGCTGATAAGACGAAGAGAATCTAAACTTACACTGTTTGAATTTGAAAGACTTTTCCATAATCTATATCTATACTACTATATAACAACAAATGTTGAGACTTCACTATTACTTATGCTTACAAATTAAAATTATTCACCAAAATTTAAATAGATAGTTAGGTAATACTATGGAAAAAATTAAGGGGGTTATTGTTTACTTTCCCAAGTGGTAAAAAAAATTAAGGGGCTGTTTTTTGCCCTTATTAAGTAGTAAAGAATTAATGGACTATTATTTGCTCTTTCTAAGTAGTATGCAATGCTACAACAAACATATGTATATTAGTTATTAAAAAGGATATTTAGATTTAGGGTCTCACATACACATGAATATTAGGGTTTGGGTCTCGAAAGTGACCGATATTAGAATTTGGGTCTCAAAATAACTGTTCACATAGGCTAATGAATAGTGATTTCGAACAAATTCTAACATCGGTCAATTTGAGACTCAAACCCTATATTCATATATATGTGAGCCCTTAAAACTAAATAACCCTAATTTAGGGTTAATTTGCCTTTAGATCTTGGATTTTATACCAGCTTAGAGTTTAAGCCTAATATGTCTAATTTGAAAGTTTGGACCCTAAATTTTACTTTTAATTTTTTTTTTCTATTATACCCTCCTTTCAACTTGTGTTGGTTGTTGCACATGCACTCATGTGAGTACTCATGTTAAGAGTAAAATGGAAAGAAAAAAATAATCCAGGGCCTAAACTTTTCAATTGGATATGTCAGGACTTAAATTGTAAGATGGTTAAAATCTAGGGTCTAAATGCTAATTAGACCTAAAATTTAAGATACCTAACTCTAAATATATAAATTTAAAGGACTCATGTCAAAACCCCCAAAATATAATAAACCAAAAACCAAAATCCTAGAGGAACACATGAGTTCCTATTTTTTTTTTCAAAGACATCAATGACAAATTGTTGGATTACATGCATATCATTCCTTTTTTTTAAAGACCTAAACAGAAGAAGTAAGGGTAAATAGAATTTTATAGACATGTCGTAACTATATTACAACTTAATGTGAGTTCCTATTTGGATTTTTGTAGTCGAACTGAACCATAAAAAGGAGAGAAGATCTGCTGTTCCCAAATCCTGTGTATCAACATGTCACATCTTCTATAAAATATGGTCCGACTGATTATTTTAGAAAATAATATTAGTAGGATCCACATTTTTATAGAAGAGAAAATAGATTTGGGGGGAATGCGGATCTGCTTCCCCGAAAAAGTCTCTTATTAAACATGTGAATAAGTCCTCACAGACCTACCGGAGAACCGCACGCGTGAACTGTGGACTCATGGCGACCTCCCATTAGTTTTAGCCGGGGACCCACCAAAATCGAGCTATCGTCAGGATCCAGTCCAACCAATGGGGGCCATCACGTCAGAGTCCCTCCGAACCAATAGAGAGTCGCCACGTGTTCTTGGTTCACGCCCATAATTTTTCGTCTACACAGAGTTGTAAATATGCAAACCACTCTCCCCCCAACTTGATAAAACTTTGATACAGAAGGAGGTATCCAATTTTTTAATGGGGCCGGCTATACACACCCCAACCATTTCTAAGGACACCCATGTTCTAAGTTACCCCAATTAAAATAATTTAACTGATGAATATTGCTAAGGGCACCCCACACTTGACTAAAATACCCTTCCTATTAAAACATACAATCTATCATTTTCCACATCCCATACTCCACACCTCACTCCACCCCCACACCGATTCCCCTCTTCTCCAACCCTAACCGGCCCCCCTACTCCCTCTCTCCAAATCCTTCACAACCCACAAATCGAACACCCTAATTAGTTCAAACTTTCACTATTTTTGTTTTTAATCACTGTTGTGATTCGAACTCCATAAACTGTTGAACAAAAAAAATTTTAAAAAAATTTGGATGTATTCACGGATAGGTTCGACCCTGGTTTGTCGACCTAACAGAGGAATGTTCGACCAACGACAGTCGAACTATAGTTGTACGTTCGACCAGATTGTGTCGAACAGAAGATGGCATGTTCGAATAGAATATGTTCGACCAGTGTTTGTCGAACAGAAGAAGACATGTTCGACCAGTATTTGTCGAACAGAAGAAGACATGTTCGACAATACTTGTCGAACAGACCATTGTCTGTTCGACCAGTATTTGTCGTGCTCATCGCAGATTTTTTTTGTGTGGTGGTATTCTTAGAAAGCCTTGGGGTATATTGGTCTTTTAACATGAATCTATTTTTTTATTTAAGTTATATTGGGATGTCCTTAGAAATGGTTGGGATGTGTATAGCCGACCCCTTTTTTAATACCTCCTTTATATGACAAGTGGGCTTATCTACTAACTTTATGTCACATGTTTTACGAAATGAGAGGAGGAGGGCCACTTGTTACAGAAAGAGAGGTATCAAATTTTTGATATCTCTTTGTGTATCAAAGTTTTTCACACGCACACCACCTGCACTCCGTCCCTTTCTCTTCGCCTGGGCCCCACCGTCCCATGTAACGGGCAGCCTTTAACAAAAGTACACCGTGCTGAGTCTGCTTGCACTTTGTCTTTATATTACTGCTTCGCCACCTCCCCTTCCTCCTCCTCGTTCTCATCTCCTTTTCCATCGTTATCGCTTTTTATTCATTTCCCCCCAAACGAAATGTCAAACCCCAATATCTTCCTTATCGATTCTCGATCGTCTCCCGCTGATCCAAATTCCCATCGCCACTCTCAGGTCAGTTCGAAAGCTTCAAGCCTGCGAAAATTTTGATTTTTTTGGGTTCGCGATTACTTACTTGCTTGCTTTGGGGTTTACGTGGAATGATGCTCTGCTTTTGGGGGAAAAGGAGGAACCTTTGGCTGAAATTGAGAAGTTTGAGCTGCAGTCATCACTGGAAATTGGGATAGATGTTTAATTTTGGATTATTACGGTATTTTTTTTTTTTTTTTTGGTTTTGTGAGGGGAAGAAGTCAGCAGACTCCAAGTTCCATAAAGGAGGAATCTTTGGCTGAATTTGAACTGATTGAGCCGCAGTCGTCACTGTGATTCTGTGAACTTGGGGTAGATATTTCATTTGGATTATTGCTACTATTTTTATTTTATTTTTATTTTTTATTTTATTTTTTTGTGAGGAGAAGATCAGCAGACTGTAGGTTCTATAAAGGAGGAATTTGACTGAACTTGAACCGATTGAGAGTTTGAGCTGGAGTCATCACTGTGAATTGGGATAGTTATTTATTTTTTGATTATTGCTACTATTTTGAGCTTTTTTGTGAGGGGAAAAAGTCAGCAGACTCTAGGCTCTAGAAGGAGGTATCTTTGGCTGAACTTGAACTGATGAGAGTTTTGAGCTGGAGTCATCACTGTGATATTGGGATAGTTATTTTCTTTGGATTATTGCTACTATTTTGAGCTTTTTTGTGAGGGGAAGAAGTCAGCAGACTCTAGGTTATAGAAAGGAGGAATCTTTGGCTGAATTTGAACCGATTGAGAGTTCGAGCTGGAGTTTTCGGGATTTTTTTGTGTGTCGATGATTATTGCTGTTTTTTTTTTCCCAGAGAAGGAGAAGTCGGCAGCTTGTACTTTTAGAAAGGAGGAACCTTTGCCCCTTTGAAGGAGTTTGTTGTTTGGGGGGGGGGGGGGGGGGGGGGGGGGGGGGGGTGGGGTGGGTTGTTTGTTTGTGGATGATCACTACTATTTTTTTTTTGTTGAAAAAGGAGACGTCTGTAGCTTCTAGTTCTCACATAGGATGTTTTTTTCTTCGAATCACTATGTTGATCTACATGATTACTATGGAAAGGAGATGTGGGTGAAAAGAGGAGGTTGGTTTGGATGGCGACACGTATACAATACCGTTTTTGGAGTGTTTGTACACGCAATACAATACAACCACCATTTTGAGTGTCGGTGCTCCCTAGGTTGAACTGATTGAGAGAATATGATCTTGACATGCCTGATTGTTAATTTGAGCTGGGGTCGGCATTCTCAACCTGAGTTTTGGGTTTTCTGGGGAAGAGGAGAAGGGGGTATTTCCTAGTTTATGAAGGCAGGTAGGTTTAGAGGATTTATCCTAAGTTTGATTGAATTTGAAGCAATTGAAAGAATATGAACTTTCATGCTTGTAGAATATTAGATTGCGAGCTTGATTAATAAGTTGAGCTGGAATCTTGGATAAAAGACTAACATTATATATTCTACAAATGCACTGAAGCAATAGATAATAATCTTATCAGCCAGATTTGCAAAGTATGGGAGGAACATGAAGTAAAAATTAGAGGTAAGAATTATTGAACTTAAAATAACACAAATAGTGCATATTTACGCTGATGTCTTCACTTGGTGCCTGAAACTTCAATGACATTGTTCCGACTTGTTGTCTTAGGTGTCTGCTGTCATAGTCGTTGGGGATGTTGCCTTGAATGATGTGAGAAGAAGAGAGAGAGAGGACTAAGGAGAAGGAGGTGGTTGTTGGAGTGGGAGGGATTCCCAACCTATGTGGAGAAGATCCCGGAGTGCGACGAGTACCGTCTGTGTGTCAGAAGCTCGGGGGTGACGAGGCCATTCGGAGACGAAGAAGAAGCTCGGGAGCTATCAGAGTACTTTCTGGAACAGGGGAGGCAGAGTTCGGGCCGAACTCTGCCCCCTTGGTTCCAGAACTGTTCTGTCACGAAAACACAGAGTTCTGGCCGAACTCTGTATCGACGGGCTGAGGCTGATTTTAGGATATTTTTATACCGTTTGATCGTATCCTACGGTCCAGATTTTGCTACGGATTAGGAGGTTTATACATGATTTTTCCTAACCCTAATCATAACACAATATTGAGGAAAATAGAGAGAAAGAGGTAAGTGCCATTGCAACTTTGGGAGAAGGAGGTTGAAGGCCGTTTTCGAAGGAGGATCGTGTTCGGGTAATCTCTACTCGTCGCCTTTGTTCTTTGTAGCCTTGTAATCAATTATTCTTGCTTCCAAGTGTTGTGGGGATCCGTATTGGATTGGAAGATGTTTGTAGAGGGTGTACTCCTTTATTTCATTAGTGAAGGCTTCTCAAGGGTTGGACTCCGATCGTCCCGTGGTTTTTTTTTTGCAAGGGTTTTTTACGTCAAAAATTCTCCGTCTGCGTGGATTGTGTCTGGTGTTTGGTTCGTGCGTTGTATTGCTCGGTTCTCTCGCAAGTACTCTCTAGTTTGGAAAAAGATTTTTGCGTTTCTTTTCCAACAAAGTGGTATCATAGCCAGGTTCTGGAATTCAGAAGGGTGTCAGGAGTTGACAGAAAAACCAGAGGAGAGATGGACACGAAGTCGGTGCGCATGGTGAACCTGAACGGCACAAACTATCATTATTGGCAGAGCAAGATGAAAGATTTGCTGTTTGTCAAGAAGCTGCATCTGCCCGTATTTGCTAGCGAGTGACTAGTTGATAAATCCGAGGAGGACTGGAATTTCGAGCACATACAGGTGTGCGGATATCAGGCAGTTCGTTGACGAGAACGTGTACAACCATGTTGCCAATATTGAGCACGCGAAGACGTTATAGGATAAGCTGGAATCATTGTATGCGAAAAAGATCGGGATAATCAAGTTGTTCCTGATCCGAACGATGATGGGTTTGCGGTACAAAGATGGGACGTCTATTATGGATCACTTGAGTGATTTTCAGGGTATGGTTGACCAGCTATCTACAATGGGAGTCAAGTTCGACGATGAGGTTCAGAGACTATGGCTGCTGTGTACATTGCCAGACTTGTGGGAGACCGTATGAGTTTCTATGATCGCTTCTGCTTCAGAAGGCGTGGTCAGTCTGGAGTTTGCCAAGAGCGGGGTGCTGAATGAAGAGATGCGGAAACGTTCTCAGGGCACTTCATCCACATTCCACCACTCAGAGGCACTAGTTTCAGAGAGCCGCGAAGGGGCAAAAACAGGGGTCCAGGTGGTGGCAGAGACGAGCAGAGGGAAGTCTAAGGGTCGGTCGTGTTACCATTGTGGCAAGAAGGGCTACATCAAGCGGAACTGTTTCGCTTGGAAAAAGAGAAGAAGGACGACAAGGGAAGCAAGATGAGAACACTACAGCGACGACTTCGATACATGGAGGCGATGTGATCGTCGTAGGTGTTGAGGTTATTATAAACCTTGCCTGCGATGACAATTCTTGGCTGGTAGACTCAGGGGCTTCAGCGCACGTATCTCACAACAGGACACTATTTGCTACTTACACGACAGGCGACTGTGGAGTGTTGAAGATGGGCAATAGAGATGTGTCGAAGGCGGTTGCCATTGGAGATGTGCATTTGAGGACGAAGACGGGTGCAGTTTTTGTTCTCAAAGATGTTCGTCATGTTCCTGATATCCGTTTCAACCTGGTGTCGGTTGGAAGGTTGGATAACGAGAGATTCTTCAGTCTCTTCGGAAATAGTTAGTGGAAGCTTTCCATAGGTTCGATGGTGATTGCCAGAGTAAGCAAGAAATCCGGTCTCTACTATATGGAGGGAAGCGCACAGGGGACACATGAGGTGAACGCAGTTTCTGACGCATCTACCGAGTTGTGGCACAGGCGGCTTGGCCATATCAGCGAGAAGGGGATGAGTTACTTGTGAACATGAAGGTGATTCCATGGCTCAAGTCTACAAAGTTGGAGAAGTGCACGCACTGTTTAGCTGGAAAGCAAAATAGGGTGTCTTTCCAAAGTCATCCAAGTTCAAGGAAGCCGCCGTTGCTCGAGTTGATTCACTCGGATGTCTGCGGTCCTATGAAAGTAAAATCTATTGGTGGTGCTTCTTACTTTGTAACTTTTATTGATGACTGTTCAAGAAAGGTTTGGGTCTATGCCTTAAAGACCAAGGATCAGGTGCTATCCACTTTCAAAGAGTTTCAGGCATCTGTTGAAAGAGAGACGGGCAAGAAGTTGTGTGTTCGGTCCGACAACGGCGGCGAATGCATTGGTCCCTTTAATGCTTATTGCAGAGAGCAAGGGATACGACACCAGAAGGCTCCGCCCAAGACATCTCAGCTCAATGGTGTAGCGGAGCACATGAACAAGACACTGATGGAGAGGGTGCGGTGTTTGCTGTCAGAAGCAAATTTGTCAGGCAGTTATTGGGGTGAGGCTCTTCTCACAGCTGCTTATGTTATTAATTTATCTCCTAGTGCTCCTTTGCAGGGTGATGTGCCTGACAAAGTATGGTACGGCAAAGAGCCGTCATACAATCACCTGCGAGTGTTTGGTTGTAAGGCCTTCGTGCATGTACTGAAGGATGAGAGGTCCAAACTTGAGCCGAAGACGAGGCGGTGCGTCTTTGTCGGCTACGGTCAGGATGAGTTTGGCTATAGACTCTACGATCCAGTGAAAAAAAAACTCTACAGAAGCAGGGACGTGGTATTCGTCGAGGATCAGACCATGACCAACACTCAGGATTCCGAGACGCCTTCTGAGGCTGAGGAATTGCCTGAGTTAGAGTCATTTCGCTTCGAGCAGTTTCCAGAGGACATCGCAAAGGATCCCGTTATGGGGGAGCCAGTACATGGAGTTGCTTCCAACCTTGATCATCTATCTGCTGATGGTGGTCAGGGTGTCCCGCAGGAGGATGAGTATGCCGGGAAGGCAGTTACTGAAGAGGCTGTTGGTATACAGCCAGCACCAGTGGCTCCATTGAGAATGAGCGACCATCTACGAGATACTCATCGGGTGAGTATGTGCTACTGACTGACGGGAGAGCCCGAAAGTTTTGCAGAGGCTATGGAAGACGAACACATGCAGGAGTGGATGCAGGCTATGCAGGAAGAGATGAGTTCCTTACACGCCAATTCTACTTACGAGCTGGTGCGGTTGCCAAAGGGCAAAAAGGCTTTGAAGAATCGATGGTGTTTAGAGTGAAGCAGACGGATGATGCTACTCGCCCTCGATACAAAGCGAGGCTGGTAGTTAAATACGGTCAGCGGAAAGGCGTGGATTATGATGAGATCTTTTCGCCGGTCGTCAAACAGTCGTCTGTTCGGGTGGTGCTAGCATTGGCAGCCAGTTTCGACTTGGAGGTCGAGCAGATGGACGTGAAGACGACATTCCTCCACGGTGATCTTGTGGAGGAGCTATACATGGAGCATGCAGAGGGATTCTGTGAGAAGGACAAGTCACATTTGTGCCGGTTGAGAAAGAGCTTGTATGGTCTGAAGCAGGCTCTGAGGCAGTGGTACAGGAAGTTCGAGTCGTTTATGGGAGAGCATGGTTATGTACGGACGACGTCAGACCATTGTGTATTCGTGAGGTACTTTGTCGAGGATGATTTCATCATTTTATTGTTCTATGTTTGACATGCTATTAGTGGGTCGGAATGACACTAGAATAGCGGAGTTAAAGCGCCAACTGGGCGCGGGCCTTTTCTATGAAGGATTTGGGCACAGCAGAAGACTATTCTTGGGATGGAGATCAGCCGAGAGAGGGAGAGTCCAAGATGCTACACTTGTCCCAAAGAAGTACATTCACCGGGTACTTCAGCGTTTCGGGATGGACGGGTCGAAGAAAGTGAGTTGCCCCTTTCACTTTAAGTTCACTGAGGAGCAATGTCCATCTACCGAGGACGAAAAAGAAGATATGGAGCGGGTTCCATATGCCTCAGCTGTAGGAAGCCTTATGTATGCTATGGTGTGTACGAGGCCAGACATCGCTCATGCAGTTGGCACAGTTAGCAGGTATCTTTCAAATCTGGAAGGATACATTGGAGTGCGGTTAAGTGGATTCTACGATACCTTCAGGGCACTGCCGATTGGCGACTCTCTTTTGGTGGTGACGAGCCAAAGCTGGTTGGATATACCGACGCTGATATGGCTGGAGATGTAGACACGAGGCGATCAACTTCGGGCTATATGATGATGTTTGCTGGAGGAGCGGTATCGTGGCAGTCGCGGTTGCAGAAGTATGTTGTCTTGTCGACGACAGAGACAGAGTACATTGCTGCGACGGAGGCTTGCAAGGAGTTGTTGTGGATGAAAAATCTGTTGCAGGAAATGGGGCTGAAGCAAAAGCAGTACACTTTGATTGCGACAGTCAGAGTGCTATTCACCTGTGAAGAATCAGACCTTTCATAGCCGGTCCAAGTACATCGAGACTCGGTATCATTGGATAGGGATGTGGTTGAGAAGAAGGATGCAGAACTTGAGAAGGTTCATACAGATGATAACGAACAGATATGTTCACCAAGATTCTACCAAGGGTAAGTTTGAGTTCTGCAGGCAGATCGTCGGGATGACGACCTCCTCCACATAGTTGTGAAGGGGGAGAAATGTTAAGTGTTTCCCAACCTATGTGGAGAAGACCCAGTGCGACGAGCGTCTGTGTGTAGAGAAGCTGGGGAGGTGACGAGGCCATTCAGAGACGAAGAAGCTCGGGAGCTACCAGAGTACTTTTTGGAACAGAGGCAGAGTTCGGGCCGAATGCCGCCCCAGGCAGAGTTCTGGCCGAACTCTACCCCCTTGGTTCCAGAACTGTTCTGTCACGAAAACACAGAGTTCTGGCCGAACTCTGTGTCGACGTGCTGAGGCTGATTTCAGAATATTTTTATACCGTTGGTCGTATCCTACGGTCCATTTTGCTGCGGATTAGGGGGTTTATACATGGTTTTTCCTAACCCTAATCATAACACAACATTGAGGAAAATAGAGAGAAAAGAGGCAAGAGTGTCATTGCAACTTTGGGAGAGAAGGAGGATTGAAGGCCGTTTTCGAAGGAGGATCGTGTTTGGGTAGTCTCTACTCGTCGTCTTTGTTCTTCGTAGCCTTGTAATCAATTATTCTTGCTTCCAAGTGTTGTGGGAATCCGTATTGGATCGGGAGAAGTTTGTAGAGGGTGTACTCCTTTATTTCATTAGTGAAGGCTTCTCGAGGGTTGGACTCCGATCGTCCCGTGGTTTTTTTCCGCAAAGGTTTTCCACGTCAAAAATTCTCTCTGTCTGCGTGGATTGTGTCTGGTGTTTGGTTCGTGCGTTGTATTGCTCGGTTCTCTCGCAGGTGCTCTCTAGTTTGGGAAAAGGTTTTCGCGTTTCTTCCCAACAGTGGTGGCTATGGTAAAAGGCGAGACACGAGAGATGATGTTGCTACCTGCCTGTAGCTTCTATAGTCATAGGGTTTCTTTCCATTGAAGAGGAAGAAGACGAAAAAGAAGAAATTGTGAGACTAAGACTTCTAATCTTATGATTTGGTGATTTAGGGGTTTTATAGTACTTAACAAGGAATGCATTATACGCGTGCTAATTTGTTATCGTTATTTAGCCCATTAAGTCTACTTTTGTAAAATTTGACAACATTTTATTTTATCGGATAACAACCGATATTACGACGTAAATCCTATATACCGGCCGATATACCAACCCGACATAAATGATAGAAGACACTTTGCAAGGTGGTTTTCCTCCAAAAAATTTATATGTTGGCCAGACATATGAAGTAATGTGAACTAGCCCCCTAAAGAGAGTCCACCTCGTGGTTGTGTAGCAACCAATATATCCCCCGTGGGAGGGTTTTGCTCTGATACAAAATTGATGCCTAACCCTGGTTTTTGTCATATTTGGGTTTCAAGCTTCAAATTTAATAGATGTGAATTAACGTTTGTGGTATCGGCATCAGTTTTAGACCTTTCTTATGAGTATCATGGTTTCAGATAGAGTTTTCCGTTCCGAAAGCGAAATGATAATAAAGTATTACTAAAATACTTGAGAAGTATTTGGTACATGTAGTATAATTTTATCTATTATATTTTGTTTCTGCAGCTTTGAATGAAATAATATTGAATGTTGATGTGTTGTCGAGTGCAATAGATACTATTCTTTAATTACTTGCTTTTAGACAATTTATTTGCGCAATTGTATAAGATAGTTACTTATTATTCATTTGTATGGTTTAAAGTCTTTCTAGTTTTGTTCTTAGTTTTAGTCCCACGTTGAAAAAACATAAGGGAAGCACACCCCTGTTTATAAATATGTACTCTCCACCACTTTGACAAGTTAAGTCTTCTTGAGGTTGCACTCTTACTACTTATTCGTATGAATGTTCCCAAGATTTATTAGAACTTTGATGTTACTATTGCTTGTCATATCTTTAACGTATGCCCACCGCAAGCTTGGATCATAAATCTCCTTTCTTTGTTCTCTTTCCTACTAAGGAATCCTTCCGGTCGTCCCACAAATATTCGGTTGTACATGTTTTGTTCACTATCTTGAACCGACTGTTGATAAGTTAGCTCCCCATGCTGCCAAGTTTATCTTTCCAGGATATTCTTCTACTCAAAAGGGTTATGCTTGTTATTTCCTTATAACCTGAAACTTGTTACTTAGGCGTATGTTACCATTCTTGAGAATCAACCTTTCTTCCTCCCTCTATTCACTACTCCACCACCACCATATGAGCCTCCATGTCCACTTGTTCCCGTTGATGGACTATCTGTCCCTATTCCATCTCTAGTACTGCCTATTTCCTCTACTGTACCACCACCACCACCACCACCACCACCTACCCATAAACATAAACAAAAGTCTCGCCTGGGCACTTATATTTCAAGACTATCAGACCCTACTAAAGTTGTACCTAATGCAAATGATCTTCCTATTACTCTTCGTAAGAGGCAATACACATGCACTATGCATCTTATTGGTAATTTTGTTTCTTACCATCGATTAGCTCCTCTAATGCTCAAATTTGCTTGTTTTCTTTCCTTTATTTCTGCATCTTTTTTTGTATAGGAGAACTTCAACATCGGGTGACAAATTGCCATAGATGAAGAAATGAGGGCTCCTTGGTCTAGCGGTACCTAGGATTTGGTTCCTCTACCACCTGGACATTCTCATATTAGCTTCCAATGTGTGTTTACAGCTAGGCATAAGCCAGATGGTTCTGTTGAGCACTTGAATGCGTACCTTGTTGCATGTGGCTTTATTCAAATTGTGGGATTGATTATGAGACATTTTTTTGTTGCTAAACTTAATATTGTTAATATATTGATTTCCCTTGGTACATCGTGAGTGGCACTTACATTAGTTATATATCAAGAACGTTTCTTATAGTTATTTAACTAAGACCATTTATATGCAAAACCTCTTGACCATAAAACTATGAGGAGTTTATTTGTCATTTACGCAAGTCTATTTATAGCCTCAAGCAGTCTTCTTTTGCTTGGTTTGACAAATTCAGTCACGTCGTTCAGGTGATTGGGTTTACTCTGAGCAATGTCAACTTTTCTTTATATATCTATCGCCAACAACAAGGGATAATGATTTGTTTCGTTTATGTTGACGATATTCTTAAAGATAATGACGATAGTCTTGGAATTTCAATGACTAAAGAGTAACTATCCTCTCATTTTCATACTAAGGATTTTGGTCTTCTTCGTTACTTTTTGGAGATCGAGGTTGCTCAAGATGATATTCCTTCTAATTTATCTCAGCAAAAATATCGTATGAATTTTCTGTCATAGTTTGCAATATTAGCTGATACTCATCCGACACAATCGATACCGATACAGTTTGACATGTCCAATCCGATTTTGACTCATACCGACAATGACGGTCTCTTTCCAAGTCAATTAGACAAAGAAAATCGAACGAAAAAGATTAATAAGCAAGGATGTAAAAGCATAGTAATGTTGTAAAAGCATGCAAATAAAGAAACTTATATTGTAGGTAAACCAATCATCAAGGACGATTATTTTATTTACTTTTAAAACTAATATAAAACAATATAGAGAATACTTAAATTATGTATAAATGTCTAAAATATTTTCTATAAATTTATTAATAATTATTTGCTTTCCGATAACAAAAAAATCCTGTACTCCGATCTGCAACGGTCGATACTGTCGATACCGTCAATCCCGATAATCGTAGGAAGGGTCAGATAATACCGATACCGCGAACCTTGTCTTCTGCATGATGCTGACTATTTAAGGTATAAGCCAGCTCTACTTTTATGGATGCGAGTTTGAAGCTCTCTTGGTTATACATTGACTCTTTGCTACAAATTTTTGATTATTGTCGACATCTTGTAGAGAAGCAAATATATGTGACTGTTACTCGTCCATATATTTCAGTTAGGGACTGTTTGGATAGAAGTATTATTTGAGAGTGTAAAAGTGGCACTTAATCATGATGAGTTCCGGTGCACTTATAACAAGTAACACTTTCTAAAATGTGTTTGGATGCAATACTTTTTGTCTGCTGCAAGTGAGGAAGATGACTTTTAGTGTTTGGATGCAATGTATGACTTTCCTCTCTACTGTTCATCTTTTATAAAAAATAATTAAAAATTAAAAAAAATGTTAAGGAAGGAGAAGCAGTTCTCCCAAATAAATAAATAAATTTTTTTGAAGCTCAGGAGCTCGAAGCACCTGTGGAAGCAGAGAGCGGTTGTCCCCTCCTTCCCATCCCTGTCATGAGCCTCATACTCCTACTTGCTCTTTTTGTCCCCTGTCCACGAGGTCGTATGACGCCGGAGAAGTCCAGTATGACGCTGGTGAGCTGCAGCCTTCGAGTACGCGTGGCGCGAGGATCTGAGGTTCAAGGAGGCCGGGCACGAGTGCTTTGCCTTCGACGTGGCCGGCATCATACTAGGCAGCCACGGGAACATGAGGCTAATCCTTCCCAAAGAAAAACTAAAAAAAAATAGAAGGAAAAAAGAAGAAGAGGAGATGATTGGAGCTCTCCGATCTGCTGATTACTTCCTTTCCTCTTTTTTTCGATGTCTTTCCTTTCTTGCTTCCTTTTTTTTCTCTCCCCTCACTTGCATCATACCTCCTCCTTTTTGGCTGCAACTCAAGAGTGAAAAAAGAGGAGACCATCTCTGATTTGTGTCAGACTTTTACTACTTACCATACAGTTCCTATGGTGAACCAAATGCAGAATGTCCGAAAAACAATTACACTTGCAGTAGAAAGCTGCACTTGCAGCACAACCCCTCCCATCCAAACAACCCCTTAATATGAGTACCATGCGTCAGTACGTGCATTCTCCTCGGACGTCTCATCTTCGAGTGGTTGAGCATATTCTTCGCTACATGAAAAAAAATCTGATGGCTAAGACCTCATCTATCAACCTTCCTCTCTCCATGACTATTTATGATACAAATTATGTAGGTTCAATGGATTACTGATGTTCTATAAGTGGCTGCTATACTTATTTTGGTAGAAACCTTGTGACTTGGAGATCAAGAAGCAGACTGTTGTTGTCTGTTATTCTACCAAAGCTAAGTATCGCTCCATGGTTCGTGCGGCTTCCAAGCTAATATGGTTGAAGAGTTTGTTTACAGACTTGGGATTGCTCGTTCTTTTCCTGTCACGTCCCGATTTCATAGAATCCATGGTCGTCCTCCGGGCGTAATGCCGTGCGAGCCTAAGTTGTGCTCGCACAAGTCACAATTACAAGGTTATCTGAAACACAACAACAAAGAGTACGCGGAGAATTTGGACACTTTATAAAAGGAAACTTTTGTTTTATTGATAATGAACATCATATTACAAGACTCGATTACAAAGAGTGCTGCACAGACTTACATACTTGACTAAAAAATGAACGCTGATGAGATAGTCGTTCTATACATTACGTTCACTTTGTACAACCAAAAACATTCAAAACATAAGCTATTTGGGAGAGTTGAGCCATCTTCGTTAAACTAATGTAGGGGTCTTCAAAAGGATTTGAATCAAGCCTTCGCACACATGGCATGGCTTCCAAAATGCACGAGTGTCACCTTGTTAGATGGCACGTCCTTCATGGTTCGTAGTACCTGTGGTAGAGAGCGAGGATAAGTACATTGCCATGTACTGGTGAGTGACTAATTAAATTCTGCGCTCTCATTTGTTTCAACTTTCAAGAAGTTATGTGAAACATGTAATATATTTAGTGAGATTTTTGGTCATCCTAGTGAATTGCATGTAAACAGTTGATAGGCATAATAACATAAACTATGTTACAACTTACCCACGATATAGTATTGTCGGTATAAAACTTACTATGTTATTCCATGTCATTTCTATATCAATAACTAAAATAGTGTGTAGGTAGAGGTCACTGGTAATTCAAGCCATCCTGGACGTATAACTTGGTTCAGACGACGATCCTTTCAGCGCGGATAGCGAGCCCCGCTAAAAGTTCCCGAATAACCCGTGCTAGTATCCAGCACAACTAACTTGCTTTCCTCCTAGGTCGAATCGGTTATATGGCCCTGGGTTGCCGTCCGAGGAAGCGAAATCTTGTACACAAGTTGTTTATGACCGTGCAAGACTAAACTAGTTACTCAAGTATGGTCTAACATAAGAACTTAACCATTTTTATCGCGTTTCATCTTATCGTTGCAATATTTATTTTCTTGATTCAATCATTGCTTAGCACAATTCTATAATAGGTATACACAAGTAAACATGTGGCAGAAACATAACATAGCAGTTCTATAGAAAGTATACGTAAGAAGTCGTACAACAGTTTATTGGAAATAAGTATTCGTGTCCTTGCATCATCATCTAACATTCTAATTATATTGATATCGTCGATTGATTGGAGAACAATAGGGTCAAAGGGGAGAAGGGTCAAGCCACTCACCTTGATTGATTGAGGCGAGAGGAGGAATGTCTGTTGCTAGACGGCACCTACGAGATCATCTGCAATTGCATAAGCAACGGATCATCTTTCTACCCTTCTCTTCTGAGTTCGATATGAAATACGAAGTTCAAAGAACGCAAGCAGTGAAATTCATCGAAAACATTCACGAAAACGCATTCATAAAATCAAAGCCAAAGAATCAAGTGTGGCATGAAAAAAAAGAGCAGCGAGAGGTTTCTCCCGACTCAGCCGCAAGTCCTTCCTCGAGGCGTAATCCGCTGAATATGAGACTCGATTCCGAAGAAGTCGATTCATAACGAGAAAATGATCTTGAGTCAATCTGTCCCGATCAATCGATAGCGACAATGTTCCTTAACCGCTCCCCGCGAACGAGGAACGGGACACGATGTTGGGACGGGGCACTACATCTCCTGTTGTTCTCTATTGTGATAACCAAACAACTATTATATTGCTGAAAATCTGGTTTTCCATGAGTGTACCAATCACATTGAGGTTGATTCTCACTTTATTTGGGGGAAGTTTAAGTTTTGTGAGGTTGAGCTTCAATATGTTTCTGCTGCGTTACATATCGCCGATATTCTCGTCCACTTTATTTTTGCTTTTTGTTCAAGCTTGGAGCTCTCGACATCTACGTTCCAGTTTGCGAGGAATGTAGAAGATAGTTCTTGTTCATTGTATGACTTGAGCCTTTCTGGTTTTTCTCTTACGTTTTGTCTACATTAGAAAAACATGAGGAGAGCACACCTGTTGAGAGTAAATAAGGGACTTTAGTCCCACATCGGTTAGATGTAATATGAAGAGGGGTTGGACCCTCTATAAGTAGTAGGCAGTAGCCCTCAATAAAATTATCTGAGATATTTCACTCATTTCAACTTGGTATCAGAGCCAGGTAACCCTAGCCGCCCCCCCCCTCCCCCTCCTCTCTCTCTCTCTCCCTAACCCTAGCCGTCGCTGCTCCCGTCGCCACAGCCCCCGCCTCTCCTCCCCGCTGCCCTTTCCCTGCCCGCAGCCACCCCCTTCCCTCCCCGCTGCCCCCTGCTCCCTGTCGCCGACCCCCCCCTGTCGACCCCCCCTGCAACCCGGACGCCCCCCCTGCTCCCTGTCGCCGACCCCCCTGTCGACCCCCCTGCACCCACCCCTCGCCGAACCCCCACACCCCACCCCCCGCCGCCTCCCTGCACCCACCCCCGCCGACGCCCCCTGCACCCACCCCCCGCCGACCCCCCTGCCCCCCCCCCCCCGCCGCCAACCGCCTCGCCCGCCCCCTACACAGCAGCCCTTTTTAGGGTTTTCTGCTGCTCGCCCGCCCCCTACACAGCATCCCTTTTTAGGGTTTTCTGCTGTTCTGGAAAAAAACTAAAAAAAAAAAGAAAAAAAAGAAAAAAAACAGATTTCCTTCTTTTTAGAAGATCTCTGTTGTTGCCTTCGAGAATCAGTACCTTCTTTTTAGAAGCTCTACTACGAATACGAAATCTCTTTAGTTTTTCGTATCTCAGAAACGTTGTCTTTACAATCGTTTCTGCACGGCTGGTATACCTCTGGTTTGTCTCATGCAGGGAGGCACAACTACGTTGGTTATCCTTGAGCCGTCCGAACGCGTTATCATGACGCGGTTCTAGTTGGTCGTATAAACTACGACATATCAGTGAGGGATCTCGTTTTGTTGTTTCCCCCGGTAGCTGACTAAGACGAAGACGACTCCAAAGAAGACGACTCAGGAAACAACACCTCACTGATTGCAGTTGAAGAAGACATGGATTCTATCTATGGGAAGTTGACAGCAGAAGAAATGAAGGCCCTGGTCGAGGATCTCCTGACCAAGAGATTACCGGAGGCAACCCTACGCGTGACCCATACTGATGTGGATCCGTCACCGTACAAAATGGAGAAGTTGGACAAACTGGAGACGAAGTTGGAAGGCACGACCAACTACTTGAAATGGTCGCGGCAGGCGATGCGGACGCTGAAGGGACGTGGCTTGGTTGGTTATGTAGATGGCCACACCAAGGCCCCTGTCGATCACTCCTCGAAGGAGTTTGCTGTATGGGACATTGTCAACAATGTCGTGGCTGGTTGGTTGACAGCCTCTTTGACCGACCAAGTGTCGGGTAACGTTGAAGCAATGGAGGGAGCTGCTGATATCTGGAGAACGTTGAAAGACATGTACTCCGGTTCGGGTAATCCCATGCGAGTCTTCCAACTCCAGGATGAGCTCGATAAGGTAATCCAAGACGATCGTACCATCTCTGAGTACGCTGCCTTGTTGAAGAAGTACTGGTCTGATCTTGACCATTATGATCCCCTTGGCATGAAGGATGCTCAGGTTGAACCGGCCTTTGCAAAATATTTCCAGAAATTTCTGGATTATATCTCGCGGCAACGAATGATGAAGTTTCTGAAGGGGCTCAACCCAGCGTTTGAGCAACGGCGGAATGTACTTCTCGCACAACCGACGCTGCCGACATTAGAAGACGCCATAGCTGCCATGGCACAAGAAGAAGCACGGTTGAAGCTGATGCCTACCACGGGTATCTCCCAGGGGGAGCAGGCCGGAGTTGACACATCTGCTCTTGCCACTTTCACACAGCCTCCTTCTACGGGAGGCGTTTGCCACAACTGTGGTGACACAGGGCATTACATCCGCTTTTTCCCAAAACCGACACGGACCCCCTCGAATGGTCGGGGTCGTGGTCGCGGTGGACGACGAGGTGGTCGAGGCAGCTACGGTGGTAGAAGGGGCACTTACTCTGGAGGCAACAAGGCGTATCTGGCGGATGAAGGTGGGGACAATCAGCTGGCGGACATCACTCCATTTGAGAGAGAAGTTCTCGAGAAGATGCGCGGCTCAAAGCTTGGTTCTGGTGAAAGACAAGTCATTCCTGGGGCGCCGTCCACTACAGGAGATTACTGCACTTCTCCCAAACCAGTGCCGGTATACCTCCGCGTGCTCTTGCATCTGTCTCTCAGCCAGCTTGGATTATGGACTCTGGGGCATCTTGCCATGTCACGGGGTCCCGAGGAGAGTTCCGAGAATACTCTACTCTAACGCCGCCAGAAAGCATTCAGACTGCTGATGGTACCTCCAGGCCTGTTACGGGTAAAGGCACTGTTGATTGCACTCCTTCCATCACTCTATCTAATGTCTTACATGCTCCTTCCTTTCCTGTCAATCTTATTTCCATTAGCGCCATTATCCTTGATCTAAACTGTATTGTTTCCTTTGATATTCCTAAGGTAACTTTTCAGGAGAAGGGAACGGGGAGACGACTAGGCACTGGCACATGGCATAAGGGTCTATGGTACTTGGACAGGAACGGTCTGGATAGAGCACTGGCATCTTTGGTTGCAGACGCCCAACCGGAAGTCCGAAGTCGAAGCGTCGAAGCCGAGCTGCTCCTCCACCATCAGCGTGTAGGACATTCTTCTTTTCCCGTTATTAGTCGACTGTATCCGTCCTTATATCAAAAAGCAAATAAAGAGTTGTTAGTTTGTGATGCTTGTGAGTTGGAAAAACATACCAGAAGCTCCTATGTGCATTCTGGGCATCGATGTTCTGCTGCTTTTGATATGATTCATTCCGATGTGTGGGGCCCTTGTCCTACAAACGGTGTTACTGGTTATAGATGGTTTGTTACTTTTATTGACTGCTCTACCCGCGTAACGTGGGTCTACCTGCTGAAGAACAAAAGTGATATTTTTGAGGCATTTCAAAGCCTCCATCAACGGGTGAAGACACAGTATAATGCTCGTGTTAAATGTTTCCGGTCGGATAATGGGACGGAATATACCCATAAGAGGTTTGCTGCGTATTTATCTTCTCATGGTATACTCCATCAAACCTCTTGTGCATATACACCGGCTCAAAATGGTGTTGTCGAACGAAAAAATAGGCACCTGCTGGAGGTAGCTCGGACGATGATGCTGGCTATGAATGTTCCTAAATTTTTGTGGGGGCAGGCTGTCTTGACAGCCTCTTATCTCACCAACAGGATGCCCTCTCAATTACTGGACTGGAAGACGCCTTTGGAAATGCTCACGGGGACAACTGCGTACACCGTTCCTCCGAAAGTATTTGGTTGCGTATGCTTCGTCCACGATAACAGGCCTGGTGTTGGTAAGCTGGATCCTCGAGCACTTAAGTGTGTCTTTGTTGGGTACACCGGGACACAGAAGGGTTACGTATGCTGGAGCCCGGTTGAACGGAAGCTGTTTGTAAGCATGGACGTTACATTCAGAGAGCTGGAACCTTATTATGGTTCGGACGAAGGTTCTGCATTTGGGAACACGCCTCACACAGCGGGTGTTAGACGTGAGGGGGAGGTAGTACGCCCAAACGTAGTTGTCGGATCGGTACCTTGTCCTGTCGTGACAAACTGGCAGAAAGGGGGAGAAAGCATCAATGATACTGATACGGAGGATGAAGAAGACAATACGTACATTACGCAGGGGGAGAAGCAGACAAGGGAAAAGGAGTTCCAAGTTTACAGAAGAAGACAGCAGAGGTCCAGTACTGTGCCGTACCCTGTGCCTATAGTGCCAAGTCCCTCGTCTACTCCTGCCCCGACTCCTGAAGATGTTACTCCCGCACCGGATCGCTCGGATTCGGAAGCGGATCTCTCCGATTCGGATGGTATGCTTTCTCCACCACCCATTGCTCCCTTAAGGAGGTCTTCTCGCATTAATGCGGGAAAGGCTCCTATTCGTTATAAAGATTATGAACATGATATCGCCAACTACCTATCTTATTCTAATATTTCTCCGACTTATCAAACATTCCTCACTTCGTTAGACTCCACTTCTTTACCTAAGAATTGGCAGGAAGCAAAGAAGGACCCAAGATGGAAAGTCGCAATGATGGAAGAACTTGGGGCACTAGAGAAAAATAAGACATGGGAGCTGGTGCCATTACCTGAAGGGAAGAAAGCTGTGGGATGCAAATAGGTTTACAAAGTGAAGGAGACACCAGAAGGAAAAGTTGAGCGGTACAAGGCGAGACTGGTTGCAAAAGGCTATACCCAGACATATGGCATCGACTATGATGAGACTTTTGCCCCAGTAGCGAAGATGAGTACCGTAAGAACGCTGGTCTCCATTGCAGCAAACTATGGGTGGAAGCTACACCAGTTAGACGTAAAGAACGTATTTCTTCATGGAGACCTACAAGAAGAAGTATACATGGAGACTCCTCCGGGGTGCTACTCTGTGTCAGATTCAGGTGAAGGAACGTCACATGGAAAAGTGTGCAAACTGAAGAAGTCGCTGTACGGGCTGAAGCAATCTCCTCGAGCCTGGTTTGACAGATTCCGAAGGGCTGTCACTAGCATGGGGTACCATCAGACAAATGCAGATCATACTGTCTTCCTCCAGCATGCAAGGGGCCACATTACTATACTTGCTGTATATGTAGATGATATAGTGATCACAGGTGACGATGTAGTTGAGATCACTAAGCTGAAGACGAAACTCGCCAAAGAGTTTGATGTGAAGGACCTGGGAGAGATGAGATACTTTTTGGGTATCGAGGTGTGTGATGGTGAACAAAAAATTGTTCTCTCACAAAGGAAATATGCACTAGATCTGCTGAAGGAGATAGGAATGCTGGGATGCCGAGCAGCAGTCACTCCAATTGACCAGAAGTGCAAGATGGGAGCAGAAGCAGGAGAGCCTGTTGATCGCGAAAGGTATCAAAGGCTAGTAGGCAGACTGATTTATCTAGGACATACTCGCCCTGATATCTCATTTGCAGTAAGTGTTGTAAGCCGCTATATGCATGATCCAAGAACGGGTCATATGGATGCAGTATTTCAGATCCTAAGATATCTGAAAGGAACGCCGGGAAAAAGACTGTGGTTCAAGAAGAATGGATGCACAGATGTTGAGGGATACTGCGATGCAGACTGGGCAAGCTGCATAGACGACAGAAGGTCTACCACATGGTACTGTGTTTTTGTAGGAGGAAACCTGGTTTCATGGAGAAGCAAGAAACAGTCAGTGGTAGCACGGTCGACAGCTGAAGCAGAATACAGAGCAATGGCTCTAGGAGTATCAGAATTGCTATGGGTAAAGGCGCTGCTGACAGAGTTGAAGCTAGACAAGGGGACACCATTGCGCCTTCTGAGCGATAGTCAAGCTGCGATAAGTATAGCGAACAATCCGGTTCAGCACGACAGAACGAAGCACATCGAGATCGATCGATTCTTCATCAAGGAAAAGTTGGAACAAGGGATACTGAAGATTGATTATGTTCGCTCAGAAGAACAAGTGGCAGACTGTCTGACTAAGGGTCTTAGTTCATTGAGTCTGTCAAAGCTATGTAACAAGATGGGGATGATTAATATCTATCGCCCATCTTGAGGGGGAGTGTTGAGAGTAAATAAGGGACTTTAGTCCCACATCGGTTAGATGTAATATGAAGAGGGGTTGGACCCTCTATAAGTAGTAGGCAGTAGCCCTCAATAAAATTATCTGAGATATTTCACTCATTTCAACTACACCCTTACCTATAGATACGTAGTCTCCACCACTTTAATAAGTTTAAGTCAATTAAGTTCAACGAACTTCTGAACATCAATAAATATTTTCGAATTAATAATATTAAGACAAACTGTTTCTTTCCATAGTTCTCTCTTTTTTTTGAATTTTTGTTGTTGTTGCTGAATTGATTGGAAACAAGAGCCCCTTTGTCGGTGTCCGGCAGCATTGACCGGTATTGGTGGGGTTAGTATCAGATTTGACCAAAACCGAGATGAAACAACCTACTTGCATCGATATCAGTTGTTACTGCAAGCCATGGTGCAAAGCAAGCCTTAATCAACAAGCAAGACTGGAGAAGGGTTAAAAGGAAAAAAAAGAAAAATAATTCTTTTCTAGGTAAGGTAAGAGACAAGTAAATGGTTGCATGGACACACTACCATTCCAATGGATTCAACATCAAATCACATAAATCTAATCTGATATATGTAATATGCCTGCCCTCTCCGTTTCGCGCTCATTACAAAGTACCACTAGTAACAAATAACCAATTTAGTAGATTTTGTGACACCTGCTGTTGCACAACCTCACGTGCTAGTGGGACCTAATAGGAAACTCTCATGCTAGAACCTCAGCTGGTCGACATTCCAGTGATCACTGGCTCAGATTGAAATTGCTATCACTATCTTGGGACTTCCCATCACCAAGGTTGGTTCTCAACCATCATTATTCGAGCCTTTTGTCATTCACAAGTGTTACATAATAGTGCTTGTTATGTTGATTCAAACAATGCCACCACATAATCCAACTCTAACTTCCAGTTTATGTTCTTTTTAATAGAAATAATGGAGGGGCATGGCAGAGAAGGAAATGCTGCTGATTTATTTTTGCCAAATTACAAGCTTGGAAAGACCTTGGGAATTGGTTCATTTGGGAAGGTGAAAATCGCGAAGCATGTATTAACAGGTCATAAGGTTGCTGTCAAGATACTGAACCGCCGGAAGATAAAGAGTATGGACATGGAAGAAAAAGGTCCTGAACAAGCAAAACTCCATTTACACATGGCATATGTATTCTCCTACTATAATAGCATTTGTTAGATCTTAATTCTTGGTTACCTATACGTTTTCTTAGATTTCACTGCTCTTTATCTACTACTTATTGTTCCTCGTAAATGAAGGAATTTAATATTTTTGCCTCGATTTTTATTAAAACAAATATAGTAACTTTGGCTTAATTCAAGTTGTCTGCCATATTGAAGGATATTACAATTGACATCTCTATCATTAGCACCCCTCTTTTATTTGGGAGCTGAAGTTGGGTCAAATTAGGATTCTTTTTTTTTGTGTGTTTTTTGACTTTGCAATTCTTAATTTAGTTACGTGGTTCTCTTAGTGGACCTACAGTAAGGCATAACCATTATATATATATATATATATATATATATATATATATACCCTTTTTCCTATTTTATATATATATATATATATATATATATATATATATATATATATATATATATATATATATATATATATAAAATAGGAAAAAGGGTATATATATATATATATATATACATATATATATATATATATATATATATATATATATATATACCCTTTTTCCTATTATATATATATATATATATATATATATATATACTCGGGCCGCATGCATCTCTCTTAACCACTAGACTAGAGATGCATGATCTCTAGGAAAAAGGGTATATATATATATATATATATATATATATATATATATATGTGCAAATGATGCATCTCTATATATAGGAAAAAGGGTATATATATATATATATATATGTGCAAATGATCTCTAGTCTAGTGGTTAAGAGAGATGCATGCGGCCCGAGTATATATATATATATATATATATATATATATATATATATATATATATATATATATATATGCAAATGATCTCTAGTCCAGTGGTTAAGAGAGATGCATGCGGCCCGAGTAGTCAGGAGTTCGAATCTCAGTGGGAGCGATTCCGGAAACTAATTACCCTTGCTTCAAATATATATATATATATATATATATATATATATATATATATATATATATATATATATATATATATATGAAAAAGGGTAAATTTTATTCCAAAATCAGCTCAAACAATCATACAATCAGGAGTGGTCACACCCTTCAGGTTTCCATAACAGTTACTGTTGATATATTTAGTAAGAGAATATGTTATATTTAGTATGGGAATATCCTGAGGACATATTTGGGATGCCAGAATATGTCACAGGATATTCCATTGGATATTCCATGATGTAAAGGCTATATAAAGCCTATGAGATTATCAATAAAACATATCAATCAATCTCTTCATGGTATCAGAGCCACCTTTCCACAAACCCTAACCCTAGCCGCCACCAAAATCCTAACCCTAACCCCTCTTCTTTCCCCGCTTCCGCTGCTGCTACTGCTACGGCCACTGCTGCCGCTGCCGCGGCTGACTGCTGCTGCTGCGACCACTGCTGTCGCTGCCGCGGCTGGCTGTTGCTGCTGCGGCTGACTGCTGTCGCTGTGCGCGCCTCCATCGGAGGACGACGAGGACGAAGGAGATGCCGATGCCTAGATCCGATGAAATCAGACATGTTCGGATCTAGGAGAGGACGACGAGGACGAGCGTGAGTCGTGGAGCAAGCGTGACGTGATCGGAGAAGAAGCATCGATGGAGGCGATCCTCAAGAAGTTGGATGCTGACGATGTGGCGACGTTGATGAAGTTGATGAAGGTGTCGGCTGGTGAGAGCACGACACGAACGCCGCCAAAGTTGGAACTACCCTCCATCGATCTGAAGCTGGACGGACCAGCCACCTATCTAAGTTGGTCACGGCGGGTGAGAAGAACCCTTGCAGGAAAGAACCTGGAGGGATTCTTGACGGACGAGAAGACAGAGCCAGACGAGGGCTCGACAGGACACGACGAGTGGAAATCCACTCATATGGTGATTTACATCTGGCTTCTCAATTCCTTAGTCCAGTCTATTGCCTCCACAGTAGATGGAATTGAGATGGTGAAAGACGTGTGGGAGAAGCTGAGGAGAACCTATGATGGTGTGGGGAACAACCTACGGATCTTCCAGATAAAAGGAGAGATCGACGACACCGTACAGGGAGAGAAGACGGTGCAGGAGTACGCCACAGAGTTGGAGCGTCTCTGGCTGGATTATGATCACTCCTCAAAACGGGCAAGCTGCGGGGACCCAAAGTGCAAGGAGAGACATGTGTGTCAGCAGGAGAGGATGATAAAATTCCTCAAAGGGCTGAATACTGCATTCGCACAGAGGACAGCCTTACTCCTCGCACAACCAGAGATTCCTAGTCTCGAGGAGGCTATCTCAGCCATGATCCAGGAGGAGACGCGCATCAGACTACAGGCGGGAACATGTGGTCCCCCCGAAGCAAAGTCAGCACTAGCGGTTACTAGCTCGGGCGACACAGAACCCAAGGGAGAGCTCTGGCAACAAAATCGGCAGTGCTACAACTGCGGGAAGATGGGCCATCATCGGTATGCTTGTACCAAACCACCTAAGGAGGGAGACTCAGGTGGTGGACGTGGACGAGGATATGGTGGACGTGGTTGTGGTCGAGGAGGCCGACGAGGCGGCCGAGGAGGTTATCGGGCAAACCTGCTGGTAGCAGAAGGGAATGGAGGAGCTGGTGGCAACTTTACTGAGGAGGATCAGGTACTGCTGGACCTGCTGGAGAAAAAGCAGAAAGCGTCCACCGAAGGAGAGACATCCACCCCATTCTTCGTTGGAGGCAACGTCGCTATGTATGCCCACCCATCAGAAGGTACTGACGAGTCACTCGCTCTTGCATCTATGTCTTCCCTTAAAACGTCAGACTGGATTATCGACTCAGGAGCATCTCGGCATGTGACCGGGAACGCTAGTGAGTTCTCTTCATACACTCACCTAGCATCAGCAGACACCATTCAGACTGCAGATGACACTTTCCAACAAGTGGTCGGTAAGGGTACTGTTAATTGTACAGGTTCAGTAAGATTATCCAATGTGTTACATGCTCCATTCTTTCCAGTCAGTCTCTTGTCTATTAGTTCTATAATTCTCCAACTGAAATGCATTGTTTCTTTTGATATTCCTAAGGTGATCTTCCAGGAGAAAGGGACGGGACGGGACGAAGACTTGGGACTGGCACCTGGCATGAGGGACTGTGGTACCTAGATCGAGAAGGACTGGACTCAGCATTGGTATCTATGGCAGAGAAGGCTGGAATGGGAGAGCTGCAGCAGAGGACTGAAGATACCTTGATACTTCATCATAGGAGGATGGGACATTCTTCCTTTAATACTCTAAGTAAGTTGTATCCAGAGATGTATGCAAAATCAAATAAACAGAAATTAGTATGTGATGCATGCGAGTTAGGGAAACTTACTAGGAGCTCATATGTTGGCACTGGTCATAAGAGCTCTTTTGCTTTTGAGGTAGTACATTCTGATGTTTGGGGTCCATGTGCTACTAACACTATGAATGGGTATAAGTACTTTGTTTCCTTTATTGATTGTGCATCTCGTGTCACCTGGCTGTATTTGATGAAAAACAAGAGTGATGTATTTGCTTGTTTTCGGGACTTTCATAAGCATGTCCAGACTCGGTACAATGCAGTGGTGAAGGTACTGAGGTCTGACAATGGCACGGAGTATACCAACAGGACGCTTGCATAGTACTTGTCAGTACACGGCATATAGCATCAGACCACTTGTGCATACACACCAGTACAAAATGGAGTAGCAGAAAGGAAGAACCGACACTTTCTGGAGACCGCACGAAGTATGATGATCGACATGAATGTCCCACAAAATTTATGGGGGCATGCAGTGTTGACAGCAGCTCAACTTATCAACAGGATGCCTTCAAAAGTCCTAGGATGGAAGTCTCCATGTGAAGTATTACAAGGCAATAATAGTGGGATACTTCCACTGAAGGTGTTCGGGTGTGTGTGTTTTGTGAAGGACAACAGACCATCAGTTGGAAAACTTGACCCTAGAGCGGTCAAGTGCATCTTCGTGGGTTACTCAGCGACTCAGAAGGGGTATGTGTGCTGGAGTCCAGTAGAGAAGAAAATTTTTGTTAGTATAGATGTCCACTTCCGGGAGCATGAGCCATATTACCGTCAGGAGGAAACTTCGCACAACACGCCTAATACTACCAGTATAAGGCGAGAGGGGGAGATGGACTTGGTGGTAACCGATTTAGAAATTTGGCATAGAGACATGGTTGGGGAGGAACATGAAGGTGAAGCGGAACATGGGGAGGAGATGAGAAGTGTTAGGCCTACGGCTCAGGGGGAGTTACTTACCTACAACAGGAGAGAGAAGCAAACTGGAGGACCAGTACCCACAGTGCCAGTGCTAAGTCCCTTGCCTGCATCTGTCCCTTCTCCTGAGACACCTACACCACCATCCTCCTCATCTACACCACCATCCTCCTCAGGTGATATCATTCATCCTACTTCTTCCACACCACTATCTATACGATGGACTACTCGCAGTAATGCGGGAAATCCTACGGACATATATGGTTGGGATTTTGCTAAGTTTGTTTCTTATGATCATATCTCTTCTTTTCATGGAGCATTTATAGCATCTTTGGATAGTATTACTGTACCTAACAATTGGCAGGTTGCCAAGAATGATCCAAAGTGGAAAGCGGCGATGCACGAGGAGTTGGGAGCTCTTGAGAAGAACCACACTTGGGAGTCGGTGAGCCTGCCAGAAGGGAAAAGAGCAATCGGATGCAAATGGGTTTTCACTGTGAAGCAGAACCCAGATGGACAGGTTGAGCGCTACAAAGCTCGACTGGTGGCAAAAGGATACAGTCAGACGTACGGCATCGACTATGACGAGACCTTTGCACCAGTGGCGAAGATGAGCACTGTCAGGACCTTGATCTCCCTGGCAGCCAATGGAGGGTGGAAGCTACACCAACTGGATGTGAAGAATGCATTTCTTCATGGGGATCTAGTGGAGGAGGTGTACATGGAGATACCACCAGGATTTGGCACCAAACAGACAGAAGGCAAGGTCTGCAGACTGAAGAAGTCATTCTATGGACTGAAGCAGTCTCCTCGAGCATGGTTTGACAGGTTCAGGAGAGCAATGATAGGGATGGGATATCAGCAGATCAATGCTGATCATACTGTCTTCTTCAGACGAAGTGGAGGCCACATCATCATGCTTGCTGTATATGTAGATGATATGATTATCACATGCGACGATGAGCAGGAGATCGCCCAACTCAAAGGAAAGCTTGGCAAGGAGTTCGAGGTGTAGGATCTTGGCCCTCTTCGATACTTCTTTGGGATTAAGATTGCTCGAGATAGAGAGGAAATTGTTCTTTCTCAAAGGAAGTACGCACTGGACCTGCTTACGGAAACATGGATGATGGGATGCAAACCAGCTACGACACCGATAGACCAGAAGTTCAAACTGGATGCTGAAGCTGGAGAACCAGTCTATGCAGTTAAAAACCGATTTAAATCGGATTTATAACCGATTTATATCGGTATCGGCCTGCAACCGATTTTTTTTTGAAAAAAAATCGAAAAAATATCGGTCCCGATTAAATCGGCCGATACGACCGATATTTTCCGAGATATCGGTTTGAAATAAAACCGATATCTCACGGTCTATCGGTTCATGAATATATGTTAGGTTACATCTCAAAAGAGGGACAGAGAAAAAGAAGAAGAAGAAGAAGGGACAGCTGCGTGAAAACCTGGTAAGTTCTTCACTTCTTCTCCTTCTTCTTCTTCTTCGGATCTTCTTCTTCTTTTTGTTAAGTTTTGCTGCTGCTGCTGTTTTTTTTTTTGCTTCTTTTTCTTCTTCGATGGATGGCTGGGTTTTTTTTTGGCTTCTTCTTCTTCTTCGGATCTTCTTCTTCTTCGGTTTGACAAAACTGCTGCTGCTGGTTTTTTGCTTCTTCTTCTTCACTGCTTTCTTTTTTCTTTTTTAAAAAACCAGCTACTGGTTTGGAAAAGAAGGGCCGACTGTTTGAAAAAGAAGGGACGGCTGTTTTGTACTGCTTTTTTTTTTCTTCTTCATTGCTTTCTTTTTTTTTCTTTTTTTCAAACTGCTGCTGGTTTGAAAAAGAAGGGACGGCTGTTTTTGGTTTTCATATTAGTTGAACTCTTGAAATGGGTACTTTTATATTGTAATGTTGGTTTTGGTTTGAATTGGACTCTTATTGCATATTTTATGATAGCTAACTATTAATATGTTGTTTATATATATATATATATATATATATATATATATATATATATATATATATATATATATATATATTTTTTTTTTTTTTTTTTGGAAAAAGGGTAAATTTTATTCCACTATCATCTCAATAAGGTTACAACATAGAGATACAGTCCCAACTCAGGGGGACATTACTAGTACATCTGACTCAATGTTATGAAGGATGCCCACCGGAGGGGTGGACAATCCCTCATATATGCGCCGGTTCCTCTCCCGCCAGACATGCCAAACAGATGCAGCAAGCCTCAATCTAGCACGTCTGGCCCAGCTCTGCTCCTGGCCCCTGCGATCACCAATCCACTTAAGGATTTCTCTGAAGTCACGCTCCCTACCAACCCCTCCCAAGTATCTTCGGCTCTGCTCTGCCCAGATGCTCCACGCCATATGACACTGAAAGAACAGATGCCCAATGGATTCGTCCTCTGTCTCACACAAAACACACTTAGGGTCAGGGACTGGGACCCCGAACCGAAGCAGTCTATCCTTAGTAAGCAACCGGCCCAGCACCAGTTTATATGCAGACAGTTGCATCTTCCTGGCAAGCCCCTTCCCCCAGATAAAGTCGTACTCCTCGATCTCATCGAAGTGGGGACGAACAAGATCGTAGCAGCTGCTAAATCTGAACTCCCCAGCACCCTCCGAGTAGCCGGGAGGGGCCCAAACCCAAACGTCAGACAGTCCAGTAGGAGTGATCTGTACCTGCCTGATATCCTCTCCTAACTGAGCAGTGAAACGATACTCCTCTGGCCTCCAGACCCCACCACTGATGATACGTCTACAAGTCAGACCTCTGTACGCCACACCATCCGTCTGGGGACCCAGAATCTCCAGAAGAGACTGACCTGCAATCCACGGATCAAGCCATAGGTCCGTCTCCCCTCCCTCCCTCATCTTCCTCCGAATAACCTTCCGAAGGACAGTACGGTTCCTCAGGATATGTTTGAGAGACACAGAGAAGTTGTTGTCAATTTCACATACCCAGAAGTTCCTAACCCGGAGATACCGACTAGACATCCAAGCTGACCAAAGAGAACCGCCCTGAAGGAACCTCCACACCAGCTTGATCCCCGCCGCCTCCCTGACAGAAACTAAAGAACGCAGCCCCACACCTCCCTCCTTCCTAGGGCGACAGAGCTGCTATCAATAACACTACTGGACCGTTATAAAACCGATATATCACCGATATATCAATAACACTACTGGACCGTTATCATAAAAAAAACCGTTATTAACTGCATAAGAACCAGTTGACCGGGATAGATATCAGTGACTGGTGGGCAAGTTGATCTACTTGAGCCACACTCGACCTGATATCAGCTTTGCGGTCAACGTAGTGAGCCGCTACGTGCATGACCCCCGGAAGGGTCATATGGACGCAGTGTACCAGATTCTGAGGTACTTGAAGGGAGCCCCCGGGAAGGGACTGATTTTCAGAAGAAATAATTATTGAGCATCGAGGGCTATTGTGATTCTGACTGGGCTAGCTGTGCTGACGACAGGAGATCCACATCGGGGTACTACATATTTGTAGGAGGCAACTTGGTCTCTTGGAGGAGTAAGAAGCAGTCAGTGGTGGCTAGATCAACAGCTGAAGCAGAGTATAGAGCTATGGCCTTAGGAGTCACAGAGCTATTGTGGTTGAAGAATATGCTGACGGAGTTAAAGCTGGACCAGAGAGCCAAGATGAAGCTATGGTGTGACAACCAGTCAGCTATTAGTATTGCCAACAATCCAGTGCAGCATGACAGGACCAAGCATATCGAGATTGACAGATTCTTCATCAAAGAAAAGCTTGATAAAAGACTACTAGAGCTGGGCTACGTTCCAACCAAAGATCAAGTAGCAGACGGACTGACCAAGGGGCTTAGCTCTATCAGCATGATGAGAGGATGTGACAAGATGGGCTTAGTGAATATCTTTCGCCCATCTTGAGGGGGAGTGTTGATATATTTAGTAAGAGAATATGTTATATTTAGTATGGAAATATCCTGAGGACATATTTGGGATGCCAGAATATGCACAGGATATTCCATTGGATATTCCATGATGTAAAGGCTATATAAAGCCTATGAGATTATCAATAAAACATATCAATCAATCTCTTCAATTACATCGAATTCTATATTATGTAGAATTTCTATAGTAGGGGTGGTTAGCCCCTCAAAAATACGTCGATTCCGTTCCCTCCAGACATGTCAGACAGAAGCTGCGAGCCGAACTCTGGCGGTCTTGAACCAAACCTGCCCTCTCCTTCTCCGATCTCGGATCCCAGCGATGATATCACCAATCTTCCGGCCTGTATCACATCCTCCCAGCGCTCTGTGGCTTTGCTCAGTCCAGATAGTCCAAGACACCTCACACTCAAAGAACAAGTGTCATATAGACTCATTGTCCACATCACATAGCAAACACTTCGGGTTGGGCACCTGGATCCCAAATGAGATGAGTCTGTCCCTCGTCAGCAGCCGACTAAGAAGCAACCGGTAGACACACAGCTGCATCTTACGAGCCAGACTCTTGCACCAGATGAATTCATAGTCTGCGCTTGGGGAGAAAGTACGCCACACAAGGTTGTAGCAGCTATGGAACTGAAACTCCCCAGTACCCTCGGTAATCCCGACGAATCCCAGGTCCAACAATCTGCTGGCTGTGTCGGATCTATCTCCATCTCACGAATGGCATCTCCAAGCGCTACCGTATATCGATATATCTCCGGTCGCCACTCTCCATTTCTGATAATATGCCGGCAGGTCAACCCCCTGCGGCCTTGCCAGCCTTCCTGTGGATCCGGTCGTCCAGAATCTCAATCAGAGATTGGCGCTCTAACCATGGATCCCGCCAGAGGTCAGTCCCAGCTCCATCCCTCATAGTCCTCCGGATTGCTGATTTGAGGACAACTCTATGATGTAGAATCTGCTTGAAAGTGACAGAATGGTTGTTGTTGGGGGAGCAGGTCCAGAAGTTGCCCTCCTTCACATACCGACTGTACATCAATCAGCCCATAATGACCCACCCTTGACGAACCTCCAGGCCAGCTTCACAGCAGAGGCCTCCCTAACCGACTGCATGAGTCGAAGCCCCACTCCACCCTCCTCCCGAGGTCGGCAGAGCTGCTCCCAAGATATCGCATGCGTGCCCCCCCTCTAGATGAAGCCGGCACATATTTTTTCCACCTTTCGGATGGTGGCGACAGGAATCAGAATAGACCGGAGCCAGAAGAGTGCCAGTGTCGAGATGACCGATCTAACTAGCTCAATGCGCCATCCAAACGACAGGCTAGCAGCTTGCCACCCTTCAACTTTCCTCTGAGCATACTTCACCAGACTGTGACAGTCAAGGTCCCGAGCATAATTAACTGTCAGAGGTACTCCTAGATATTTCATCGGGAGATTGCTTCTCTCAACTCCCAAAGCTTCCGCTTGTTCCTCCTTCAGAGAGCATAGGGAGCTGAAGTAGACACGACTCTTCTCTCGGTTCATTTGGAGTCCAGTAAGAGCCTCTATTTCTCCCATACTCTCATAGATCGTGGTCATACCTCCCATAGAGGGGAGGAGGAAGACCAGGAGGTCGTCAACATAGATGAGATGAGTAACGGGGGACTCAATCCTCCTGAACAGCGGACTAGGCTCCCACTATGAACCGCCTTATCCATCAGACAGGTAAAGTACTCAATGACAAGTGTGAACAAGTAAGGAGACAGGGGTCACCTTGTCGGAGTCCTCGGTTGCTGCGGAAGAACCCATACGGAGTACCCTGGATGAGTACAGAGAAGGTAGGAGTCGAGATGCACTCCCTAATCCTCGCAACCCATCGTTCGTCGAAACCAATGGCTAGCATCAGGTGGCATAGGAAGCCCCTATTGACCATGTCGTAGGCCTTCCTCAAGTCCAGCTTCACACACGCTTTCTCCCCTCCTGGTTTATTGAACCCTCTCACCATCTCATGTGCCAGAAGACTGTGCTCAGCAATCGATCTCCCCTTAATGATGGCCGCCTGGTTCGGAGAGACCACGTCCTGCATAATCCCCTCCTTGCGTCGGCATATAAGGTGCGTAATTATTTTGTAAAGATAATTACAGCACGCTATAGGCCGAAAGTCCGCCAGCGAGGTCGCTCCTTCTTCGGCATGAGGGTTAGGAAGATATGATTAAGCTCCTTCAGCAACTTTCTCTCAGAGAAGAACTCCTGGACCGCCTCTAGCACCGGTACCTTCAGGGCCTCCCAGTGGCGTTTGTAGAACCCACTGCTGAAACCATCTGGCCCCGGAGCCTTGTTGGGATCCGCCTTCTTGATGATAGCCTCCACCTCCTCCATAGTGACCGGCGCGAGTAACTGGCTATTCCCATAGGGCGTCACCAGCTTTTATGTAATAATATCCGGAAATACAGAGATGGTCAGTCTGAAAGTATAGCTCTGAGTAATACCTGACAACCTCCCTTTGGATCGTCGACGGCTCTCCAACCAGTTTGCCCTCACCATCAAGTAGATGGGAGAGACTATTTCTATGTTGTCTGGACTGGATCACATCATAGAAGAACTTGGAGCATCTGTCCCCTTTCTTGAGCCAGGAGCATTTAGCGCGCTGGGCCGCACTAATCTCCTTCTGCAGACGGAGGATGTTGACCTCCCCAATCAGCTCCTTCTCCCGTGCTGCTGCTGACTCATCCAGTATATCAGTTTGCATGGAGTTCTGGATGGCCCTAAGTTCCGCCTCCTTATCATCCAGGGAGGGCTTGGATATTCTTTTCACCCAACTCCGGATAACCTTTGTGCACTTGAGGATGTGGACCATGCGGAACTGAGTCGTGCCCCCGTGCTGGCTAAGCAGACCCTCTTCTACCGCCTCGGCGTACCCTGCAGAGAGAAACCAGCTGTTGTTGTACCGGAAAAGCCGCGACTTTCAGGTAGGCCGCTCTGTGAAGCCGACCCTGATAGGGGAATGATCACTCGTCCCAGCAGCCAGACCCTTTGCCACAGAATTTGGGAAGCACCGAAACCACTTCCCATTTCCCAGAGCTCGGTCCAGCTGACAAGCCACTCTGTTGGCAACAGCTTTGTTATGTCAAGTCCAGATGTGTCCCGTTCGTTCCAAGCCCTGAAGGTCCGTCTGAAGAAGACATCTCTGAAAATCATACATTATCGGATCTGGAACATGTCTGCCTCCCACCTTCTCCCTACGGTGAAGTAGAGCGTTGAAGTCACCCATGAGGAGCAGCGGAAGATGCAGTGAGTCGGCAGTAGCAGCCACTTTAGCGATATCCCGCCAAAGGCCCTCTCGTCGCCGCCTGTCATTGTGGCCATAGACCGTCCCTAGCAAGAACCTGAAACCACCTTTATTGGAAAGGGAGTCTGCTATCAGCTGATCCGTCAACAAGACCATATCCCCGTCCCAGCTGTTGCTATTCCATCTGACTCAGATCCTAGCCATGTCACACAACGCCAAATTGTGAAGTTGGGCCCAATGGGGGAGAGTCCGTCGGGTTAATATCTTCTCTCCTTTAATCTTAGTCTCCAGCAGTATAGAGATGTTGCACTTCTCTCTGCGTAGGACCTCATATATCTCTCTCCATCTCCCTAAGGAGCATGCATCCCTGACGTTCCAGGAGATTACCACCATCAATTATTAAGATGGTGGTTCCCCTGAACAGCTTCTGGACCAGTACCCGGGGATGGTACCACGTCCGTCAACGCCATGTCCTCCTCCACCCTAGATGAGATGGGATGCTGGTTCGCCGTTTGGGAGATCATCATGGCCCAAGCCGGGTTGTCTACACAAAGTGGCTCACCGTAGCCAGGTGGCCAGCCCTCCCCCCCGGGGTGCCCGTCGCGTAGGGGGCCAACATGTCTCTTCTTGCTATACTCTCTCCTCGGAAGTACCTCCATCTCCTCCATGCTCTCGCCCTGATGCTGATATGCCTATGGTAACCATAATCCTCTGAACAGTGAAAATGATCATAGCCCTACTAGGGTGTACCAGCTGAGGCGGGACAGTCACCATAGCCCCACTGGTGGTCACTGTCTGAGTTGGTATAGTCAGACTTAGCCCACTGGCATCCTCCATCAGTCAGTCCCCCTCCTGCAGGACCCCCTCAGCGCTCTCGTCCCCACTAGCAGTCTCCGTCACCCTGGAAGTTCCAGGTTCCTCAGCTGGCCCTGGTGGGGTCCCCGTCTTCTGTCCTCCGGAAGGGCAAGAACTAACAAGTTGCCCAAAACAGCCACAATATGAACAGGTAGGTGGAACCCATTCATACTCAACCTTCTGGGTTAGAACCTCTCCAGAAGGGATTTCATACTCCAACAAGCTCGGAAGCTCTCCACCGGTCGTAATCTTCACGAACATCCGAGCATACATCAGCCTCGACCGAAATGCAGTAGCATCGTCAGCCTTGATCGGTTTGCCCACCAAGCTGACGAGCCTCATTTGCAAAGGGATACTCCAATACCTGACTGGGAACTTCGGGAAGCGGATCCAAACAGGGATAGCATTAAGGACTTCCTTCTCGCACCGCAGTT